>JAZKJV010002909.1:0-400040 GCA_037367405.1 Ottelia alismoides | reverse complement strand
TATCAAAAGAAATAACAAAAGAGATTAAATCAAAAATTGGTCAACACAAAAGTTGCTCGTCTCGATGAGATCTATAACTTTCGTGAAGGGCCGAAAATCAATGAAATCATCTGTACAAAAATGTATTTTGGGTGGTACCTTATAGATATAAAATACCGCATTTTATCTTTTACAATTTTTTTGTCATTTTTAATAAGAGAAAAATCAAAATAAAATAGAGAAAATATGAGAAGAATATTTACAATTTAATCTATTTTTTTGGATTTTTAATAATGAAGAAAATAAAATGAGAAAATACATGGGTAAAACGGTCATTATGTACAATGTACAAAAGGGCTCAAAACCCAAGTTTTGCATACGAGCTCCGATTTTAGTGAAATTAGTCTTGTTTCGAAGGTCTCTGAATGTATATTACTTTAAAAGTGAGTAGACCTAATTCGGAAGCTGTATGAGCGAGATATGCGCATTTTAAGGTTCATGGTTTCAAACTTGGCTTGGGATTTTATAGATCAATTTTACAAGTTAGTATTTTTTTTGATATTTTTCCTTGATTAGTGTTAGTAATATATACACTATGGAGTTAATTTTATTGGATTTGGATTCAGTATAAAATATGTACAAATAAGGTATTTTATCTAATATATAGGTGAATATTTATAAGTGAATTTGGCTGCTTATTTTATGCAAATATGAATGCTAAAATGCAGATATTATGCTTGCATGCATGAATGCTAATTATGCAATATAAGTAGAAATATGCCTCTAATTACTCGGGAACAAAGCTCTATTTTCAACTTTTAGAGTGATGAATTGCAGATTCATCAACCTCCTATACTTAAACCTTGCTCGTCCCCGAGCAACTAAAATGAAATGCAAGAGTGAAATGATTTTGGGTTCCATACCAAGGTCATGAATAAAAGTTGAAAATGGAGCTCGACTCGACCTTTGGATTAATTGTGTAGCGGAACCTTATTGGGATCTGAATTTAAGACTAACAGACTTCAAGTTTCACAAGTCTTCTATTCAAGACGCCTCAATAGTCAGGTCAGAACAAATCCTCAAACGTAAATTTCTGATGACTATGATTCTTACTTGTACTGTGTAAGTGATATGTAACTCTCCACATCAGAAATGGCTTAGAACCAGCCTCCTCTAACAAGGTAACTCAATAACCTGATCCAGTAACTCTTTCCTCGAGGAGCGGGGTATTCCCTTCTAAGTTCAAGTGCGACCAGCTCAAGAGGAGGGGGTGGAGAAAGAATGGACGGTAGCCAGTGTAGCTACCTATCCCGGGATGCCTGACCAGTGTAGCCAAGTCATCCAGCCGCAAACTTCTTGCTAATATATATTCTCCGACAGGAAAATTTTTTTTGGCCTGTCTATTTTTTTGGAGTTCTTGCATTTTTTTCTTTTTTTTCTCTTTTTTTTGGAACTATATACAAGGTGCAGCATGTACATCAGGAGTTTTTCCTCTTGAGCCAGTAGACTATCCCTCTTTTGAAGCATTATTGCAACCCACAGCGTCCTGTCCTTAGATTTCAACACCACCAGACTAGGTTGAGATGCACTACCCTCCCTAGAGGAGGACGGATGTTTCCACCCGTGTGCTACTACAAGCTAAAGGATTCTACTTCCTCACCACCTCATCAATGAAGAGCTACGTGCATTGTGCTTGTCCAAATTAGGTCACTGTCTAAAGAATCATGCGTGTGCACGAGATATTCTACTTAGACTAATCAAGATGACATGTGAACATAGACTTGCGGACTCAAAGAATTAAGTCACTTGACCTGAGAAATCTAAACTCCAGTTCCTATGAGGTTCCTCTGAAATTAGGTGGATTAAGGTCAAATCCAGTCCATCCTCAATATCTACTCATAACTTGGTTCAGAACCCACTAACTTTTCACTTTGCATATGCAAGATATGCAGATGAGAGGTGCAGATGACATGCTATGAATATGAAATGCAAGTCTCTTTTTCTTTTCAGATGCAGAGATGATATGCAAGAGTAAATAAGAAGCCTTATTTTCAACATATTTTTTTATAAGTATACAACAATTTGTATTATTTACAACAAGTTTTTTATTGTATAATAGTATACAAGTTTCTTTGGTATACATCCTATTTTACAACAAATCTTACAAGGGTATTATTTACAAGAATTTTACAACCTTATTATTTTTTTACAAAAATTATACGTATTATACATATTATACAAATTTTTTTTCGATTTTCACCCACCCCGTACTTATTGCATAATATATACAAAAATACGCGAAAATACGTGAAAGTACGAGCTATGGTTAAAATATATATGTAATATATACACACCCCCTATACTTAGCGTGTGCTATGTTCTCAGAGCACAGAAAGCGACTAAAATACATAGCTCGGGCTAAGCGTAGGAGAGCTAAAAGTACAGAAGGATAAAGTCGCTCCGCCCCCCTATACTTAGCTCTGGCAACCTAAATGTAGAAGAAGATCAAAAATGAGGCGGATGAGGGCAAGGGGGGAAATGGATGAGTATATACATGGCGGGCATCGATCCCCCCTATACTTAGGCTCTGGTCAGCCTAAGTATAAGACATGAGTGAGTATGAGAACTGATGTGATCTGGAGGATGTATAGTGAATAGCCGCGGGTCACTCTCTCCCCTATACTTAGGATCTGGTTATCCTAAGTATAGTCATAAAATGAAACGATATGGATCCGGGGCGAGTGATTCGAATCACTGGGAAGGGAGGGAGAGAAAGTATATCAAGAAAGAGTGAGAATATACAAGGATTAAAAAGGTTTGTTACAAAACTTCTTGCGGACGCGAGGAGGTGGATAGTATACATATGTGTCGCTGTCGGAATCGTCCTCAGATGAATAATAGTTAGGTGTAGGGATCGTCCAACGAGGGTCGACACACGACTGCTTGCTTAGATAAGGCTTGAGAACAGCCGAACTGAGCTCACTCATATAAATTACCTTGTCCGGGCCAGATGAGGACTCCTCAGAAAATTCCTTCTCCAGTGTGTTGAAGGAAACTTTCTTAGTCGGTTTTCTAGAACATGAATCATTGAGAGGGAGATGAGAGAGACGCGCCTTGAGAGGTCCGGGAGAACTCCTCGAGGAATCAATTCTCGACTTCCTCTCACTAAATAGCCGACTAGAAGAGGGAGCAACCATGTTTTTATGTGGAGTCAATTTAATCTTGGTTGCTTCCTTTGAAGGTCCAGGACGTGGTGTGGTGCTGACCATGGGTTCCTCATCAGACGAGTCACCGTATAGATTATAATATTCCTGAAGGGTCAGCACACGGCTCGGGAAGGTGCTAGTGGTCTCAGTCAGCTTGGCATTATTGGGCTCTTGTGCCGGATCATCAAAATGGTCAAGGCAATTAACAAAGGTTGTGTCCGACTTAATGATAGCGTCTGGTCGTGAGTCCTCCTTAGAAGCTGTCATGGTGGTGGTGCAAGCAGTTGATGAAGTGAAGATGTGGGGAGTCTCAGAACCAGCGGTCGTCCGGGCAGTCGGTCTCTCAGGTGTAGCAGAGAGGTGGGGCTCATCTACTCTCGATGGTTACGACTGTCAGTGGATGTGCGAGTCACCTTAGAGTAAAGTGTATCAAAGAATGGGTGAGGTCGGAGTGCTCCCAATGCTGAGAAATCGATCTCTCGAGTCTCGCAATCTATAGACGCTTTAGCTGAGGCTAAGAACGGCTTCCCGAGAATAATCAGAGACTGGGTAAACTCTCCTGGGTGCTCGATGTCAATGATCGTGAAGTTCACCTGGAGTAGAGCACCTTGGAAAGTAATGATGACTGAAATATTTCCTCTAGACCGTTTGATGGATCGATCATCCAGTTGAACGATCTCTCTCGACTTTCTGATTAGCCTGAGTTTGAGCTTGTCAACACAGAGGTCGGGAGGATATTTATTGGAGAGTCATCATCGATTCTTGCATGGGTAAAGATAGTGTCTTTGATTTCACATTCAACCCTAGGCAACCGCTTCACTCTGCGGCTCTTGGTCTTTCGTCCCATCACCAAGGAAGTGGCCATAGACACTATGTGTCTCTCAGTCCTTGTTCTCTTCTTAGCCGACCTCTTGGGCATCAATTTACTCTTTACAAATCTCTTGAGTCGGGGAAGTGATTTATGGCCTTTATTAAGGGATTAAAGATCAATTCCTCAACAAGTGCTTCCCTTAGGATGGAATCCAATTTTTTAAATCATTTTCATTTTCAATTTTTATGTGAATTTTTGATTTTTCAAATTTTTTGGTGTTTTTGATGGATGAATAATCAGACTCTGGATTGGAGGGCAAGTGGTTAGTAGAAGAGGGAGATAGAATGGACTCCAGTTGTACAGACGGTGTGGGTTCCCTGATTTTTGCTTTGTTTTCAACCTCAAAAATACTCATGTCTTTTCTCACTTTTATACCCAGGCTGGCAGAAATTGAGTGTAATATTCCCATGACATCTCTCAACTCGTTACCAAATGATTCATTTTTGTTAATAAGTCTAGAGATGTCATCCTCCACAAAATTCTCATGACAAATCATGGGAGAGTTCTGCTCAAGTGGAGGGTACTGCTGAGACTTTGGGTGCTCATACTCAGCATACCTAGAATCTGGCATGTAATGCTGGGTCGAGTATGGATCATCTAGAAGGCAAATATTGGTCGAAGCCTCGTATGATGAAACGAGGACCGATAAGTCTAGCTCATGAGTCCAATCTTGTGAATGCATAGGCTCTCCAAATGAAGGATGGTTAATGGAAGCTTGATCACTAAAGTCAATCAAATCTGGGAAATCATGATGTACAGGCCTCTCTATTCGGGTTGTTCGAGCAACCATGTTATGCCCTAAGTTCAAGTCGGGATGTGTATATGTGAGTTGTGGTATGGTCCCTACTTGGGGCGAAGTATGTGGGGGCATATAATTTTGCCAATCATCTGTCTCAGCAGTGGCTTGCTCTTCATTTGAGTCTTTGATTCCTGCAAGCTCTCGAGAGTAAGGATAGTCAGCCCAAGGTGGAAGTGGATCCGGAGTGTTAGAATATGGAGTAGGTGAGAAATGCGAAGAAGTGGAGAAATCATTCGAAGTTCTGACTTCATAATCGGGTTGAGGTGGGACCGACCACGGGTAAGGTTCTCCCGTGGATGGTAGAGGATACATGGAAGAAGGAGAAGGTGAAGATGAACGGTATATGGTCAAGGAGGAATGACCAGAGGTCACAGGGTATGGGGACCAATATCCCGATATCTTGAAGAGGATATGTAAGTAGAATGAGGTAGATAATATGCAGTTACGCAGGATAACACACACGGATAGACACAAAGACAAATATAAGAGCAAACCCTGAATTCACACTCAACACGGTGAAGGACCCGAAATCGAGTCCAATTAATCTTGTCAATTTTAAATGTGATTTTTCAAGCAAGATAGCAAGGAGTTACGCGACCTATAGGGAAGTCGGCTCAGAGCCGGATGCGTCTTTCCTGTTTAACCTGTCGCCTAAGATACTGCCGGTCCTTCCTTTCTTCGCTCCTATCCGGAGTTGGGGACTCAAAGACCGTGCCCCTATCTACCTGCAAGCAGGCAGAGGCTGACAAAGCTAGGCCTTGTCGCGAAGTACCGCTGGTTCGCCCCTAACTACCTGCGAACAGGCGGAGGCTACTTGGTACTGGTCAATGAATCTAAAAGTATCCAACTCGTGATATTTGCTAGGAACAGTTGGCCCGTGATATTGAAGGCGGGGATTTGGGCTCTGCCTTAAGGTGTTCACACACACTCAAGTACCCTCACTCAGCCTGAAAATAAGATCGGGGTTAATATCCCACAAACAAGGGTTAATTTTAGTCAATTTTTTTGGTCCAATTCATTTAGCAGTCCCGATTTTAGAGATTAGTTATCACTGATGTTAATCCACACAAGCAATCACGTCTACCGTCCAGTCCCAATTCCTTTATCCTAGGTTAGAAAACCGAGAGATAGAGAATCGGAAAAAGGCGATGCAATCGAGAAAACAATGATGAAAGCTCGAGTAAGAAGACTTACAGTGCCTCCAGCTCTCTACAATGCGGGATGCAATACTGAATTGAAATTTTACGCTAAATGCAATGCAAGCGATGAAAAGCCGCTCCTAGACAAGCAGTTCTAGTAGCGAGTGAAGAACATATTATATTTAACTAGATCTACGGTCTAAGTGCGTATTTTAAGTGATGTGTGGTCCTAAAAAATTACGAGCACAAGCAAGTCCTAGAGTGGCTCGAGGAGCCGCTAGTGCAAGCCTAGTCTAAAAATTCAAGCCACACAACAGACGGGACACGGTTCCACTATTTTTACACACGCGAGAATCCAAACGGGAACCGCTATAAATGCAGACACTTTTTTTACAAAAATCTTTTTGACGTCCAACAGCCGACTTGATCCACGAATCGTCGGCCTCCGATGCACGTCGAGATGCGTCGACTTCAAGAAAGCCGCTCCAAGTCCACCGGGACCTCGCACAAAAAGATAAAAATTATGTCAGAAAGAGATATATACAGAAATGGTCAGAAAAATAATTAAAAAATGGATAATTACAAGATGGTTCGGGGGTCAGACTACCCGAGTGAATGGGAAAACGTAAATCTAATTTTTCTAAAGTGATCCTAAGTCGTTTGCCTCCCCGACAATGACGCCATTTGATAAACGCTGGTGACCTACCCTTTAATGTTGTCTGATTGACGAGTGCGTTGCAGTCGGATAGATCCGCGCTGATAAAAAATTAACTGCACAAATCGATGATTCATCGAATTAAATTAAAGTGCGGTTTTATGTTTGTTTAGCCCGGGCAAGCCCTAGGGTCGACTCAAGGAGGCAAAGGAACAACTCGGGATCAGATTAGAGTAATTAGATTGCGGTTTTCCAAATGGTTTTTTTTGTGATTTTTTATACGATAAAAAATGCCAAATGCAGAATATGAATGAACTAGGTTATTAAGAAAATCAACAAATTAGCCAAATTTAATTTTAATATGAAATTAATCGAAAATGACCAAATTGTATTTTTTCTATGAATCTAATTCAATGGTTAATGCAAAATGGATTTTTTGGAATTTTTGGGTTTAAAATGCACAAATGGAAAATGCAAACTTTTTTAGGGTTTTTATGCAATTTTTCATGCAAATGAAATGCAAAAATTATGAAAAATTTACTGAAAGTTAAACATGATGAAATTAAGCTATACTAATTTTTTTAGAATTTCATGATACTTTTTTATTTTTTTGTGAATATTTTACTGAAAACAGAGCGATTGCGAGTATTTAATTCCTAATAAATCCACGAAATCAGATTATTCAAAGTTTGATTTATCTCACATAGATATTTCAATAAGGAATCCAGGAGCTTTGAAATTTCTCAAAAATATTATTCATGGATTTAAATAAAAATCATTTACAGAAATCACTCAATAATTTAATTTATGCAAATGACAACTCCTAATTGGACGAAATTTGGATACTAATTAAAGAACACTTAGAGGCATCATTCACAATTATTTCACAATTTTTGGAGCAATAAATGACTATGTGTGAATTTCAGAGCTTAAATGGGAAAATATCATTGATTTTCAATCTTTGAATTTTAATAAATAATTCGATGCTCACAAAAATTTAAATAAGTAACCATCAGGTAAATAATGAGTTGTTCTACAAAATGCTATCTTTTTGATAAAAATTGATGCAAAAATAATGTCCAAATTAACGCTCAAATGCAGGGGTATCAATGCAATACTGAAAATGAAACAATAAACTGAAATGTGCCTAAGGGCACTTTTAGAAATGAACAAACATGTTGGACTGAAATTGAAATGTTTACAAATATAATAAACAGAAAAATGGACCTCTTTTAGCCGCTAGGGCACAAGGCACATGAGGGAACGTGGGCGTTGATTGCGGCGCTGAGGGCGAGGCGCGACATTGGAGGGGACGTGACGGGGCGATGGCACGGTTCCAAGGCGGCGCGGTTCGGCGAGGGAGGGGCGAAGGCAGCCGCGGAGGACGTGTGGCTGGAGCAGCGTCTACGCGGAGGTTGGCGGCGACGAGTGCCACGCGGAGGAGGCACGACGGGGGGGGGGGGTCTGGCGTCGTGAAGGACGGTGGCGCGCACGCGTGCGGCAGAGCTGCTGCGCGGAGCGGTGATGGCCGAGCGGGGCTGATGCGTGAAGCAGGCGACGGTGCCCGGCCAAGCGTCGCGGCTGGATGGAGTGTGCGGCCGTGCGTATGGGGGCTTGGAAGGGGAGGCGCACTGCGGTGGTGGCTGGGGACGGCAAGGTGCGGAGGACGGGTGGCCATGCGGCGATGCGCATGGCGCGCAGATCGCACGGAGGCGGCTGACGAGGGGCATTCAGGGGCGCACACGGACAGACGAGGGGGGACGTGGCGGCGCCGGCGTGGAGGCAGGGCAACGCACGACCGCCAGGAGGAGAAGCTCCTGTGTTTTTGTTTTTTTTTCTTTTGCAATTTTTTAATGATTTTCTTTGTAAACAAGGAACCAAAAATGCAATGTGGATATGGTGTGGATGAGATGATGATAGTGATGGTGTTTGATGATGTGTTTTTTTGTTTTAAACAGCAAATAAAATGTGAAAAAGATGGTGATGTTTGTGTTGTGATTGTGATGATGTAATGTAGTGATTGTGATTGTGATGATGGTGGTAGAGTGATTGATGTATAAAATGATGGTTTGGTTTTTGTTTGATAAGCAAAATAAGCAAACAATGTTAGATAAAAAATGACAAGATAAAGATAGAGAATTTACCTGTGTTGTCGCCGAAAGTGGAACCGCGTCGTGCGGCTTCCGTCGTGGCCTCGAGGAGATGGCGGTTGCTCCGAAGCTTGAGCGAGTCTAATCGGATCTCGCGACGCGGTAATGGTGATGCCGCAGATCTCGCCTTGAGGTTGTCGTCGCTCGACTCGTCTCCTGCAGCTGTCACTTGAAGGTTAAAGGGGCTCGACCTCACTTCTCTCGAAAACGACGGATGATGAAAAATGGTGGAGGAGGTGAGAATATAAAGAGGAGAGGGGAAGTTAGAAAAGAGGTGGAGAAGATGGAGGGATAGTGGAGGGAGTGGTGACTTGGAGTAGGGAGGAAGAAAAGAAGTGGTAACAGGGAGATAAATAATAATATAATAATAATATAATATAAATAAAATAAGCAGGCTACTAAAAATAACAATAATTAAAATAATAATAATTAAAATAATAAAATCCGAAAATAATAAAAAATAAATTTGAAAATAAAAAATTGGGGTGACATGTGGCGGCTCCAGGAGCAGCCACATGTCGCTCCCAGAAAATTCAAAGATTAAATGTAAAAAAATCAAAAAGAAATAACAAATAGGATTAAATCAAAAATTGATCAACACAAAAGTTGCTCGTCTCGATGAGATCTACAACTTTTGTGAAGGGCTGAAAATCAATTGAAATCATCTGTACAAAAATGTATTTTTGGGTGGTACCTTATAGATATAAAATACCGCATTTTATCTTTTGCAATTTTTTGTCATTTTTAATAAGAGAAAAATCAAAATAAAATAGAGAAAATATGAGAAGAATATTTACAACTTAATCTAATTTTTTTAGATATTTAATAATGAAGAAAATAAAATGAGAAAATACATGGGTAAAACGGTCATTATGCACAATGTACAAAAGGGCCCAAAACCCAAGTTTTGCATACGAGCTCCGATTTTAGTGAAATTGGTCTTGTTTCGAAGGTCTCTGAATGTATATTACTTTAAAAGTGAGTAGACCTAATTTGAAGGCTGTATGAGCGAGATATGCGCATTTTAAGGTTCATAGTTTCAAACTTGGCTTGGGGTTTTATTGATCAATTTTACAAGTTAGTATTTTTTTTGATATTTTCCTTGATTAGTGTTAGTAATATATACACTATGTAGTTGATTTTATTGGATTTGGATTCATTATAAAATATATACAAATAAGGTATTTTATCTAATATACATGTGAATATTTATAAGTGAATTTGGCTGCTTATTTTATGCAAATATGAATGCTAAAATGCAGATATTATGCTTGCATGCATGAATGCTAATTATGCAATATAAGTAGAAATATGCCTCTAATTACTCGGGAACAAAGCTCTATTTTCAACTTTTAGAGTGATGAATTGCATATTCATCACCTAGCCCGAGCTCGGTTCCAATTTTTAGGCTTGCGGATCGGGCCTAAGCTCGTTGAATTTCAGAAATTGTAACCCAAGTCCGGGCCCATCCCACTAATACATGGGTCAGGTTGGGTCGGATCGGCCTACTATATTAAAAAATATTTTAAACATGAATACAATACACATTTAATATGCAAATATACAGTCTGAATATGTATTTCTTCAAAACATAAACATAGTTGATGTTTAAATAGCATAAAATAATGACAATTTAAAAAGGAAGATGCACTGTATTATTAGAACGCAGAAATTACATATGGAAAAAATCATGGGCATAGATACGGGCCTACACTCAGGCCGGCCCGCAGGCTTCGAGCTCAGGCTCAAGCTTGTCCGAGCCTGGCCAAAAATTGGATCGGGCCAAAATCAAGCCCAAGCCCGCCCATTTATCGTGTGGGCTCGGGTCGGGCTCGGGCTTTGTCAGGCCGAGAATCGGGCTGGGTCAGGCCAGCCCTATCCAATGCTCATCCCTACTCCCACACCATCATCCACCATCATCCCCCATCCCCCCAGTTGCAATAGTAGAGCCCCTTTTTCCTCCCTCGTCACCACCACATTGGCTCCCTCCTTCCTTCACAATAAGATGTCATGTCATGACTCCAATTCCGGATAGTCGGGTCCTCCCAGTTACCGTGCATGGTTACTCAGTAATACCTTTATCCAATAATAATGATGAATCCACGATTCATCATCTCATTATATTAATCTTAGCAAAATTCTTGAGTAAAATCTCAAATAAATGTCCATAAAATCAAATGACTCTTGTAAATAAAATATACTAATTATATATTATATTGTATAAAACAAATTAATAATAAAAAACCGTAAAAATAGACAAAATTTTCACCTGAAAATAGCCTAAAACTTCATGTATTTCAATAATTTTATTTCAACTCCTTTTGGATGATTCTTTCTCTAACTTAATATAAAAATGTACATAAAAATATAAAAATACAAAATAGATTCACCTCAAATAAATACTTCTAGATCCTGAATAGAAATACCTTAAAGTCCAACTTCTCGGCCAAATTCCCACTCCGTATGAACTTCAAATTCAACCGAACTCACTTTTAAAGTTTAATTTAGAAAAATATCTATCCAATGAAAGTAGATTCATTAGAATCGGAGGCTCCTGCAAAATATGGATTTTACATTGTATATAACGTAAATATTCATTCTCTTCCTTTTTATTTACTTTTCTTAATTACTAAAAAATCCAAAAAATCATTTGTTTTGTTTTATTTTATTTAAAGTATTTTATTTTATTTTATTTTTTCATATTGTAAATTTCTTTTATTAAAAATACAAAAATAAAATTAGAAAGTAAAACATGTACATATTGTTTGTCTTCTTTTGTAAATTCTCCACTCTTTTTTCTCTTTATTTTATTGTATTTTAGTAGCATATTTTATTTATTTTCTTTTATTTATTTTTATTTTATTTGATCTAACCTCTCATTTCACCAACAACTCCCATTCAACTCCACAATTCCAGCATGTTTTTAACTTCCATTCTCTTCTCTTTTTATGCATCTCGCTCTCCTAATTTTCTCCTTTGATACACCTTTATGCGAGAGAGAATTGAGAGCTCCGACCACTCATCTCGATGACAGCGAACGAAGAAGTATGCGATGACTGACCTCCTCTCTGGTGAGATCCATTGGCATTCTGGCCAACATCGCATCCCCCCCTGCTCGAGCTCATCGCTCGCCGATGATTCAAGCGATGATCGTGGTTCTCGTGAGCATACCATAGGTGCCTGCTTCCATCATAAGTAATTTCTCTTTTTATTTTTGTAATCATTTCTATTTTGTTTTCATTCTCTCTCTCACACATCACATCACATCACATCACCGTATCATCATCATATTTCATATCATCACCAACCCCACACCATAATATTTGCATTTTTTACTCTTTGTTTAAGAAAATTAATATAAAATCATAGCAACAACAACAAAAATACAAAAAAACCAAAAAACCAACAGGTGGCCAGCACCCCCTCCTCCATCGTCGACCACCGCATCTGTAGTCCGCAACCGCTGTCGCCCCGGACCGCTCACCAGCTCGCAGGCGCCCTACCGCATCTGCAGCCTACAACCCACAATGGTGTCCACCCTTCTGCCGATGGCATCTGCCATCTCCTTCCTCCAATCGTCATGTGCCCCGCACCTACGCATGCCTTCCCCAACCGCACATGCTTCCTCCACCCCGCAACAGGTGTGGCTCATGGCCTCCGCATACAGTTATCGTCTCCCCACGCCAAGACCGCCATCGCAACACCACGACCCCCACCCATTCGCCGCCTCAATCGGTCACCTCTCTGTGCTTGTTGCACCGCGAGCCTCCTCCGCCATCCTTGAGCTAGCGCCCATCGTCCTTCATAGTGCCCTAACCACCCACATGCTTGGAGAAGAAGGTTATTGTTTATTTTTTATATTTTTTAAAACTTCAATGTTTTTTAAATTTCAATTTTAGTTTCTAATTGCACGGACAACCCTATGTTTACATATTAATTTGGACATCTTTACTGCGTCAGTTTATTTAATGAAAAATGTCATGATCTTGAGCAACTATATTCCTACCATTTGGATATTTATCTGGATTTTTGTGTGCTTTATTTAATGAAAAATGTCATGATCTTGAGCAACTAATTTCCTACCATTTGGATATTTATCTGGATTTTTGTGTGCTTTGGGTAATTAACTAAAAGTATTTTTATTAAAAATTACATATTTTACCTACTATATGGTATTAAATTCATATTTAATTCATGATTGTTTCAAAAATTATGAAAAAAATCAGAGATGATGTCATAAAATTTGACTTAGTTTCTCAAAACTTCATCTAAATTGGAGTTATCATGTAACCTTAATAAATTATAGAGTGATTTTAGTAATTGAATTTTAATTAAATGTATACATATTATTTTTGCGAAATTTCAACTTTTTTGGATTGTCTCAGAAATCTCTCTCTCTTAGAGGTTCACTAAAAACTTGAAATACCTTGTTGAAATAATTCAATCTCTTGATAAATTGATATTCTGGATCTATTAGGAATTAAATACTCATTGTCACTATGTTTTCATTTAAAAAATCATAAAAATTCGTATATTGTCAGAAAATTCTAAAAAATCATTATAGCCTCGTTGCATCATGTTTTAATTCTAATGAAATTTTCATATTTTTTGAATTTTTTGTATGAAAAATTACTTAAAACCTCATAAAAGTGTGCATTTTTTATTGTTGTATTTTAACCCATAAAATTCCAAAAAATATGTTTTACATTCGTCACTGGATTATGTTTTAGGAAAAATATAATTTGCCTAAATTGGATTAATTTCACATTAAAATTATTTGGTTAAGTTGTGTGTTTTCTTATTAACTTGATACATCTGCATTTTTCATTCGTATTATTTTTGCATAAAAAGAATAAAAAATCCGCATTGGCTTCCATAACCTAGACCTAAGTTTTCTTATTTAACCCAAAGTTGTTCCTTTGCCTCCTTGTGTTCGACTCCAGACTTGCCAAAGAAATAAATTTAAGCCGAGTCCTCTTCACAGAAACATTTGATTCGATTCTGCATGATTCGCTAAGTACTACAACAATTATAAATTTATATCACATATTTAGTTAATCGTCAAATTATAGCTAAAATTAAAAAACAGACTGCAATAAATGCTATATATAGAGCATCTTACATTTTTATTCCATTCACAAAATAAGGTGTACATAGAAAATATGTCACACTATTTTCTTATAAATGTACATCAAACTGGAAGGAAAAAACTCGAAAAAGATACTAACTACCTTAGATTAGAAGGTACTATTGTTAGCTGACTAGCTGACTAAGATCCTTACGATGACTTACCGATACCTGTTGAGTTTTCCAGAAATCATAGGATAAAGATAAGCGAGTGCTAAGTAATGAAGAGGAGAAAATTAAACAAGTAGTGTATTTTAACAAAACGTATTACACCATAAAGTTTCATTTCTTCTCATTACATTAAGTCACGTTCTTTCTATTTCATGTCAGGGATTAATTCAGATGTTTACTTTACCTCTGATGGACTCGATGTACTTATGACGCATTTGTAAGTATTGTCTCTATCAGACCAGACTTCAAACATGAGGGCTCTTGCTATAGAGAAATAAGGATTACATTCACGCTTCAAGAAGTAATTCTAAACTCAAGTGATATTGATGGATCATATTGGAAATGATTCCCAATCTACGTGGTTGCATCGAATATTTTTTTAAAAATTCTGTTGCTATCGCGACTTATGATTTGATCTATACGTTTCTATGATGCTGAGGCCTTAAAAAACTCCATTCATGTGACGCGTTGCGGTGTGCAACAACAGGTCGACCATGATTGCTAGTTACTGGTGATTGTCCGTAGTAGTCGGTACGGGTCACAATCGAGGAGAAGGTGTGCACGGGCTATTTGATGCATCATGGAAAAGGGATGAGGTGTGTGCAACACCCTTCGCAACAGGATTCAGATGCTTCAGATCTCACTACTGATGTATCTCCATGTTGTGATGTCGATCAAGCTTTCTTCACACTGGTCTATGATATGTGGTCAATGCATGAGAAAGATGATTCAAGGAAAGAGGATGATGGAGAAGGGCACAAATTGTAAATTATATGTAGAAAAGGGGCAATAATATGTTATTTTTAACAGAATCCGTCCACTTTTAATGGACAAATGGATGAGACTTAACCATATGATTTGTGGAGTAAGAGTTAGCAACTTTATGGGATCAAGGGATACTAACAATGTTTACAAGATTGAGAAGGTAATTTATAGAGATTCTATGGTTCGTAGGGGTAAATATCCTTTTTAATAATATACATTTAGTAACCATGGGATTTCTGGAGTAAGAGTTTGCAATTTTATGAGTTCGAGGGGATATTAACGATGTTAACAAGGTCGAGAAAGTAATTTACAAAGATTCCAAAGATCATGGGATAAAAATTCCTTTTAATAATATACATTTAATCTACTTTCTTAACAAGATTTATTATTATTATGTGTGCTTTTATTGTGTTTGTTTTGCTAGAGTCTCAAGGGCAAGATTTTATTACAATATAGATATCACATATTCAATGGTAATATACTTGGTGTGTGGTTCAAGTTGTAGGAAAATACTTAGGGCCAGTTTGGTAATTGGGTTGGGGTATCCCTATGAATAGTAAACTATGTGGAGGATTGGGAGCGTTGGAATGAGGGGTACAGCGGTGTACACCATCAACCAAACTGGCCCTTATTGTCTAATCCAAGTAGAAGGAAGTCTTTGGCGTGTGATCCATTGCATTTGTACATATGCACAAAAATTCACGTGATACAAGTCGTAAAAATCCACAGGTTTGTTATCCAAAGTACTTGTAAACTTGTTGAGTGATTCATGTTAAATAAGTCATGATTAGTCGATCGTCTCAATCAGGTAAGAATACCGAGTTAGGGTACTTAGGTCATGATTTTCATCTAGTTATGTTTTCACATTAAAATCCTTTTCTAATGTGAGTGTATATGTTTCTGTTATTGTTTATCTATGACTATTTTTGTATCTAGTTATTACATTGACAAATATTGTTCATCCCACCTATAACAGTACAACGATCCTACACATATTCTTAGTTAAAAACTCCTCGGAATTGGCATCCTCTCATCTAAACAAGTACAAACTTGAAAAAAAAACATCGAACATTTTAAATATCACATTTGATAATGGAAATTTCGAAAAATGGCGAATTTGCGTTATGGTGAACATATTTATAAAGACCACATTTTCAAAGCACCGTGTATTTGGGCTGCGAGGACACAGCATGCCCATCTGATAATGGAAAGTTAAGTCGATGAGAACTTCTTTGATATAAGTTAAAAAAAAGGGGATTTTCATTCCCATGAACTTTAGAAATTTATTAAATAACCTCTACAACCTTTTACACAACACAATTACCACATCAACATCGTAAATTACTCCAAGAACCTCCTCGAGTTTCAAATAGAGTTCGTTTGGTTGTAGGGTTGGGCAGGGTTGGGTTGGGGTACCCTTGTGAATAGTAAACTGTGAGGAAAATTGGGAGGGTTGGAAGGAAGGGTACCTCGGATTGGGCCAACCCAACCCTGCCCAACCTGCAACCAACATAGCTATAGATTAACCGCATGGTTCAAGGGATAAGATTTAGCAAATTTACAGGATCAGTGGAAGAATTACGTTATTTCAAAGATCCAAATCCGAGAAGGTAATTTACAAAATTTACACGATTTGTGGAGTAAAAATCCCAAAAAATAAGATAGCTTACACAATGCCGAATTCTCATACATTCTTATGTTGCAAAAGGAAAAGTATAAAAAAATCCAGCAGTCAAGGGACGATGATGGAAGGATGTGAAGTACAAGAGGTGACTTTGAATGATACTAAGGACTCATTTGGTTAACAATTTACATAAGGTAACCTCATTTACCCTCCATGTATTCACGTGTTGGAATTGTATCACAAACAAGTGTGGTATTACATCACATTTCTCATTTCACCCTCTTTACCATCCAAGCATCTACTATTCGTAGGAGGTTACTTCAACCCAACCAAACTCAATTACCAAAAATACCCTAAATATGTGATTGGAGGAAGTTTAAGGAAGGTTGGGGAAAGTATCCATTGCGATCCATGGAAGATGCAGTGGGAACAGCAATGATGTGGAGGAGCTTCTGCCCAAATAAAAAAAAAGTTATGGGCAACCCATTAACGGAAAACCACTTCAGCGAGGAAATTTTCGCCCGAATGCGCCGTTGGGTCATCGCTGGACAATGAAGATCATCACAACATCCCCTGAAGATCATCACAACATCCCCTGACATCAACGATGAGGATCATCACAACATCCCCTGCCGTGAACCCATCAATAACTCCGAACCTGTTTAATTTACTTATGTACAAGAAGTTGCTACTATGTAGGAAGGAAACTTCCATCTGTTTGTTGTGACTATCTAGACTCCATTTTCATGCGAAGGACTCCAAATAAGCTCTTTTAAGGCGACTGTAATCAAAACCATAGAATGGAGTCTGAAAAGTCTGGGATTTCTAGAAAATCCCCAGAGCTAAAAATCCTATTTCCCAGTGATTTGCGAACATATGCGCCGGCGAAGTTCTGCAATCTGCAATAAAAGCACGCACAGATGGTACAATGCTACCGCGATAACATAATGTACGAGAATAGAAGAGCAATAACTTTGTGCGGATGGCTGCATTATATATATCTTATCAGCATAAGCAGGTTACCATGCGAATATGCAAGCTGGAGAATCAGATTCCAGGAAAGGAGTGAAATCGACGGCTGGTTTCGAAGGCCTTTAACTGGTTGGCCCGTGCAGATTAAAAAAAAACCATGATCCACAAAATCGTCCACATCACCGGGATTAGAAAGGAAACAAACGGTAAAATAGAGAGAGCACTTGAAGCAAAGCAAATCTCAATATGGAACCTCCTACCTAAAACATCATACGTCAGTATCGGCCTTTTTCTGTTTTCTGTACCACATATTTCCCGAAACAAAAAGAGTCCATATACCGAAAAATCCCTTCTCCTCCTCCAAAACTCGGGTTGCGAAAGAACCCACGGAGTTCCATATATTCACGATCCTGCCCTCACTGCTGCACTCCCTTCCCTTCAGACGACACCGGAAGATCAGGCGCCGCCGCAAAGCAGCCCATCTCTTCCCCTCCACGGCCTTCCAATGGCCACGTCTCCACTCCCACGCCACCGCCGACGTCGATCTCCTCCGACGGGAACTGCCACTCCATCCTCCCCACACCGAAACCCAAGTCCTCCATAGCCCCCAAACCCAAGCCCAAGTCCAGTCCGAAACAACCGACTTCCTCCAGAAACGCCAGCGGCTCCGCCGCAGCCACCTGCCCGGAAAGCACCGGCGGCTCCACCCTCTCCTCCGATGGGTCCTGCTTGGGGTTGTGCCTTCGGCGCTTCGCAGGATGGGAGCAGGACGGCGAGTCAGCCCGCCTCCGCGTGGCACCGCCGACAGGGACGTTGCGGAGGGTCCCTCCGAGGGTCCAGTAGCGGCGGCAGGACTTGCAGAAGTGGCGCGGCTGCGAGAGGTTGTAGTTGTTGTAGTAGCAGAACTTGGTGTCGAGGGAATGGCAGCGCGGGCACTCCACGGGGGGCGTCCCCGCCTTCTGGATGGGGCTTGGGGGCATCCTAGCGAGTTGGGGTCCTCGTCGACGGAGCTGTTGGGTTGTTGTTTATGTAGAGCAGAGGGGTTGCTTGTTGGATACGTTTATTGTGTTTAGTGGTAACGTGGTCGGTGGCTTTTATACCGAATAGAGTGGGAGGGAGGGGGACGAAAGGGCTGGGGTCAGGGTTTGGAAGTATGTGGCGAGGGGGGAGGTGTCAGAGCTAATGGCCAATGTAGAGAAGTGGACAAGGGGGTGTAGTGTTCGGAGTAGGACGCTTCTGGTGGAGTGCAGGTTTCTGCAAATATTGCCGGGGAAGGTTGGGTCTGGTAGTCGAGGCAGAGGTAGCGGGGGGAAAGCGATACGAGCATCCTTGAGAGTGGTGGTGGGATGATTCCGGGTGAGTTGAGCAGGGGATCTGATTCGCACAGGGAGACACAGTGCGTGTGAATTACTGTGGACGACGATGGTGCCCTGCGTCGTGCATACGTGTCGCTTGTCACGGAGGACTGTGGGTGGATGTGTGTGGATTTGGTACGTGGAGACAAACATGCACGGCTCTGTTCTGGTCTAGTGCGCGTTGATGACAATAGGCTTTCTTCCTTCTCCTTCTCCGAGATCCATTAATTGTTATTCCAACGACGAGACGTAGCGCCTCCTGGACTTCCAGCCTTGGTTGGTTGGTCAGTGGCTGACGGCTTCCCGGAGGGTGTGAGTCAGAGAAGGTTGGCTAACAGTTGCACTGGTGGGACACGCCTACTAGAGCTTGTATTTATGGGCAATAAGTGGTCGATGACATTTTGTCTCTTGAGAGCATGTTTGCCATTGGTTAAGTTAACCTACTCTTTTGAGGTTATACTCTTGCTTAATCAAGAAGCTAAAAGTGCTAAGGTAGGTGTTGTTGCAACATTCTTAAAAACAAAGACGTGGGTTATCATCAACACGATGAGTTAGAATATTATGCGATTGAAGCATCTTTTTATAGAAGCTCTCTGTTAGGGTCCTTAGGGAATGTTCTCCATTGTATAGCTATCTCTAGAATAGTGTGGGAGCATTAATTACAAGATTATGTATTAACATAGATTACTTGTAACACCTCAACTCTCAAACATAGTTTCAAATCGGAAACTCTCAAAGTGTGGGAGTGTCATAAGTGGTGGAGATTTTACTTGATAACTTGAGTTTAAATATGATGAATCGTTGTCAAAGACCCAATCGGGCTCGAATCCAACTAGTTACCATGATCAATTTTCCTCGATAATGGTCGAGGATCTAATTCCGAGACATTACAAATGGTATCAGGATGTGTTTCCTTTGATAGTGAAAATGCTACTTGAAAGGTGGAGCCACCCCTACAAAGAAGTAGGGGAGGAAAAGGTTATCCGAGATGTGCAACCACCATTGTCACCGGGAGTTAGTGATGGATCATGTCGCAACGAGGATGTTGTGAATATAAGTGGGAGTGGTTGTAACACCTTAAGCTCCAAACATAGTCTCATATTGGAAACTTACAATCTGTGGGTGTGGGTTATAAGTGGTGATAACTTTACTTGATAACTTGAGTTTAGGCATTTTGGATGGTTGTCAACGGGCTTAATTGGGTATGAACCTAACAAATTATCAAGGCTAGTTTTCCTTGATAACAGTCCATGGATCTAAGCTTGGGATGTTA
Organism: Ottelia alismoides; assembly: GCA_037367405.1. Taxonomy (NCBI): domain Eukaryota; kingdom Viridiplantae; phylum Streptophyta; class Magnoliopsida; order Alismatales; family Hydrocharitaceae; genus Ottelia; species Ottelia alismoides. Next base: position 379,954 of record JAZKJV010002909.1, on the reverse strand, counting down.
CACTATCACATATGACGATCACCTGCAATCGTCCCCTTTGATAATCGTTTATGAAAGGCACTTTGTGATCATCCCTTATGTGATTCGAAGTGGATGGCCATCAATAGTTGTCCTTTTGATGAGGTTGGGTAGGATGCGCATGAGGATGGTCATATCCCATTTATAAGGAATTAGAAGGGTTGAGTGTTGATGTTGCTAAAAGCTCCAGAAAAATACCTAAAACATTGGTCACTTTTCTACTCAATACCCTAATATAAACAATTGTATCATTGTGTCCATTCATGTATGCGAGCTAAAATAAAAAATCACATTATTTTAACTCTATTTTTATTAGAATGATAATATAGAAAGTGAAGATTAACAAAATCTGAATTTGGCTTAACAAAAAATTATTATTATCGGGGAAGCATAACTAGAGTTGATTAGAAAATATGGTGCAAGGGTTTCACTTTCCTAAAATTTCCCTTTTTCCTTTACTCATTTTGTTTATGCTTGTCATCTTTTTCATATAGCATATGTTTCATTCATTATTTCATCTATTCTTTCATATATAGGTAAAGATAGGCTCTTGCCATAATAACTAGCCCCCTAAGTCCATAGAAGGAGGACACCGTCAATTCTCATCTCATTTAACTCCTCGCTTTGCCTACAAACCCCTCGTTTATACTTCAAAAAGCTTATTGGTTTCTCAAAAAGACTCTATGAGCTTTCTCAAAAGCTTTTTAGATGTTGCTTGGCCATGATGTCATAACCTATACTACAGGAGTTGAAAATGAAGTAGGACGGGATCAACACCCTATCGTGAGCTAGTTATTGAACCGTAGTTGAGGATACCAATGCCTCTCGTTAGCGAAATGACCCCCCAAAAGAAAAATCTAACATATATAAGCTCTTCTATTGCATGACTAATTCTGCTCAAGAATTAATGCATGTTTTTATTTAATGAAAAGGTGAACAAAATAAGAACAAGTGTAAAAAGTGTCGCTGCAACCCACAAATTCTCAAATCAAAAATTCCTTTTATTCATATTAAAAGTGAACAAATACTATTATTTAACATGTATAGCTAATCGAGATTGAACTAAGAGAGGCTACAATATCTGAGGGTTACTTAATTAATGCTAATTAAAATGAAGGAATCTTTTTCTTTTGTTATTTTTATATATTTTTTAATACTTTTTATAGTTTTACATATTTTTAACATTTTGATTTTTTTTATTTTAAATTTTTTAATGATTGTAAATTTTGTAAATTTTTTAAATTTTAAATGGAAGCGATAAAGGATTATATATAAACAAAATAAGTAAATGGCCTTTTGTATTTTCAAAAATAGTCAAAATGAAAAATAGAATTCTTTCCATGTTTTTTATATTTTTATACTATTTTGTGATTTTGTGTAATTTTTAGACTTTCTTGAGGATTTTAATGAATAAAAACTAAAATAGTGAATAAAGCATATTTAAGCTATTGTTTTGGATTTTTAAAATATAAAACAAAAGAATATATATTATCAATCAAATCAAAACAGAAGAAGATATTTCAAGCTTTAAAGCATGCATATTTATGCATTTTCTGAATTTTTATGAATTTATATGATATTTTATATGTTTTATGTATTTTCAAATTTTAAGGTTTTCTAATTGAATTTTAAAACAAAATTTATATAGATGATAAAATATAAGAAAAAGTACAAGTATTGTAATTTTCAAAGATTTTTCAAATTTTTATGGATTTCTAAAGCTAAACAGAGAAAATAAATAATAATTTTCTTTTTTAAAAATAATAAATAAAAGAGATATTCAAAACTAAAATTATTGTTGGTAAAAGAGATGCTCAAAAGCTTAACCTAATTTTTAAGAATTTTTGGAGTTGATTAACTAATTATTAAAGGCAATTAAAGAAACACTAATTAATATGTAGGTAACAGGACCTAGATGTAGTTATTTTAACTTTTAGAACTGAAACAATAATAAATAAAGTAAACTCACAACTAAATATGTAATTTATCTAGAAATTCACGTGCTTACACACGTGAATCAGCAAATGGAGGACCTATTAGCAATTATTTAGCTTTTAAGGAGCAGAAAGTAACACAAATAAATAGACTTTTATTGCGAAATGTCTAAAAAACGCGTATCAACGCACATGAGTATATATCAACAAGACTAAAATGTAATTATTAAAGCAAGCAAGGGTAGTAATGTAATTCCTCAATTATTCAGAACACTACACATAAGCAAACTATATTTATTTACAAATAAAAGAAATGTGCAGGTGTGGCATGTGATTTCACCAGTGATGCGTGCGCGGCACATGCGGATCTTGCGGTTGTGGTTCGACGATGAAAATAACATTTGACAGTTAAAATTTGGATACGCTTGGATGGCAACGATCAAATCTAGGATTAGCATTCTTGATCGGACACTCCTAGCATGGTATAGAATAACACGAATGAATGTTTCTCTGGATGAACCTGTATCACTTTGTTTCCCTTTGATCTTACTTCGATTAGGGTCCTGAAGGCTTCAGGAGGATCCCGACATCCTTTTTCTTCGATCCCAAGTGGAAATATGGTCATGGTCCCATTGATCGTGGACTTGGAGCTCAACCTCTGCTGCTTGTGTTCAACGACTCCCAAGTATGGATCTGAGCTCCAGAAAGCATCCAACGCACCTGCAAATTATTCGGTACTACGAGGCGATACTCCATCATAGATTATTATGTAAAAACATGGGAAATGAGGTGAATGGATGATCTGACGGTGTGCGAAGGAAGTGGAGATCAGATGCTTCTGTCTAATTTAAGGTTGAACAGATCGTGTAAGGATGCAAAGAAGGTTCCTTAAGGAACAAGGATGATCGGAATTGGTAGAAAACACGGTGAAGGTCTCCGATCTTGCAGATAGGTGACATAGTTGCATGTTGTTGACCTAAATCCAAATCGAAATGAAATATGAGGAATTAAACACAAAATGAATAGGAAATTTACTCTACAATTACCTAATATGAACAATGAAGATGATGGCCTCGATCCACACGAAGAAGCTGAGCTCACCGGAGCAACTCTGGCGGTGGCTAGATCGCACTCGTGAGGTGATTTCACACACTCCTTATCATCAAGGGTTGGTCTTGTCAGAAGTCACAACCTCCAGATGATGAACTTGGGTGAAAACCACTCAGAAATGGATCAGGATGAGAATTTGGATATAGATTTGTATTGGGATAATTACACCCATAACCTTGAGTAATTCCTCAATCTCAATCATAACCCTGCATAATCGCGAATTACACGGGAAACCCTGAGTAGTCACTCCGTCTTACACTCATGACCCTCCATTAGTTTTGTCCTTAACCCAACCATAGTATTGGGTTAATCCAACCCTTAACCTGTCCAACGGCTACTAAATTTTCAAAAAAAAATCAAAAAACCTTCCCCTTCTTCCTCCTTCATTCCTCAGCCTGCAGCCACCCACTCCCAAGCAACCCACATCCCTCGATGGCAACCCACCTCGACCGACCTGCAATATGCGAGCTCGGGCATGGCAGCGGACAGGACCAGGAGCTCACGGGTGTGGGGTTCATGAACTTGGCCGGAGACTTCGCAAACAGCAACGAGATCCTATTGCCAGACGGGCTGCCTTCCCTTGAGCTGCTCATCGTTGTCATGGGGGACTACGCATCGGAGACCTGAACTACTCCCAATATCGCCGGATCAGTGGCAATTTGTGGGGAGCTCAGTATGTCCATGCCCGTCATACTGTTGAGATTGGACGAATATGACGGGTTCTGATAACCGCCAATGGAGGGCTCCGATTTCTGTATGATATCTTCCATCATCGGTGACTGCTGCGGAGCCGGAGATTGGCACAGAATTATCTTCCACTCGGGGCCACCATTGTTCTCTTCCGATATATCGATATTTTTTCCCTACGGGGCAGACATGGCAGCGGACAGGAGTTCCCTACGGGGAGGTGGAGATCGGGGGGTGGGGGGGTGCTTGTGTGGCTTGGGGGCTTGAGTGGGGCCCCAGGGGCAGAGATGGCGGAGGAGTGGATGTCAGACCGGGAGTGGGGGTCGGAGGTCGTCGGCGGGGGGCTTCGCTGCTGGCCGACGGGGGGGACTTGTGCTGGGATCTAGAGGTCGCCTGCGGGGGAGGGGTGGGAGGGTTTCGCTGGCGCTCGAGGTCCGACCTGGGTTGTAGCAGGTGGGCGGGGGGTTCCGGCATGGGCTGGAGGAGGCCTGGTATGGGGGGCTCGATGGGGGCTGCCTCGGCGACGACGGGGGCCGAGGGGGAGTGGGAGGTGGTCGATGGGGGAAGAAGAGGGGAGGGGGGAGGAGGAAGAGGAGGACATAATTTGTAAATAAGAATGAATATTAGGGGCAAGTTTGTCTTTTTTTAACGGAAACCGTCAAACATAACGGGCAACTCAAACGGATCTTGACACAGGGTTATGTCATGTAAGAGTTAAGTATTACTCAGGGTTTCTCATGTAATTCGCGATTATGCAGGGTTATGATTGAGATTGAGGAATTACTCAGGGTTATGGGTGTAATTATCCCATTTGTATTTATAAAAGTGAGTAACATGCAAATTTCAAAATTGGGAAGCACGTGAATCGAGGCTATTCAGACGAGTGTAAGTGATGCACAAGGCTAATTAAGGTAAAGGAATCAAGCAAGAAGGGTGAATGGATCGGGCAGGAAAAATCAAAGAAGAAGGCAGGTCAGAGCTTATTTGGGCAAAGAGGAAGCAAGAGGTCAAGTTGACTGCGGATCAATATTCGGGTCTTGACCAATCAGGGTTCCAAATAAAGATAAATACTAAAAGATAAAGTATTAAAATAAATAAAAAAATAGAAAATAAATAGGAAATGATTTGGAATTTAAAATTCAAAATAAATAATGTTAATAAATTAATAACTTATTTTTATTTTTGATAAATCAAATTAATTAATTAAATAAATAAGATAAAATATATAAAATCCTTTATTCATTGGTAAAAAACCTTTATATACAGCATATACATTTTTAATTAATTATTTATACAAATAATTACTTTATTTTATACTTTATTTACAATAATTAAGGCTTTAAATATATTTTTATTTTATTTTTTAGCATTAATTTAATAGGGTAAATATCGTACACTGTACTTATAGTAGAAGTATACTTATTTTATTTTTGTTTCTTTTTTAATTTTGGTATTTATATTTGTATTTTACGTAAATAACATAAAATGTATAATAAAATTATAATTTGTGTAAAAAATACAAATAATAAATAAAAACAATAGGTACAATATAGACTCTATGTACAACAACACTCTGAAAAATCGACGGTCACATCATAGCTCTGATTTTTATGAAAACACTTGCATTTTAATGTTTATTTAATTTTGAACAAAATAAAAGTGAGTTTGATTTATTTTGAATTTTTTATGGAGTAGATATTAGTCTTGAAATTATGGCTTTACAACTTTTTTCATGGTGATGTCTCTCTTATTATGTACAGGGTTTCTTCTTATAATTATTTTTATTAATTAAAACTTATTTTTATGTACAAGTTCCAAGAAGAAAATATTTTTAATTGAGTATATTTTGGAGATAAATAAAATAGTAGAAGATATATACGATATGCACGATGATGAATATACACATGTAAACTTTGTTTTCTAAATTTTTGATAGATTAAAAACCAAATCCCCCCCCCCCCCCAACTTTATTCCTTGTCGATTAGGTCAAGTATTGACCTACTCTCGAGGTTATGATCAGTATGTATTTATTGCATATATATAGTCTTCTTTTTCCTTTTATTTATTTATTTATTTTAGGTTAAAATAATAATAAATACATACTATTTAGATATGATATGAGATTATTAAAAAGTGAGAACTAATGATATTTACATGTGTTTTGTAAAGGATTTTATGTTAAAATGAATGAATAAAGATGATGAATGGGTGATTCATCAATAACCTATTCTTACAAGTTCCAGGTTATGTGGTCGATTCTTTACGGAGACGAGGATCCATCTTACATGGAGACCAGTATTTGGTTTGATTCAGTTGCAGAAGAGCAAGAGTGTGGATATTGTAATATTTTTTTTATAATGCTTATATTTTTTAGTGGGGGAGGAGTTCTTAAAGTTTCTTAATTTGTATACGGACTTTTGTACTCCAAATCATGTTTGGTTTTTGGCAATTATTGGGATCCCTCTTTCCTATCTTTTTGGTGGATTTCTATATTGTCACCCACTTTCTTTTATTTGTTTTTCGCTTTGTAAATTTCTTATGTTTCAAGTTAGCTTATGGTTATTTATTTATTTTTAGTATGTAAGATTTTTCAAAACCTAAATCCGTCAAAAACTCATATGTGGTGGCTAGTTTAAAAATCAAACAGAAAGATCTTTATGCTAGAGCTTTTTTAGGATTTGGTTTTCCGATCTTACTTTGCATGAATTTAATGTAATTTCTATTCTGACAAGAAGTATGGATAGCTTTGGGAAGCAAGATAAGTCCTTCTGACTTCGCATCCATCCATGCTTTTTGTACATTTTGTAACTCCTTCCTCATTGTTTAAACATGACCTCCATTTCTAAAAATAACCGAGCTCATTATATTTAAAACAAAGGAAAAATGTTAGAATAAAAAACTTTAAAGTATCTATTCCTTTTAAAATAACAACCAAAATCGAAAGAAAAAAAGATTGATTTAATTTGTGATTTAGAACACAACCCTTCATATTGATTTGCATATCTAAGCGCACACTTGATTATTGTTGCATCATAATTAGCTTAGGATCACCAGAGCTAAAAATCCTCTGATTATATTTGTGACGACAGTACCTTGCACAATTATTCAAAGACTATGGATTAAGGATAGTCCATTAGTGTGGACAGAGTAGGCGAGCCCCATTGTTGTATGGATATTGTATCAAGATGGACTTTTATGATTTATGTGAGGGTGTATCGTTCCCCCTCCAACGTTTTTTACTTGAAGACAGGAAAGGACCAAGCTGTTAATTTGACTCATCGAATCTCAACAAAGGTCGTCGTATTACATAATCTTTTGTGGATGTGGGTATGATATCGAAATCGTCACTATTCTTCGTGACATGATAGATAATGGATGGATATGGAGGATTTGCTCATTGTTAACTTAGAGGGGCCATCTCTTAAATCCAAAATTATCTTGAATGAGGAACCCTTGTGTAGAGATGAGTACATCTAGACCCCTTAACTTTTGGGTGGGTCGCATAATTATAATTTATATTATGCACAACTAGGTGAAGATAACATAAAACTGACCAGAATTATCATTCAGGCTCTTAGATCTTCACCAGTCACCCGGTTAATTCACGTTGCGTTGGGTTTTCTTTTTGTTTTATATTTGGTGTGCATATGCATCTGCATCATATGTGTCTTTATATCTGTCTTCTTGAAGTCTGATAGCCACTCAAGTTGGTATGCTAAAAGTGCTGAAATGTGGTACTATAAGATGGTTGATCAAACAAAATTCTAAAACACTTGTAATAACTAGGAAAGTGAACCTAGGTTGAAAACAAAGAGATGAACTCATTTCAAATCCCAACCGCTAGGTCTATCCTAAAAATACATTGGATGTATGTGTTCTATGATCTCTAAGATAAATTTTTAGATTTTATTAGGACTTTTATTTCACTGCATTTTTGGTGTTTTTTCTTGATAGATATAAGTTAAATAATATAGATAAATATATTTTTATCATTTTGTAATTTTGATTGATTTTTATTTTTTATATTTTTTATTTTAATCTATATAATAAATAAAATAATGTAAACAATAAAAATAAAAGGATTATATATATATATATATAAGAGATTGAATTAGCGTTTTAAAAATAAACCACAATGACAAAATGGAGAAAATAAAAATAAAATATTTTTCTGATTTTTTTATTTTATAAATATTTTTAATGCATTTTTTACAGAAAAATAGAAAATAAATATAAAAGTTGGAAAATTAAATATAAGGAAATTACATTCAACTTAGAGAATTGATTTTTGAGTCAAAATGAGAAATTCAATAAATATTTTCCCTTAAAAGTAGGCTCAATAAGGAATCCAAAATATTTTATATGTTTTTTTAGTGATTTTTAATGTATTTATTATTTTGTGATTTTAGGCCTACACGCAATATTTCCCAAAACTCTTTGGATATGAAGTAGATCTACATGAAGGTAAGCTGTTGTATTTTTTGAATTTTTCAAAGATGAAAAGAATAAATGAAAATTGCACGAGGACAAAAGCTCAAATTCTATTTTTGATTTATTAGACTAAGCAAACACTGCTATGGAAACGCACTAAAATCTCATAATTAGTGCATGCTAAAGTCTATATAGCGCATTTTTAATTTCAAAAATAGACCACATATGCATTTGATAAACAAAATCAAATCGTCCATATCTTGTAGAAAAAATCCACATGCTGTGTAAGCAATATATTTCTCATAATACTTTTGGAAAACATGTCACGTACATTATATCCAAATTTCAAACTAAATTATTGAGTATTTGAATCATTTTATATTTTACAATAAAAAATTTAGGTTCTTCTATTAAAAATGCATAAATATCTTAGTAATTATCCAAAATTATTGAAACTTTAACAAACCACAAAAGTGTTTTTCTAATGGCATCAAAAACACTAAAAAGAAATAGAGACTGAAGAGTTATGAAGCCTTGAATGCAAAGGTGTAATAGTAGTTTTCCTCAATAAAAACTAGGTCCGGATTAATACAGAGCATTCCCTTTATAAGTACCAAAAATCGGGGTGTTATGATTGCAACACTGATGAAGCACTAGTCAGCTAAGTTAATTATGTCAAATTGTAGGACTAGTCGATTAACAAATCAGTATAACCAAACTAAAAATATATGTGAGGAGGGGTTGGCTTAATTTATACCTAGATAAGCCCAGGGTCGAATACAAGGACACAAGAAATTAGTCTATTTAATTAAGGTTCAAATAATTTGGGTTAAATGAATTAAACTATTATCTAAGTCAAAGAAACAATTGATATGAATGCATGATATTTTTAAATTTTTATACGCAGATTAATTAAGATACTACAAAATAAATAACAATGCAAACAATACACAAATAAATATACACAGATAACTAGAGATGCATCTAGCTTAATAATTGAAACTTAAGCTTGATTCAACAATTAAATTAGTCCTAGATTTATTAATATATACTTCCGATATCAATTTAGTTAATCAATACACCTAGTTCCCAAAAAGCACTTAAACCGGTTAACAAACATTTATCAAACAATTAGGTTATTAATGACAACGAATCAAATATTGAGTCGCCTAATTAAATTCTAAATGTGATGAGTAATTCAGGGTACAATTGGTGCATTAAATGACACTAAGATACACTAATGGTTGTAAGATCAAGTTATATCAATCAACACACTTCTATAATTAATACTTTCAACATCGCAAATTATATCAAAGGATATTGTATGCAAAATTAAATATCATGCAAAGAGCTTTTAAATGAGACCATATTAATTGGATCAAAACTGCAAGACTTATTAAGGTTTGAGTCCATGGGCATATATGCAAAGTAAACACATAAAATAATTACTAAAACATTACAAACAAGTCTAGAATGGATTGAAATACAATACATAAAAGCTAAAGGGGCTTATCTATAGTATCCCAAGCACATGAGGATTTCTCTACAATTCAACAAAGTCAGTAGGGTTGTTGTGTAAAATTCCCAACGGGAATGCGTGTGGTGCATGATGATTAAGGTTCATAGTGAGGCTCGAGGTGTGTAGCAGGCTTGGGCCATGTGGGAGCAGAAGATGCCTCTAGGTTGGCATCTTTTCCTCTGAGGCAACATGCTCGGGTCGGTGGATTGGCAGGGTTGTAGACTGTTAGATCAGATGGATCTGATGATAATTGCTTGTCATCGGGGTAGAAGATCCTCTTTGCACTACAATACATAGGCAGGGTTCCGGTGATGGAGTGCCTCCTCCTTGCTCTTCTGGCCTAGTTGAAGGTCTATGAATCTTCGCCTTGGCCTGGCGGATGAGATGGGGGTCGAGGGTGAAGCTGCAGTGGATGTACCGGTGGTCTAATGGAGCTTCATCAAAGAAGAAGCTCTATAATGGAAAAGGGTTGAAAATATAGCCGAAGCACTCAATGGTTTGGATTGCTTTTGAGGTGAAGGAAGTGTTGATAGATTGGCTAGAGGTTGGGCTCTAAATGGGTTATTCACCTTTGCAAGATGGAGAGCAAATCGAATGGGTGGGGGGATGATCTGGAGAAGGATTAATTGATCCAAAGTATGCATGAAGATTTGGGATGTGTGGTGATAGTGTGTGATCAACCAAATGAATGTGAAGTGGTGTGTATGTACTCTATTAAATAGGAGAAGAATACAAACTGGATAACTGGGGATTTCCTTGAATCGAAGCTTAAGGATTCAAGGTATTCTCTTAATAAGCTCGACTAAAGCTTGAAGTTCGGACAACAATGATGGTGTTGCAACATGGTTGTGACAGTCACAGTCTCATTGTAGGCTTGCATTGTGGCTTCTCAAGTAACCCTCCCTGTGTCACATGAAGGAAAGTAAATCTAGCTACAACCCTTGCGGAAAGGTGGATTCCTGTAAAGGTAGGTTGGGATGAGGTTTTATTCAGAGGAGGAGCGGTTGAAGGGGGTGATTTCAATTGTTGTAGGTTGTCGGAGCTAAGATGGATAATGGAAATGAAGAGGCTGGCGAAGAGGACCATTGAAGGATGAACGAGAGGGTATCAGAACTGAGAGGAGACAACACATGGTTCCATGGTAAGAAATCGTAGAAGTTGCTCCAACGAAGAGACATGTCTCTTCGAGGAGCAGCGACTAGACGTTGATGATAAGCTAGAGCTGTTGGATTACACAATCCAGTAGCTCAAATTAGGGTACGAGTGGATTAACAGAAGTGGCTTAATCAAATGATTAAGCGGTTCAGATGCAGGGCGGACTCGGGTTGTTGTAGGTCATCTAATCAAGAGATCAGATGGTCCACATAGGAGGCGGGGCTCAAAGAAGAGCCGACCACATGCCAGGCAAATATTGGATCACATGGCCCAATCAGAAAAAAAGAAATGAATAAATCAATGTAAAATAAAAATAAAATTCAAATAAATAAGTGTTCTACATGAAAGTTGTGTCATTTTCAAAGATCTACAACTTTCATGTAGAATACAAGACAAAAATACATCATAAACACATACTTAATATTTTTGTAAATATTTTTAAGGGATAAAAACCTTTCTTTTCTTTGTTTTTTTAATTTTTTTGTATTTTTAAATAATAAATAATATATAATGTATTATGTGCAATATTAAACTAAATTTTATGAGATTTTTAATAATGAAAAATACAAACAATAGAATGCTCTTTAAACACATATATTAGGTATTTTATTATATACAATAATCAACCTTAATTATTTAAAATTTTTCAAAAGTTAATTTCAATTAATAAATTAATAAGTAATTTAATCAGTCTAAGATCGAGGGATAATTTATAAGAATAATGTTGATGAATTTGATATTCATCACCCCCTGATCTTCCTCGATCAAAGAAAGAATGAATAAGTAAGCTAAATCCCTGATTGTGCATGTGATATACAAGACTTCACATTCAAGACACGAGTTTCATGTGACTCTTAAACTCTATGCATCTTCATCCTGTTGTGATAGTGTGCTCTTCATCTCTCTCTGCCCTCTGATGATCTCCTCCTTGGCTGATGAAGGGGATGTCATGTCTGATGATGCCTGCCCTCCTTATCCTCTAAGGTCTCCTCAGAAAATAAAAAACCTACAAAATTTTAAAAACAAAAAACAAAAAATATTTATTGATTCTACTTGTATACAATGTTTATTGGCCTATCTCTCGTAGCTCTAAGTGGTTTGATACCTAGAATTCTCGTACCCTATACATGTTTCTATCTAGGTTATAATAAATTTTAGCACGCTCTTTGGTATATTGCTTCATATGCCTTGTGGTTAATTGTTGATTTATTTGAGGTCTCTGTGAGTGGACACATCATCAACTATTGGTCCCTCCATGTATGGACCACACGAGCACTCTTTGGACTCCTGGTTGATCACCCATCTGCACTCTAAAAAAGTGTTCTGTTGTTTTGAGGTGGCCAACCTAGAAACTATCTATTTCAACATGTCCTCATGATCTCTATCATCATTATTCTTCTTTGGAGGCATCGTAAAAGAATTCTGAACAACCTTCATTAAAAATGGATTTAGTTGAGAAGATAAAGTTGAAATCAAATTGAGCTCACTGAGGCGATGGTCATCCTCAGTGAGAAGGGAAGAGAGGAATGGATATGTCAGTTTGTGATTATCCCCTAAGTGAATGAACCTCAACTCAAGAAGAGGGTCATCTTGAGTCCATGGAAGTCCAGGAAGTGAAGTATCGTGAACCACATGAGACATATCATTTGGATGGTTCATGGAGAGGTTCGTGAAGTTCGAATAAAAATCCTTCCAGATGCCCATCTTTGATTGCAAGAGAATATGTATTGACACGAAGAATCAAGGAGATTAATTCTTGTGAGAATGCGCTTGAATGTGCAGAAATTAACTCATACAAACCCCTTTGAATTCACCAACTTCACACGTGAAGGCTGTAAGAGTTCGACCGAATTATCTTGTCAATTTTGATCGGTGAAAGTATAATCTTAAAGTATGTTACTTACAGTGAGTTACCTTACGCACAACAATGTGTCCATTAATCCTCAAGCAAAATAGTGATCTTCCCGGGTTGTTGGGTTTAATATCACACCCTTAAAGGAGCTAATAGACTTACGTAACCAAAATATAGACTAAGGTCGGAGGCAAGCACTTGTAGCTCCCAAATCCCTGAGAGTGGGAAAGGGTGACTTAGGGTGCAAGTTCAGGGTTGTGGGATCTATCCTTATGGATGTGTCCTCACCCACTCTGTCTAGAGGTAAGTATATGTGAATAATAAGGGGATTTTTCTCCCGTAGTACAAGATTGCTTTTATTCCAAGTTAATCTGATAGACCTTCTTAACAGTCATTGATTTTAAAGTTTTGGTTATCACTATTGATTTTTAATGTGAGCTTATAAGATACATCACCCAACATCTAGTCTCATTTACTTTTAATTCTAAGTTATAAATCAAGAGAAGGAAATCAAGAAAAAACTGAATGCGAATCAAAAATTGATGTTGCATGCTCATGTTAGGAATACTCACAATGATTCCCATCTCTCTCCATGAGAATGCAAGATTGTAATTAAAATTTTACACTAAATGAGTGCAAGTCAAGGAAATCGCATCTAAAATATAAGTTCTATTATCTTGAAGAATTAGATTTAATATGGATCTAAGTAGAGCAAATTAAGTGTGTATTGTTTATAAATCTTGTGAGATATATGTGTGACCTACAATTGCAATCACATAGAGAAATATGACATAAGTAAATCTCTAAGAAATATGCATCTCCTTAAGTTCAGTCACTCAAGTCGAACCCTACACTCGGGAAAGGATGAAACATGTCTCGACACACACAAAACAAAAGTTATAAAGTCCTTATTACATCACTACAAAAAAAGGCGGGATTAGCGTGCACAGATCGGCGTGCACCTGGCGTGCACATGTGCTCGCCCCTTAATGGGCGAGCACACTAAGAGCACATGTGCTCACCCATGAGGGTCGCTGGTTTGAATTTTGCGGAGAGGCGCAGTTACCAGTTTTGAAGAGCACATGTGCTCGCCCATGTGCTCGCTCAAATGTGCTCGCCCACTTGAATTTCCTTGCGCGCGATAATTTTAGCGGCTGGATATTTTGGGCGAGCACCTGGCGACGGCCTGGCGAGCACTTAAGTGTGCTCACCCAGGACCGTAAACAGAACCTGCGAGGCTCTTTTTCCTCATTTCTCACGCAACTCTCTCCCATTTCCTCCCCTCCGGCGACCCGCCAGCCCTCCGCCCCGACCCCGACGCCCGTCGTTTTCGTGTTTTGAGTAGATCTACATCTACCACTCAGTATAATCTTTAATCCTTTCTCTTTTTATTTGATTTCATTACCTATTTGTATTGTTTGGATAGATTAGGGTTTAAAATTTTTGTTGAATGTAGTGTAGTATTTTGATAGTTTATATGTGTTTTACATGTTAAGGATAATAGTAGATCACCATAGTATTGTCATTTCGAATTTGATTGTCTAAATAATATGTATAATTGTATGCCCTGTAGGTGTTCGATAAAATGCCTCAACAAACATTATGTTTAAATTTTGTAAATTTTAAATGACAAAATGCTTGTATGATTAGTTAAAATTAGTTATGCTCAAAAAAGATTAGTTACTCAACTTTTATAATGCCTCGGAATAATGTAGATAAAATGCCTCAACAAACATTATGTTCAAAAAAGATTAGTTATGAAATTTGTGAATAACTTTAGTTACTCAACTTCAATAATGTAGATACTAGATATTATGAACATCATTAATAACAGTTTTAAAATTTCATATCGTTTTGATATGAGATATGATATACACCATTGTTTATTTTGTGATAATTTATTATCACATTAAATTTTAGTTAATGTGACCAATTATATCACATTAACTTATACATAGGTTTATAATAACCCCAAAATATGATTTAGTAATTATTAGAAAATCGCACAAAATTCTTCACACACAGTGCGTCCTTCCACACCGGGTGGTGTGTGGCCCTGCACAACGGGTGGCGTGTGCAACACATTAGAGGATTTGATCACCTCTAACTGTGTTATATTTTTTTATTTTTTCACAGCACTATTGGACTCACTTTGGGATGTTTATCCCAGACCAACGGTCGTGGATTTTGATGTATGCAGGTTCGAATTTTTTTTGCAGGTGCCCATTAACTTTTAGTGACCCAAGCACTGTATTAGGCACTAAATAAGGATCACACTTATCCCTATCCCCATCGTTAATCAGCCAAATATACGTAAATGCCCGGTTAATATAAATGAATAAATATTTTAAGATTATTTTATAGTCTCATTTGTAGCACTTACAAATGTACGACGTAAAATGATCTTAAAGTATTACATTTATATTAGCTTTCCTTAGTTCGGAGGTCCCGGACTAAGGGGGTCCGTAAGGATTCAAATTTACTAAAAGGTGATCCGTATCACAATGTCTTTATTTCTTACGGAAATTCGGTTCATAACCCCTTCCTCTTCTGTATACCAAATCAGTCATATTTATTATTGAAATAATCAATAATATGATTATTTTGATAATTAATTACGATTGATTTATGGGGTATACGGGAGAGGTGCAGGGTTATGCTGCCGAATTTTCGTTAGAAATAAAGATACTTGTGACAACGATCATCTTTTAGTAAATTTAATTCCTTATGGACGGGCTAAAGTGATAACTTAATTAATACACTTCTCTTCTCATCTTCAAACTCAAAAATGTGATACGTTTAGATATCCTCAATTTCTTAGATTTGACATTTTATATTATTTAATTCAGGTTCATAAATATGACCAATAGAGAATGGATGTACAACCGTGTAGTAGATGGGCGTATAACAGATGCTTTTCAAAGAGGTGTTCAGGAATTCATACAATTTGCTTACGCACAAGGTTCCCGTATTGTGGATTCAGATGGAACTATCTTGTATCTGTGTAAGAAATGTCGTCTAATGAAGAAGAGATCAAAAGATGAAACTCAGTTACATCTTTATAGAATGGGTTTCATCCGTGAGCTCTCAATCAAGAGCTGATGGAAATATACAATTAAATATTACAAATAAATTCATAATAAATATGAGTTGCATAATTAATCTAAATTAACTATAGTACAAGCTTGTTATCTATCACTTCTACTTTAATTAATTTGCCTTGGTCTCAAATCAGCTCGAGCTACAAGCTCATCATCTCCTGTCACCCCGATCGTGCTCGGTTCCATGGGCCTTGCCAATTTAGCTTGTAGTTAGATAAATCACCGAGATAATAATCTATCAATACGTCATATAAACATATCAACACCAGGAAAAGTCAACCAAACAAACAATTGACCTAAATAACACTAAAAATCCTTATATCTATATGATGAACGTCATTTTCACCACTTTAATTGTCGTACTTTATCGTAGTACATGTGGTGAAAATGGTTCAGCAAAAACCACATCTGTGAATGTTGTGGAATATTTTTACTTGGTAAATCTACCAAGGTCAAACACAGGGAACGATGATCCTTAGTTGCGTGGTCTTAAATCAAATTAAATAACTAACTAATGCTTGATTAATTTCTGTGTTGAGAAAATATGCAATGATGAAGATGCTAATATTATTTACAGGAAAATAAATAGAGGAGATTATGCCAAGGATCTGTGATTTGAAACGTGTTAAATCCTCCAATAATATGATCAATAATTTCCCAAAAATAATCACAAATCAAAATGGACCTGACTCAATGCTTCAGGTTAATAAATTTATGAAATTCAGAATAGTGAAGCAAAGTATCTGACCCCCCCAATATCTTTGATTCTATTCCTCAAATAGTCGATAATAATCTTAGAGGAATAACTGTAAATTAATTTCCTATGAAGATTTTACTATTTAAAATAATCATCAATGATTACAATGGTTCAAACAGAGTAAAATCCGCATCCGAATTCCTGCATAAAATATCATTAATTTCTTAAGTACGAATATGTCAAAGCCTGCAAGAATCGACAGAGATCCATAAATAATACTTAACAATAACAACCTCAGATGTATTCTCAAGCTATGCTAAATGTTAGAGCATGAAAATAGCTTCAAAATGACATATTATATGCTTAAAACGGAGTTCGTATGAGAAAGATATGCTAAAATGAAATTGCAGGGACTAAAATGTAAATAAAATAAAGTTTTTCTTTCAAAAAAGTCCCTGGAGGAGATTATATGTAATTTATAAAAGATGGAGGGGGTCCACTGCAATTTACCCCTAACGGGGGTATATTTGCAAATTCAGGAAATTCAGGGGGTGTTATTACAATTTACCCCCAACGTGCATCACACGTGCTTGCGCAGGCTCGGGGACGGAGCTGAGGGTCGGCGTATCCGAGGCAGAGGTTCGGGGACCTGAGCTTGTCGTTCGGGGTCGAGGCACATGCTCGGGCCGAGGTGGAGGTTCGGAGCTGAGGATCGGCGTATCCGACCACTAGGCTTGGGCCTCAGTTTGGATAGACGACGTGGCAGATGGCTGACTGTTGGATCTAGGGCGCGATCCAACGGCATCTGGCGACGATGGTGCGACGGGCGGTAGAGCTCGACTGACACACGGCCGAGCGGAGGTGGTGGAGCTGCGTGGTCGAAGGAGGCGATGCCGCACCTCGACCGACACACGATGCGAGGGCGGCCCAGGTGCTGTGGGGGAGCGGTTCGGGGACGAGGCCGAGGTGTGAGGCCGTGGGCGATCGGCGGAGGGCGGAGGAGCGGAGCTCCATGCGTGGGTGAATCGACGGAGGAGCGGGGCTCCGTTGATGTGCGGAGGAGTTGGGCTCGTGCGTGGGCGAACGACGGAGGGCGGAGGAGCGAGGCTCCGTTGATGTGTGGAGGAGCAACTCGTCGAGTTAAGGTCGATGCTGAGAAGAAGCTTGACCAATTCTTCGCCTCGAAGAGCCTTGGCGGAGCTGCTCTGAAGCTTGGCGGAGCAAGAAGCACACCACTACAGAGGAAGGGTTTCCTCTGGATCTCGTCAATGAAGGAGGGGCTCGAGCTGTTGTTACCAGCCGAGCAGGTCAAAGGACGGATACGGTGCTGCGGGGCGAGGGGGTCGGCTTTATAGGCGCGGGGGAGTGGCCGTTACCGGCTGTTGACGAGTGGATGGGGCCGGGGAGTGTAACGGCCGCGTATGGCGGCTTTGATGGCTGCATGGGGTGTTAAGCACGGAGGCAGCGGAGGAAACGTTGGGGAAGATGACCAGACCCGGGGGGCGCTGGAGAGAGAATGGGGGTGCCACGTGGCACGCCCAGGGGCTGCCACGTGGCACCCCCAACAAAATTTATAAAATTTAAAGATAAAGAAAAATAAAAAAAGAAATAGAAGGAGACTCGGATAGAAAAATTTCCTATACGAAAGTTTTCGTCTCGATGAGATCTACAACTTTCATGAAGGATCCATGAGCAAAAGAGGTCATTTATGCGAAGTGGTATTTTTGGTGGTATTCTATGTGTATAGAAAATCGACTTTTTGGAGTTTTATAATTTTTTAATGGTTTTAGAGAGGATAAAAATTATAGGAAAAATACAAGAAAAATAATCACACCCTAATCTAATTTTTAGATTTTTAATAAATAAGAAAATAGGAAAATAAAATAGAAGTAAGAAACATACAATTTTTATACAAACTCACAACGGACACTTGGACTCGGTGAGTTTCTTTGATTTCATTTTTAATCTGGATTTGGATTTTTGTGTCTCTTAATAAAACTTTCATCAAAGAACACTAATGAAGAAGAAATAAATTTAAAAGGGTTAATTATATATATATAAAAACTCAGGTAAAAAATAGCAAAAAGTTAAAATGCGCAAAAGAGGCCCAAAATCTAACTTTCACATATGAGCTCCGAATTTTATGAAATTGGTCTTGTTTTGAAGGTATTTGAAAATGGAGTACTTTAAAAGTGAGTTGACCAAATCGGACACTATGTGGGAGATATGCTCATTTTAGTCTGTCTGATGTGAAATTAGACTTTGGGATTATTTGACACTTATTTGAGTTAGTAATTTTTTATTTTTTATTTAATGAAGTTAGTAATATCTACACAATAGAGGTGGTTTTGGTCAATCAGAGTTAGGATGAATTATTTATAAATGTGAGAAGTTAGCGGCTTTTTGGGCTAATTTTACACTTGGGCTTTTTAATGCAATTATGCATGATGAAATGCAAATATTATTTACACATGTATGAATGCAAATGATGTCCTGTTAATGATTAAATGCATGTGAATGTTGGGGAACAGAGCCTAAATGACCAATTTTAGCATGATGAATACGGAATTCATCATACGCTTATACTTAAACCGTGCTCGTCCCCGAGCATCTATGAATAATGACTTAGTTGAATACATCCCAGACTGTGCATGTGAATTTTCAAGGCTCAATTCATAGAAGATCCTTAATTTGAGTGATCCTAAAATTCTGGGCTCAAGCTTTAATCAAAAGGAACCCAACTTCTTTAATTTTCAGACTCTCTGTTTGTACATATAGTATAAGGATATGTTTTTTAGTGTACTGCATTCGTGAGAGTCGAGTCGAGACATCACTCAAAGTTCCAATCCAAGAGACTCTCCTTTAGACCTAATCCTCAACACTAGGGAATAAGTCTATTCTTGCTTCAGTCAACCGTCTCATTAGTTTGTCAGACTTGAAAGTGTAGATGGACGGCCAGATGATGGAGGGCATAGGATTATGTCTAATTTTCTCTCCCTCTCATTGGAACAAGGTGCCTCTTGAGTGCCTTATTACTCAACACCAGTATATTTTTATTTTGTTGATCAATGTGTCCGTCAAAAGAATTTGGAGTCGTCTTCACTTGTTTTTCTGGGAGTACACTGGGGTGCATCTCTTTTGAGTATCTAAGATACCTTCGACATCCAGACTTGTAGCATTTACGATGCAGAGCCCTTTTTTGGTGTCAGTCCGACTCCTTGGTCTTAATTAGCGCTTGGTCCAAGTGGACACTTTGAAAATGTTTGGGAGCGCTCACCATAGGTGGAAGCTCATTTGGAATTGGACTTTGGATGATCGAGCCTTTCTTTGATATTTCATTTTCTTTTATTTTGTTGGCTAGCTCTACTGCTTTTACCAAAAGTTGGCGCACGTTGATCAACAATTTTCATTAAGTTTCAACACACCCTGGCACTTAGCTCAATATCAAAAAGATAGCATATGAACTTGTTCACATACTGGCTAGGATTTTGCTGACACTCAGGTTTTCTGATGCCTTCATTGACTTTATCCCATCCTCGAGCATCATTAGATCGGATCTAAACTCAAATCTCTAGTCTTAGTTCCTCAAGTGATATCTCAACTCATTTCCTCAATCATGCGGTTTTGAAAGTGATTGTGCTGATCATATTCTTTGAAGGTAGAGATGAAGAGTGCAATATAGCGCTCAAATCATTCAAACTAGGGAAGTGTGGATAATTAAGTTCAAAACCCTAACGACTAAGGATGGCTAACTCAGGATCTCAAGATCTCAGAAATCAAATGTCCTCAAAAATCCTCAAGCCTTGAGTGAAAGTGATTGTCAGGAATATATCAACCAAGGAATGTATGAAATGTTTGATGAATGCAAGACAATGAGTGATGAATTTATTTTATTTTATTTTATTGTTTGTTTTTTTATATTTTTTTGTTTTTTTTCTGAAAACTTGTATTATATTCATAATATACACTACTTGTATCCATCCCTGATGTTAGATAAAAACGATTAAAGTACGAGCTATGGATAAAGTAGATAGAATATACACAAACACATCCCCCTGTACTTAGCGTGTGCTATGTCCTCATGGCACAGAGTGAAATGTAGACATAGCTCGTACTAAGTATAGATGGACCAAAAACCAAAGAATAGAAGTGATAAATAAACACGGTTTTGGTCCCCCTATACTTAGGCTCAAGTCAGCCTAAGTATAATCGGATAAATACAGATGGGAAACTGGGTAGATTTGCGGATGTACAAGATCAAGAAGGTTTGCGACGGACCTTCTTGTGGGAGTGTGGAGGGAGATAGTATGGAGATGTGGAGGGCGATGAAGAGGGGGGCGATGAAGAAGACCAGCCATCGTCGGAGTCGTCCTCAGGAGAATAGTAGTTGTATGTAGAGGATCTCCAACTACTGTCGATCAGAGGTAAGTGCCCTTGGATCAGAGCTGTACCTATTGCACTTATCTGATGAACCACATCAGGACCGGACGAGGACTCTTCAGAAATCACCTGGTGTCTAAGGTCAAAGGTTATTTTCTTGGTCGGTTTGTTTCCTTGGGAAGTATTGGGAGGAAGTTGGACAATCTTCATCTCCCTGTCTTGAGTAACCGATGTGGCATTCGTGAGTTCCTCATCAGATGAATCCCCATAAAAGTCGACCAATTCTTGAAGGGTCATGCGCTGCTTCGGTTGAGGGAGATTGTTCCTTGTGATTTTGTGGTATTTGGCTGGGGGTGTTGATGTCACTTCCGGACATCGGATGTTTCTGGAGTCGGTTCCTTATATGGTTCAAGTATCTCATGAATTACTGCTGACTCATAGATTGGATCACTCAAATAATCGTGACGATCCTCAATAATATGGACCAATTCTTCATAAGCTTCAAAATCTTGATTTCTCCTAGGAGTAGTGATAGGGTGGCGAGAATTCGAAGTTTGTCCAACGGTCAGTCTTTTAGGTGACTCTCCTTGGGTTTGTATCTGTGTGTCATGCGGAGATGTCTAATAATGTGAAATATTTATCTCTTGATCATAACTTTTGGTTTCAAGTTGGTTTTCCTCAGAGCATGTCGTGTCATTAGGGGTTTGTTCATCATAGTCCGAGTTCGGGAACATGATTTCCTGAGTCTCACAATCGACGATCGCCTTAGCGGAGGATAAGAATGGATTTCCTAAAATGATAGGAGACTCAGACAACCTTCCGGGGTGCTCAATGTCAAGGACAATAAAGTCCACTTTATGTTCTTTACCTCGGAAATTTACGACGACAGAAACGATCCCCCGCAGTCTTTTGATAGATCGATCGAGTAATTGAATGATCACCCTAGTCTTTTTTAGTTGTCCGAGTTTGAGTTGGTCAAAGACGGATTTGAGGAGGATGTTTAATGTGGAGTCGTCGTCTAACCAGACATGAGTGAATGCAAAATCCTCAATTTCACATGTGATCCGAGTCAACCGCTTGACTTTGTGGCTTTTGATTTTATGATTCATCACCAAAGAATTAGCCATAGATATGACATGATATTCAGTCCTGGATCGTTTCTTGCCCATCTTTTTGGGGTTCAGTCGACTCTTCACAAATCTCTTAAGATCGGGCACATATTCTATGGCTTTGATTAATGGAATCTCTAAGATCAGACTGCAAAATGCTTCCATATCAGAATTGTCTAATTTTTTTGAATTTTCAAAATTTTCAATTTTTTGGTATTTTCTGTAATATGGTCAGTAGGGGGGATCAAAGGTCAGCGGTGGTTGTGCCTGATTGTGAGTCACATGATGATCCAGTGGTTCGCATGTTGGTGGCCTCACTTCTTCTGAATTTTGCATAGATTGGATGAGATCATATATTCTCTCTGTTAAAGTATCTGCTCTTTGATTAATCCAAGCAATCTCATCATCAAACATCTCATGACTAGTGATTGAATAATCATTCTCCATGTGTTGTGATTCTGGCATATAACCTCGAGTAGAGTATTGATTATTCATAAACATTATGGCCTGGTCATGAGTTATATCTCCTTGACGTTGGTTTTCTCGTGGATTGTCGAAGGAAAATTGATTGTACTCAAGAGGATGGTCACCCTGAGTAGGGGATGGTTCAAGAAGCTATGAGATCATAGTAACCGGAATTTGTGTTCTACTGTCAATATCGACCACTCTATTGTTCATCCTCGATTCTGGTCTCTCTCTCATGTCCATAAGATTGTCAGAATGTGAGAGATGGTTATTTCATGAAGAAGTGTGGTCATAGGGTGGGATGTATGGGCGGGAAAAGAATGATGGTTGAGGGGAACTTGATTTGAAGAGCAGGCTCCCCTGAGGAGTGTGAGAAGAAGGATATAGGGACATGGTTGTGGAGATCGGGAAAGAAGACCACTGTGCCGACATCTTGTCAAGAGGGATGGAATGATCAGCGAACCACGATTTGCTCGTGATTGCAAGGTCTTTGACGCGCACAAATCAAACACGTAGATTCACCCACTCAACACTGGTGAAGGCACGTTAGGGTTCGACCGCTTAACATTTCAATTTTAAATTAATGATAAAATAATCTTGAAAATTAAGCGGAGCTGTTAGGTACTGAAATATTTTACAAAGACTGTCCCGAGTTCGTGCAACTAGTTGCACCTACTCTCAGCCAGTATAGGTGTAAGTACGGATCGTTTAAATGGCTACCCGTGTTACTTGAGGACGGAGCCTTCCACAGTGTCCTCTAAACCACCCACTCTTCTAAGGGAAGTCGGACTGTAAAATGGCTACCCGAGACCCTCACTGAAAAGTAGCTAATTGTTTTTAAAACAGTGGTCTTTGTGAAATTTCTCAGTTTTGGCTCTATCCAAAGTGTGTGTTCTAGTCCTTACAAATAATGAGTGGGTTTCTCTCCACCAAACACAAGTAAAATTTTATGTCAGATTTATTTACAGTCGTCTTGATTAGCAGTCCCAGTTTTAAGTTAAGGTTATCACTGTAGTTTATGTGAGCACAAAAATTCACGCCTAACGAACAGTCCCAATTCCTTTAACTCCTAAGTTATAAAACTTGCGGAAGTAAAACGAAAAAGCCGATGCAAACGTAAATCAATGATCCATGCTTAAGAAGAAGAGTTACAGTGAATCCTCGCGTTCTTCATGCATGATGCAAGATAAGGAATTTAAATTACACTAAAAGATATGCATAGATGAAAGATGCCCTAAGCAGATAGTTCTATTAGCGGGAAGAATTGATTTAAAAATTTGGATAATGTTGAACGATCTATAGTGCGTATAGTTAGTGAATGTGTGACCTAAGAATTACGAGCACAATCAATGGTAGACAAGCAAGCGTATATGTGCCTAAGTTCTATGCCACTCAAGTCGTGTCCCAACCACACGGAAGGGGTTGAAATAGACCTGACACACCACAAAAATGTTCGGTCTGAAATTACAAGGGTTCAAAGAGAGGGATCTTGAGAATAATGCAGAAATGTAAACCTATACTAACTCTCTCTCTCTCTCTCAAAATATAAATCAATTTTCTTTGTAGGTCCTTGTTTGATATCCAAAATTAGTTACGAGTACTCTGCGAAGAGAGAAAGTGTGGTTAGTATCAGAAGAAGAAAAAATGCAAAAAGAGAAAAAAATGACACAAAAATTAATTTCGCAAAAATTTTAAAAAATGATTTAAAACCCTAAAAATTCATCGTTCCCCGGCAACGACGCCATTTGATGAACGTCATTTTCAACACTTTAATTGTCGTATTTTATCGTAGTACAGGTGATGAAAATGGTTCAGCAAAAACCACAATCTGTGAATGTTGTGGAATATTTTTACTTCGTAAGTCTACCAAGGTCGAACACAGGGAATGGTGATCCTTAGTTGCGTGGTCTTAAATCAAATTAAATAACTAACTAATGCTTGATTAATTTCTGTGTTGAGAAAATATGAAATGATGAAGATGCTAATATTATTTACAGGAAAATAAACAGAGGAGATTATGCCCAGGATCTATGATTTGAAACGTGTTAAATCTTCCAATAATATGATCAATAATTTCCCAAAATTAATCACAAATCAAAATGGATCTGGCTCAATGCTTCAGGTTAATAAATTTATGGAATTCAGAATAGTGAAGCAAAGTATCCGGCCTCCCAATATCTTTGAATCTATTCCTCAAATAGTCGACAATAATCTTAGAGGAATAACTGTAAATTAATTTCCTGTGAAGATTTTACTATTGAGAATAATCTACAATGATTATAATGGTTCAAACAGAGTAAAATCCTCATCCTAACTCCTGCATAAAATATCATTAATTTCTTAAGCACGAATATGTCAAAAGAAGCCTGCAAGAATCGACAGAGATCTACAAATAATAATTAACAATAAACAACCTCATATATGTTCACAAGCTATGCTAAATGGTAGATGATGAATACCCATTCATCACTCTTTATTCTTTTATTTTAGCTACAAAACCTATACAAAACACATGTAGATAAGTGTAAATATCAATACTTACCAAATAACATGCATTATGTAAAAATGAATAATTAGCATGTTTTTGTGCATAAATAAAAGAATAAAGAAATAAAAGAAAAAGAGGGAGATATTTAGAATAAATATTGAGCGACCTAATCCCAAGGGAGGGCTCAGCATGGGCCTGACCGCATAAAAACCCAAGTAGATGGAGATAGGGAAACTCATGTGTTTGTACATATACATGTAAATAAATAAAAATTATTTTCCTCTTAATAAAAATAAAAATGGGTGTATATTTATTTGTATATATTTGTAAATATAAAATTAAAACAAAAATGGGAAAATAAAAGAAAAACTAAAAAGAAATAAATTCACCTCATCATTGCATATATGCCATGTACATAAAACCACAAACCTATTTATTTTCCCTTATAAATAAAAAAATTAAATTCCATAAAAACATGTACATATCCCATATTTCATAATGTAAATAAATAAAATAAAAATTATAAAAACAAAAATAAAATAAAAAGAAATCAAATAAAAATCAGAACCTACATTGTCTATAGACCATGTAAATATGTGTATATAACTATTTATTTAACCCTTGTAAATAAATAATTAAAATAAAATAAAAATACCATATTATTCCAAATTTTATTCTATAAATAAATAAAATATAAAATTGGAATAAAATTTATAAAAATAAATAATTAAAAATCAAAAATTAAAAATGTATATTGTATATACCTATATACAATAATACTATATTGTACATACCTTATTTTTATTTCAAAAAAATAAATAAAAATCACTAAAAATAGTTTAAAAATAAAGAAACATTTTTCATGTTTTAAGTTTTTCAAAAATAATTCATTTATTATTTTTAAATGAATTTTCAAATAAATATTAAATGGCGCGCTCCCATTGGTCCACGGGGGATGTTGACCCCCGGTGAACTCTCCCCCGCGGACCCCCTTCCAGGCGGATCGGGTTTTCGACCCGATTTCTCCTCTTTTTCCGTGCTCGATCCGTCTGCCATTTGCGCAAACCCCGGGTCCTTATTGTGCCTGATACTTCCCTGATCCACGCCTGGAGGTTTGCATTGGGGTCCGAGCTCCGAATCACTTACCCGATCCTCTTCTTCTAGGACCCCTAGCCGTATAAAACTTGAGCTCCGCCGTACATTGCAAGCCATCTTTGGCGCTGCCCCTTCTTCCCGTGACCTCCATTAGACTCCCCAGAGTGACAACTGAGTGAGGCGAGTGTCGAAGAGAGGAGAGGACCCCTCCGCCACAGATCCGGCGAGCTTCTTGCCATCGTGCGCCGCTCAGAGCAGCGCCCGAGCCTCGGGCCTCCGACGACCCTCAAGGCGACGACCAGAGCTCGTGGAGCTCATCCACATTCGATTCCACCCATCCGGTAAACCTAATTCTTCCTAGTTTTCGCTAATTTCCGATTATCCCCAAATCCATTTTCCGCCGTCTCCGATCAATTCACGTCACCTCGCGCTTCGATTCGATCATCGGACGACACCCACATCTTCGCGAGACTCCTCTTCACGTTCTACACCCACTCACACCCCCTGTCTCGCCCCGGAGCAGGTGTCCCGACCTCCCTCGCCGACGCTTCGCCGGAGGTCTCCGCCCCACTTCACCCACGCACCCATTTCGCTCCTTACAGGGTCGAGGCACTTTGCCCTCAACCCAGCGTGCTTTCTGTGTCGTTTTTCAGGTCAGAAGGGCCTCATCTGGAGGTCTACGCATTCAGGCACAGGAGCCCAGCTCCGCCTTCGTCGCCGGAGCTCCTCGGAGCTTCCCGGCGTCATCGGAGGAGCTCAGTAGCAGCGGGACGTCTTGGCGGATCCATTCCGCACTTTAGCAACAGCAGAGGAGGCCCCCAGTGTGAGTATCGAGCCGACGAACTTTGCCGGCGACCTGTTTATCCAGGACCTTCCTCAGCCATCCGTTCACCCTCGCACACTTTTATTCGACATGTGTTGAAATTTTGCGGGTATTTTGCAACTTCTTCCCTGGACTTTTAGCACGTGTTGCTAAGTAGTCCCTGGAAGTAAGTTTTCTTACATTTAGGTCCCTCCGTGCCCGGTACACGTGCCTTGCGCGCGAGAACATGGAAATTTTGCACGAGGGATCCCCAATTTCTTGAATTTGTTACATTTCAGCCCCTGGAAATATATTTTATTGCATTTAGGTCCTTGTGCACTGTGAGCCTATTTTTGATTTTAATAAAATATCAAATCAAGTCCAAATTTCCTGAAAATTGGACATGTGGCTCCTACCACTATGTAGAATTTTCACTAAAAATTTGCTACATTTTTTAGGCTTTTTATTATTTTTAAAAATTCAAAAACCTTGCTTTTTCTTATTGTCCAGATTAGAAAACCATAAAAATATAAAAACTCTTTAAAAAATTCTAAAAAATAGTATTTGTTAATTTTTGTGTGTTTTAATTTCTATGTGAATTTTGCTATTTTTGGATATTGCAAAACCTTAAAAATTAAAAAACCCTTAAAACCTTATAAAAATTCTAGAAAATTGTAGAAAATTCCAAAAACAATAAAGTCTTCTTCTCAATTTTGTTTATTATTTCTATTTTTCATAAAAATTAACTCCAGGCTCTTTTAGGACCATTTTATATTTTAAATTGGTCTTTCAAGCCTGACTGGACAGTTTTCTCTTCTTGTTGCCTTATTTGATTTTTTGAAAATTCTATAAAAATCAGAAAAAATCTCGAAAATTCACCAAAAACAGTAAAAAAATCTAAAAAACATAAAAATATTTTTGTTTGAATTTTTGGAGCTTTTTAGAGTGTGTAAATAATTTGTTGAATGTGATTGTTCTTGGCTGTTCCCCTATTTTCCCATTTATTAAAAATCCAAAAAAATTAAAAATATTAAAAACCACCAAAAAATTGTTGTTTCATTTCATTTTCGACTACTTCGTAGGCCACGAGGCCAACTCGTGCTGCCTGAGTCCAACCCTGGGTGCTACAGCAGGCTAATCTCATAGCCAGGGCCACTATTTGATTTTTGTTGTTTTATCTGCTTGATTTGTGGTCTGTTTTCATTTTTCTTGATTGAGTTGATTTTATCTCGAGTGACTGAGGTCGCAATGACCTTAGCTATCTTTTTCCTTAGTCGCTTGGGTTGATTTTAAGCTCATCAGTAGAGCATGAAAATAGCTTCAAAATGACATATTATATGCTTAAAACGGAGTTCGTATGAGAAAGATATGCTAAAATGGAAGTGTAGGGACTAAAATGTAAATAAAATAATGTTTTCTTTCAAAAAGGTCCCTGGAGGGGCTTATCTGTAATTATAAAAGTTAGAGGGGGTCCACTGCAATTTACCCTGGCAGGGGTATATTTGTAAATTCAAGAACATACAAGGGTGTTATTATAATTTACCCCTGAAGAACGCACAGGCTCGGGGATGGAGCTGAGGGTCGGCGTATCCGAGGCGGAGGTTCGAGGACCCGAGCCTGTGGTTCGGGGTCGAGGCACAGGCTCGGGTCGAGGTGGAGGTCCGGAGCTGAGGATCGACGTATCCAAGCCACTAGGCTTGGGCCTCGACTTGGATAGACGACGTGGCGGATGGCTCACCGTTGGATCTAGGGTGCGATCCAACGACAGCTGGCGACGATGGCGCGACGGGTGGTAGAGCTCTGCCAACGCACGGTCAAGCGGTGGCGGAGGTGGTGGAGCTGCGCGGTCGAAGGAGACGATGCCGCACCTCGACCGACACACGACACAAGGGCGACCCAGGTGCTGTGGGGGAGCGATTAGGGGACAAGGCCCAGGTGCGAGGCGGTGGGCGATCAGCGGAGGGCGGAGGAGCGGAGCTCCGTGCATGGGTGAATCGGCGGAGGAGCGGGGCTCCGTTGATGTGCGGAGGAGTTGGGCTTGTGCGTGGACGAATGGCGGAGGGCGGAGGAGCGGGGCTCCATTGATGTGCGGAGGAGCAGCTCGCCGAGTTGAGGTCGATGCTGAGAAGAAGCTTGACCAATTCTTCGCCTCGAAGAGCTTTTGTGGAGCCGCTCTGAAGCTTGGCGGAGCGAGAAGCACACCGCTTCAGAGGAAGGGTTTCCTCTGGATCTCGTCGATGAAGGAGGGGCTCAAGCTGCTGTTACCAGCCGAGCAGGTCAAAGGACGGATACGGTGCTGCAGGGCGAGGGGGTCGGCTTTATAGGCGCGGGGGAGTGGCCGTTACCAGTTGTTGACGAGTGGATGGGGTCGGGGAGTGTAACGGCCACGCATGGCGGCTTTGATGGCCGCATGGGGTGTTACGCGTGGAGGCGGCGGAGGAAACATTGGGGAAGATGACCAGACCCGGGGGAGGGAGAGAGAATGGGGGTGCCACGTGGCACGCCCAGGGGCTGCCACTTGGCACCCCAACAAAATTTCAAAATTTAAAGATAAAGAAAAATAGAAAAGAAATAGAAGGAGACTCGGATCGAAAAATTTTCTTTACGAAAGTTGTTCGTCTCGATGAGATCTACAACTTTCTTGAAGGATCCATGAACAAAAGAGGTCATTTGTGCGAAGTGGTATTTTTGGTGGTTTTCTATGTGTATAGAAAACCGACTTTTTGGAGTTTTATAATTTTTTTAGTGGTTTTAGAGAGGATAAAAATTATAGAAAAAATATAAGAAAAATAATCACACGCTAATCTAATTTTTTGGATTTTTAATAAATAAGAAAATAAGAAAATAAAATAGAAGTAAGAAACATACAATTTTTATACAGACTCACAATGGACACTTGGACTCAGTCAGTTTCTTTGATTTCAGTTTTAATCTGGATTTGGATTTTTGTGTCTTTTAATAAAACTTTCATCAAAGAACACTAATGAAGAAGAAATAAAATTAAAAGGTTAATTATGTATATAAAAAATCAGGTCAAAAATAGCAAAAAGTTAAAATGTGCAAAAGAGGTCCAAAACCCAACTTTCACATATGAGCTTCGAATTTTATGAAACTGTTCTTATTTTGAAGGTATTTGAAAATGGAGTACTTTAAAAGTGAGTTGACCAAAATCGGACACTGTATGTGGGAGATATGCTCATTTTCGGCTGTGAGATGTGAAATTAGACTTTGGGATTATTCAACACTTATTTGAGTTAGTAATTTTTTATATTTTTTATTTAATGAAGTTGTAATATCTACACAATGGAGGTGGTTTTGGGTCAATCGGAGTTAGGAATAATTAATTACAAATGTGAAAAATTAGCGGCTTTTTGGGCCTATTTTACACTTGGGCTTTTTAATGCAATTATGCATGATGAAATGCATATATTATTTACACATGTATGAATGCTAATGATGTTCTGTTAATGATTAAATGCATGTGAATGTTGGGGAACAGAGCCTAAATAACTAATTTTAGCATGATGAATACGGGATTCATCACTATACTTGATTAAATAACCTAATGGTGTTGCGTCCCTAGCAATGATGTCATTTGATGAAGTGTTAATCGGTTAAGTTGACTACGTCGAATTGTAGTACGATCCGATTAACAAATCAATATAACCAAGCTAAAAAACTATGTGAGGACGGCTTGGCTTAATTTATACCTGGATAAGTCTAGGTTCGAACACAAGGAGATGAGTAATTAGTGTATTTAACTAGAGTTTAAATAATCTAAGTTAAGTGAATTAAAGTGTTATATAACTCAAGAAACCAGTGAAGATGAATGCATGATATTTTTATTTTCTTATATGCAAATTAATTAAAATACTACAAAATCAACAACAATACAAACAGTACACAAATAAATACACACAAATAACAAGAGATGCTCCTAAATTAATAATTTAAACTTAAGATTGATTTAACAATCAAATTAGTCCTAGATTGATTAATGTATGCTTCTAATTTCAATTTTGTTAATCAATACACCTTATGATGAATATGTGATCCATCATCTTAATATATTAATCTTACCTTGAATATCTAAACAAAACATCAAATATCCCTAAATTCAATAAATTAACAAAATAATACTTGCAATAAAAATAGACTAATAATGTATATTTATCTTGTAAATAAGTCCATAAAATAATTCAAAATAAAAACCACAAAATAAAGAGCTAAAAATATGTATATATTCGCATATAAAAAGCTCAAACTTCTTGATTTTTGATAAATTCATACTAACTCCTTTTGATTTAATTTTTTTAACTTATACATAAAAATGTATATAAAAATACAAAAATATAAAATAATTCTCACCTTGAATAAATACTTTTAGATCTTGAACCAAAAAGGTTGTAAGGTCCAACTTCTCAGTCGAATTCTGGGTCCATATGAACTCTAAGTTCACCAAACTCATCTTTAAATTCAAGTTAGAAAATTATCTATCAAATGCAAGTGATTTCATTAAAATCGGAGTTTGATTGCAAAATATCAATTTTGGGACCTAATTGAAATTTATCCATATTCACTAACTATGTTTTATTATTTCATGTATATAACTAACGTTTTTATTTCTTTTGTTTTTAATGTAACCGAAGTTTCTTTAGAATGTGCATTCAAGCAAGACGTGATAGATTTATTTTCTCCATCTGTTGGCAGGCACGTGCCGCATAAACAAAAGCCGGAGGGCTTACATGGAAGAAAACACCTATAATGAAACAAAATAACTATACTATAATAATACTATATACAAGTTTTTTTGTACCATAAGTATTTTCTTATTTTATGTGTATGGGGTCCAACTCAATTCTCCCTTGTATAATAGTAAATAGATCTCAGCCCTGCACAAATATGATCCAGATGCATATATGATATATCATATATGTCATATATGGGTGGACCTAATTGTAATTTATACCTATTTACTAACTATGTTTTATTATTTCAAGTATATAACTAACATTTTTTCTTTTGTTTTTAATGTAACTGAAGTTTCTTTAGAATGTGCATTCAAGCAAGACATGATAGATTATTTTCTCTATCTATCATGAAAGTTGTAGACCTCGATGAGATATAACAATTTCACGTGGGACAAAAAGCAAAGAGGTCATTTGTACAAAAAGTATTTTAGGAGGTATTTTTAAAGGGTTAAAACACCGATTTTTGGGCTTTTGACATTTTTTGCGATTTTTATCCCTTTTAAGGGTCAGGAACGTATATAATTAATCAACCTAATTTTAGGGGTTTTTTATAATAAAATAATTACAAATTAAATAATAGTAACTATGTAAACTAATTATAGGTTAATTAAATGCAGATTATATACAATATAGTACAAGATAAAATAAATGAATTACATGTGATTTTTATTGGATTATTTAAGTAATGAGTTTAATAATTGTCTTTTAGCATGATGAATATAAGATTCATCATACGCCTATACCTAAACCATGCTCGTCCTAGAGCATCTAAAGAATGAAGGAGTCGGATTAACTCTCGACAGTGCAAATGAAAGATTCAAGGCTCGATTTTTCCAAAGACCCTCAATTTAAGTAATCCTAAAATTCCGGGTTTAACCATACTCTAGTCAAAAGGTATCCAACTTCTTTAATTATCACTCTCTTTTTTGTACATATAATATAAGGGTATGAAATTTAGTGTACTACATTTCATGAGAGTCAACTCGAGGCATCACTCGAAGTTCCAGTCTAGGAGACTCTCCTCTAAACCTCATTCTCAACACTAGAGAATAAATCTATTCTTGCTTCAGTCAACCGTCTCATTAGTTCGTCAGAATTGAAATGTAGATGGATGGCCAGATGATGGAGGGCGTAGGATTGTGTCTATTTTTCTCTCCCTCACATTGGAACAAGGGACCTCTCGAGTGCCTTTTTACTCAATACATGTAGATTTTTAGATTGTTGATCAGTGTGTCCGTCAAGAGAGTTGGAGTCGTATGCACTTGTTTTTCTGAGAGTACACCAGTGTATATCTTTTTTGAGTATCTAAGATACCTTCGACACTTTTGTAGCATTAACAATGCAGAGCCTTATTTTGGTGTCATCTCGACTCCTTGGTCTTAATTAGTGCTTGGTCCAAGTATACGCTTTGAAAATATTTGGGAGAGCTCGCCATTTGTGGAAGCTCATTTGTAATTTGACTTTGGAGGATAGAGCTTTTCCTTGACATTTTTTATTTTCTTTTCATTTGTTGGCTAGCTCCACTGCTTTTACCAAACGTTGGCGTACACTGATCAATAATTGAATTATGTTTCATCACACCCTGGCACATAGGTAAATATCAAAAGATAGCACGTGAACTTGTTCACATATTGGCTAAAGTTTTACTGACACTCAGGTTTCTTGAAGCCCTCATTAACTTTATCCCATCCTTGAGCATCATTAGATCGGGTCTAAACTTAAATCTCTAGTCCTAGTTCCTCAAGTGATAACTCAACTCATCTCATGAATCACGCAGTTGTGAAAGTGAAGTGTTGATCATATTCTTTTGAAGGTAGAGATGAAGAGTGCAATATAACACCCAAATCTTTCAAACTAGGGAAGTGTGGATTACTAAATTCAAAACCCTAATGACTAAGGCATGTTAACTTAGACTCTCAAGATCACATAAATCAAGTGTCCTAAAAAATCCTCAAGCTTTGAGTGAATGTGAATGTGTCAGGAATATACCAACTCCTTGGTTAGTGACTTTTTTGTGTGATTTTTGGTTTTGCATATTTTTATGGATTTTAAATTTTCATTTTTTTCTAATTCTTTGAGAGACAACGACTGGCCCAGACTCATATGAATAGATGTATCTACTCTCAGCCAGCATGGGTGTAAGTACGGGTCGTTAGACGGACTTGTGTTTTTTAAGGATGGAGTCATATACAGTGTCTTCTAAACCACCGACTCTGTTAAAGGAGACCGAAGTTCCCTTACTGAAAGTAGCTACTATGCCTAGTAGTCAAAGTCTCATTCACAGAATGGTTTTTAATTTTTCAATTTTTATGGAGTTTTTTAAACGGAATTATTTACACCAGTTTAATCCCTCATTTTTTAAGAAAACACTTTTACAAGTGTTGTACAACACTCAGTTCACAGGTTTACTTAAATCAAGCCGAAAAATATTTTTCAAAAAGTTTAAAATTATACGAGCTATGGCTAAAGTAGATATACAGTAATATACGGTATACCCCCAATACTTAACATTTGTTATATCATCATAGCACAAGTGATATGAAGTCATGGCTCGATTAAATATAGGGTGATATAGAGGAACTGAGGAGGAAGGTCCCCCTATAGTTAGGTCAGAAATTGACTTAAGTATGAGAAGACAGAGCGAGGGAGGGATGAATGAATCGGGTCCTCCCTATAAAGGATCTGAGTTGGGGGGGGGGGAGGGGGGTTCTGTGAGGCGTATTTATACAAAGATATAAGGGGATGAGGGGGAGGGGTGTATTTTCACAAATGTAGATGTAGTAGGAGGGGGAGGTTGAGTTTGTATAGATGATTAAGAGAAAGATGAAGGGGGGGGGGGACGTGATTGTGTAAAATATACAAAGAGGATGCGGTGGATATGTGCAAATATGTGTGTGAGGGTAGGGGGTAGATCATCTAGTGATCTACTTTCTTCCCCTTGTTTTTACAACATGCGAGTCCTCTAATGAGGACTGTTAAAAATGCACATGCTAAATAATTTTTTTTACAATATGCAAATGCAAGCAGGACTGATAAAAATTCCTAAAATTCTTCGCCGAGTATTTTGCGGCCTCTTCAGCAGGATCTCCCAACTCC
Source organism: Ottelia alismoides (assembly GCA_037367405.1). NCBI lineage: Eukaryota > Viridiplantae > Streptophyta > Magnoliopsida > Alismatales > Hydrocharitaceae > Ottelia > Ottelia alismoides. Next base: position 345,264 of record JAZKJV010002909.1, on the reverse strand, counting down.
ACACCTCAATGGAGATCAAGTGTCCTCGATCTTCATGGGCCCTACACAAAAGAGAAATGTTAGAAAAATAGCAAGGAAATCAATCAGCAGAAATGATACAAAAATAATGCCTGAAAGAAGACATGTGAATTTTGAAAATATTCAATCACAAAAATATATCAAAATTCAACAATTAATAAAGGTGAGCCGTGTCCCCAGCAACGATGCCATTTAATGATCGTGAAATCTGCCTCTTTATTAGTTGTAAATTATAATAGTATATGAGACAAACTTTGATCAGCAAAAACCACAATCGTTTGAATGTTGTAGAAAATTTTGTACTTGAAAGTATACCAAGGTCGAACACATGGACACGAGCTACTCTGTTTCTTTGTCAAATAAAATTTGTATTTTTCTATATTTTATTATCTACAACTTTCATATACAAAGTTTTTTATTTGAGGTATAAATAATAAGAACTAAAATAGATGTCAAAGATGCATTATTGGAGAATAAATAAATGTTATTTTTATTGTATGTTTGACCCTTATCTCCCCCTACTTTATTCCTTGTCGACCAACTCAATTCTTAACTTGGTTTGAAGGTTTAGGGTCATAAAATACCTTTGATATTTTATTCTTTTTCATTTCTTCTCTTTATTCTATAATTTCGGCATTAAAAATAATATTATTGATAAAATAAATGCAATAAATAATGAATGCTAATATGTAAAAAATAATACTATTTACGCGTATTAGGTAGACTTTTTTAAGCCAAAATGATAGAATAAAGGTGATGAAATGGAGATTCATCATTTTTGCAGTAAATGGAAGCAAAGGAGTGGCCGACGAGGTGTTGGATAGTTATGGAGGTGGAAGACGAGGGGATAGTCGTTGGATCTTTCGATCCAACGACTTAGATGGAGGTGGGAACGAGTAGTAAGGATGAGATCCATCCTTAGATATGATGGCCATAAATGACGTGGAAAGGATTGCCCAAGATCAGATCGATCAGGGCTGATGGACGATGGAAAAGAGGGCAGGTGGCAAGTGAAGGAGTGGTCATGTGGGCATCCCAGAGGGCGCCATGTGGTCCAATGAAATTATTCAAAAATAGAAAATAAAGAAAAATAAAAAATAAATAAAAGAGAGTCGAATAAGAAAAAAATCAAACCCTAAAAGTTGTAGATCTCGATGAGATGTACAAGTTTCATATTGAACAAAAAATCAAAATAATCATATGTACAAAGTTGAAGTTTTGCAAGCATTTTTAATGAATTAAAAACATCTTTTTTTATTCTTTTACTTTGTATGAAAGACCACCTATTTGTTCGTTTACTGGGTTCAGCTCCAATATCAGTTATACCCCTCCCTTTTTAAGAATATCAGTTATGCCTCCGACTTCTTGCCATTCTATCACTTGTGTCCCTCGAGTTAGTTGTCACAAAAATAATACACGGTATAAAAGTTACATTCTGAATAAGATTCCAAAATCCCAACTTGCGAGACTCATATCTCTCAACTAAAAACTCAAAATATACCAGACATATTTAATTGTATATAACTTTTACTAAGTTATTTAATGAAGGTGGTTTCATAATTTTTTGAGTAAAGGTGTAAAAGTTAGGTTTTGGACCCCTATTGTACAATATACCTAATCAAAATATTCATTTTATTCATTCTTTATTATTTTTTACAATTTTAATTTTGAAAATATTATTTATAATATATGTATATATTAAAACTAAAAAAAGTCATAAATAAAACACTAAAATAAAATATCCATATATAATACATAAAAGAAATACCTATAACTATACATATACAATTTATATACCTATTTATCTAAAGATACAAATAACATTATAAAAATATAATAAAAATATAATTTTACATCTCAAAATAAGTTATAAATATATATAATAAAATGATGAAGTAAAATATACAAAATAAAATAGATTAAACATAGATGAATATACCTATAAATATACGCATAAAAGTCAACTACTAATAAATAGCATCAAAAAAATAAAAATCATAATAAAATACTTAAAATAATAAACATTTTTTATTTTATAATAAAAAAACTAATAAAATCAAATGCTATTTTTAATTAATTGAATACGAATAATTGGGCAGTTTTAACCTATAGTGCCCTGACATGGGCTAATCAGGGCTCAGGGTTCATTGACCTCTTGTCAACAACCCTGACGCCTCTGACCCATCAAAGCTGTCTCGTCCCTATTTTACTCCCACCTTCCCACTCGATCCATCCTTCCATTACGCTCGATCCTTTCAGATGATTTCATTATTGTTCTTCCTAAATTTATGTCGGCCCTTTAGATTACTTGTACATACGTTCGATTCTCGCCAAATCGTCTTAGAATAAGGGTGTGTCACTTGTCTTTAGATAAAGGCCGCATGCCTTCCTCTTTCTCTTTGGTCATCTTCTAAACCCTAAAGCCTAGAGGTCTCGCCTTAGAGCGTATCCTCGTAACAGGGGGAGTCCCCTGAGCTTCCACAGCGGCTGAGGGAGGAATGGAGGTGCACCCATGGTGAGCTCTGACCACCTCTACTTCCTTTCTTCAAGGAAAAATATGAGATGCGCCATTTAACTTTCTCTAGGTTAGAATTAGTCTTAGGATTTATTTCGTACAAGTTATTTCATATTTTAGTTGACAGTATAGGTTAGATTATATTATTGCCCTCGCCGGAGCTTGAGAGCTCCAGCGTTTGTTTCACCATCCTACACTTGTCCCCGATGCGCCAAATCACCTCCACTAGCTTCCCTACCCATTTCTCTATTCTTTCCACCTCGCCATCCAACCAGATATGCTCCAGATATGCGAACCAGTGCTCCCTCCGCCACCCTCACCGGAGCACTTCCCATTCACACCATTTCCCACACATTACACGCCTAATCGGGTCGAGGCAGTTTGCCCTCGACTCGTGTTCTTCTATGTGCAGGTCACACGGACAAAGGAGCTCTTCTAGGCTCAATTCGACTAAACCTGAAGCTCTCTAGGTTGTATTTCTTCTCCGAGCATTGAGAGGCCTACCGATGGCCTCCGGATATGTCTGAGGCACCTGGTATCTTCGTCGGACCTGTGGGGACGTGAAGAGTTTGCCGATGGCACTCGAGGAGGTCAGAGACCCTCAATGCTCGATCAAAACTCATACAGGGCGAGTTGCTTCCCTATTCTTCCACCTGCTTCAAGAACCATCCGATCATCAGTGTTCTTTAGATGGTACTGATGATGTCCGATCTTCCAAGCATCAATCGTCGAATTGCTGCCCACGATCTAATCTCATCCGTCACATGTGAAGTAGTATCACCCGCGCAGATATTGACATGTGGCATAAGTGGAGTACATCAACCGTTGGATCTACACACATTTGGTGAAAATTGCAAAATCTAGCCCCAACTTTTTTGTATTTAACTATTAGTCTTGTAAATCAATTGTATCGTTTAAAATAAAATGGACATTTTACAAATAGGCCCATGTACTTATTATATTTGTTTTTTTCATATCCAGCTCAACTCGCGTGTCATCCCTCATGAGTTGGGCAAATTGCAAGGAAGCCCTATAGCTTTGTGTATTTATTTTTAGTCCAATAAATTTTTAAATATGTTGTATAATTTTGGCACATTTGCAGATGAACCCCTAATTTTTATTTTGATTGCAAATATGCCTCCGTCAGTTTATGATGTTTTGGTGCTTGGATTTCATTTACTAAAAATAGCTCCCTAGTTCATAAAATCATGTAAAAAAGGAGTTAGATGCGTGGTAGCATGTACTTTCACAACAAATATTTACTTTGCATTTTTGACATTTTAACCATTTATTAAAAATAAAAAAAGCCCATTTTTATTCTATTTATCTTATAAAATACCAAAAAATGTAAAAATGTGTTAAAAAATTCCAAATATATATTGTATGTTTTATCATATTTTAACTTCAAACCAAAATTCACTAAAAATGGAAAAAGGAAACTCCTAAAAATTGAAAAGCCCCAAAAATATTAATAAAAATATAAAAAATCATTAAAAATCCAAAAATATGTTTCCTTTTTCCTTATTTTCTTTATATAATTATCTATATAATAAAATTAATCTAAGTAATTTTGTACCTTATTTACTATTTTTAAAATTCAAATAAATTTCGGATATTTATTAAATCCTTGATTTGGGATATTTTTAACATTAAAAATCCATAAAAATGAGTAAAAATTCCAAAAAATAGAAAATATTTAAAATCAAAAACATTTTATTTCTATATTTTGATGCTTTTTATTTTCTTATATTGAATATGTAGCCTTTTATATTCTATTATATATTACAAGAAAAAGAAAATATAAAAAACCTGAAATTATAAAAATAAATTATAAAATATAAAACCAAAAATAAAGTAAAAATTAAAAACACACAAAAACAATAAAAATGGACAAGAGATAAGAATAATTTTTTACGCTCAATTTCGCACAATCTACCATTTGCTCTCTGAGTTCGACCTCTACACATGATTACACTGTACACATTTGTTGTAGAGTTATAATAATTTATAACTCCACATTTTTGATATCATTGCTTAATTTATAATGTGAGTTAGTTGTTGATTAATTAAAGATTATTGACTAAAAGCTATGTTTCTTCGTTTCCTAGGTAGATTTATTCCTTGTCTTTCTTTCTCCCATTTACTTTTGCTTTTTAGTTTGTGATTTAGCTTAACTTTGGTCAAATAGCTCGGTGGAGCTCTAGAGCTTCGGTCGTGTCCCATCATATCTCCCGATTGTCTCTGACCTCACAAACTATCTCCACATCTTTTCCAACACTGGAACCCCTCTCATTCCATCCATCTTCCATGCATTTAGGTTCAAAATAGGTCGAGGCGACACACCTCAAGCCATTGGATCTTTTCATGTAGGTGTCGAGGCCAAAGGATCCCTCTTGAGACACAACCGCACATAGATGAGGATCCTCATGTGCTCCGACTTCGACCAAGCTCCAGGTCCCAACACTAGGTTTCGGACCATTTTGTGAGCACTAGAAGTTGAGGAAGACCTCCCTAGTCATGTAGAGCCAAGAACCATCACCAAAGACCGACGGGCGGAGGAGAAATCATGGATTGAAGGTCGGGGGAGGCCTTGTTCTTCCTTGTTCTTCGCGAGCAGCAGCTACCATCCGATCTAGGGAGGATCCCCAAATCTATCGCCCACTGTTGGATCTCGCAAGCCCCAATCGCTCGATCTCAGCATGAGATCTAATCTCGAGCATCCATAGCCGAAACATCATCGGTTGCGCAAGAGCTGACACGTGGATAAGTGGCAGATATCAGCCACATGAAGGTGCGCCTTTTGTGGGTAAATTGCAAATCCCCCTCCCCTCGTAGTTTTTTGTATCTATTTATTAGTTCTGTAAATAAAATATATAACATAAATAAATGTGGATACTTTGCATAGAGGCCCTTGGTGTTTATGGATATTATAATTAGGTTCAATCCAGCTCAGCTCATGTGCATTCCACGTGAGTTGGGAAAATTTCATGTATACCCATGCGGGTTCCTGTATTTATTTTTAGTCCATTAAATCAAATATATGCTGTATACTTTTGGGAAATTGTACATGCACCCCTAATATATATTTTAATTGTAAATATGCCCTTCCCAGTTCATGTATTTTTTATGCTTGAATTTCAATTATTAAAAATAGCACCTGTGTTCCAAAAATTATGTAAAAATAGGGATAGGTATATGCATTTTCATGCCTTATTTTTGTTTTAGAATTTTTAGGCATTTTAACTATTTATAAAAAATCAAAATGAGCACATTTTGATCCTATTCAACTTAGATAATAGCAAAAAAATAAAAAAATAATTTTAACAAATTCCCAAAAAATATATATGGAGTATTATTATATTTTATAACTACATACCAAAAATCCCTAAAAATAGCACCCCCAAAAATTAAAAAAGCTCCAAAGTCCAGTAATAAAAATATAAAATTCCTAAAAGCCCCAAGAATATTTATTTTTGGTCCTGAATTTTCTTTATATTAATATCTATCTATTAAAATTGATTTGAAGAATTTTATAATTTATTTGTTTATTTATTCTACAATTCTATTTATTTATTTATTTAATCATTGATTTGGGATATTTTTATTTTAAAAATATATAAAAATATGCAAAAAAATACAGGAAATATCATAAAAAATATTACAAAAAAATCCAAAAACATTTTATTGTTTGTATTTGTTAATTTTTATTGGTGATTATGCTTATGAAACCCTATATTATATATAGTCTTATATATCCCTATACTATACAATTAACTATAAAAAAGAGAAAACTAAAAAATAAGGTAATATAAAAAATATTTATTAAAATTTGTTAATACTTATATATATATTTATATATTAAAAAATGTATATGTATATATATATTTTTGCAAATAAATATGTAACACTTATATGTATATCTTTACCTATGTGTGTGTATGTATATATAAGTATATGTGTTAATTTAATATATGTAGATTTTATTATTACTATATATTCCTATATATTCATTATTAATTTCATTAAAAATAGAAACAAATAAATAAAACCCACGTAATGAATGAAGATACAAATGTAAATAATCTACATTGATTAAAAATAATCGTAAGCGACCTAACTTGCTCTTTGTGATTCGACCTCTACATGCTTACAAGATATACATTTTGTTTTGTAGAGAATAATGAATTTTAACTCCACATATTTTCTATCCATTGATTAATTAATATCATGGGTTAATTGTTTATTTTGATGAGCTTCATGAGCGGTCGATTTGGCGATTGTTAATCCGCCTTGTGGATTGACAAGACCCTCGCAAAATTCATCTTATCAAATGGTGGCGTTACCATGGAGTAATGTGTGTAGCCTATTTTGTATCTAAGTGTATATATTCATTTATTGATTTATTGATTCAATTATCGATTCATTTCTTTGTGCATATTTATCAATTCATTTATTGCTTGTACATAGCTTTTTTTTATACATTTATTTGATTATGATTATCTACGCTAATATACATCCCTTGTTGTATTTGTTGCGAGGTCCTGCTACACGAGGATAACTTCTTAGGAGACTGATGCATACAAGCTTGGTGGAGATGGGTCTTCATGCTTTGACCGGTTGGAGGGGCAACAAATGTGGCAATGAGAGGCTACTTAGCATAGATTTAGATTAGATGTATTTATTGGTGAGAGAGAGATTTATTCATTCATTATTTATAATAATTAAAGACTTGGATACTACTCTTCACAACGAGGTCCATTGCTTGGGTGTCTAGAGGGCCTCGTCGTAGTTTTCTCATGTTTTCACCACCTTCTTTTACTATGTTTTTCCGATGTTTTGAGTTTTCCTCCTTATTTTTATTTGTTTTGTGTGCTTGAGCCCTTAGCCTGTAGGTTGCTTGTATCGATAATTAGGTCCACATTCCTAATAAGAATTGCATGCTCCTATAGTCTCTTATGATTGGATGTAGTCAAATAAATAAATGTTATTATTGAGATTGCGTGTCGATAGAGGTCACATACAACACTTGGAGGACCCGTTGTGGTGGACACCGAGTGGCATCGAAGATCGGACTTTTGGTCTCTTTTCTGAATAATTAGCATACGATTATTCATGTCTAATAGCATCTACTATTTAGGGCGATTTTATCGATTGCACATCACCATATAGATAGGTTTAAAAATTCTATTTTGCATACCACGTGAAGAGATCTAGGAAACATTGCAAGTCATCTAACTCTGCATGCATCATTAGATTCAATGGTGAGATTTCCATCATCGAATCAACTTGAACAGCTTTTTCACTATCTCCCTTTGATTTTGAGCACCTAAGACTTAAATGAGAATTTACAAAATCGTTAGGCGCTTGTATGCATAATACCCAAAAAAGTGAAAACCCAAAAAAACTAAAACAAAGGGACTACTAATTAAACTTTGACCTTAATTAAAATCGGTAATAGACTCCATTACCTTAGATTTATAAAGCCCTCATTGTTTTTAGGTATCATAATAGGGGACCAAAACCCCTCCCATGAGCAAGGCACGGCCCGCTAAGGATTAGAACCAAAACCCTAATATGTAACTGCCTTGTGTATCGCCTGGATTTCTGAAGTATTGTCTCTTCTATCGTGTGTAACCGAGTAGGGCCCTATCATCGATGGTGTTCCTGTCTTGTGTGAACATCGACTTGGTTCAAAGTATTGAGCTTAGGCCACGCCCCCATGTGTGTGTATATCTCATAGGTTTGCATCTGAGTGGGTCCTTACATGCTCACGGGTGATTCCATTGCAAGCAAGGTTCGAAGTAGTGGTATTGTCTATCAGCTTCCTCCCTCTATTTCTTTGGCTGAATAGGGATCCAAGAAGGGTTACAAGGGCCTTAAAAAGTGCAGACTACATGTTACAAAGGAGGAGACAAGCATGTGATACTTTTCTGGCAGTTTTCTGTCTCTTATAGGGTTAGAGTGCTAAGGACTTGTTATTTTAGACTAGTTTTCAAAATTATTTGTAAAACCATTTTTAAATAAGTTTGAGGAATATATGCATCCTTCAGATAAAGTATTTAGAAATTGTATATACATATCTATAAAAATAACTAACATTCAATCTGTAAATCCTCCAACCTTAATTCTTATAAATAGAAAGAGGTGCACCCGTGTAATTATCTGTGCATACTTCCTTATTGTGCCAAAAGTTTTTTGGTTTTGAAAAATCCCTAAAATTTTGCAAATTCCAAAAATTCGAAAAATATTTGCAAAATCTTCTTCAAAAATTGCATAACATTTGTAAAATATTTTCAAAAATCCATAAAAAGTTCAAAATTAGAAATGGCATCACAAAAATAATTTGCGTGCATGGTACATAGCATTTGCATTTTCGAAATAATATAGACAAATGTACAAGTCAAAATAAAGTAAAGAGATTGGAGCTTGGAATAAACCTTAATACACCTAATTTCAGAGGAACCCATTGAGGAATGGAAGTGGAGATGTTTCGTGTCACCTTGACTTTATTCTTTAGGTTTCATAAGACTATGTTCATGAATCGATTCAATGTGTTTAAATAGAACCCTTCGTATCATCCGTACGACTACTGAGACAATGACTTGATTGGAAACGTTGCACCTAGCACTTGCTCAATCAAGATGGACTGTTGAAAAATCTTGGAGTCTAAATCGGGATAATGCAAGGCTGCTTCGTCAAGGGTGGCCCAGGAACCACTCTTGGGGATTGCCGACATCGGTACTCTAACCCACTTATTTTGATAACAATGATATCTACGCATTGGAGAAGGATTGAGATAATGCTTCGGATGAGGAATGGTCTACCGGTGCAACTTTTCTAAGACCCCAAAACAGTGGATGGAACAAAAGATACTATATCCATCGGGGCACAAACAAGAATGCAGAAGTTGTATCAAGTCAAATATCCAAAGAAGCCTATATCAAAAATTCCACAAAAAATTGAGCTTAAGAAAAAGCCTACTTCTTGGTGAAGAATCTGTTACACTGACTGACTTCACGAGGTAAGGAAGACTACACTGGTCCACTCCCACTTCTCTTCCCATTCTTACAACTTCTTCCCTCATTCGGTTGTAAAGACCGAGAGCATTTGACCGTAGAGGGAATATCTGTCTCCGTGAGGACGAGTTACCAGAAGAGTAGACCCCTTGATGGTTCAATGGTTTTCTCTACAAAGAGTCGAACAAATCCACACACATGGCTCTATCATTTCACGGTAGCAAGAGTATGCGATTGGGAGGATCGTTCTGACTTGGGTGTGAGTTAGATTGGATGGTGGGAGTATGAAATCTGAGGGTTGTTATGTCATACTTCCCGACTTCAATGTGGTTCCGAACACACCATTAATCCAAAGGTCTTCTCTAAGCTCTAAAATTTTATTTTATTAGGGATTAGTTTAAAAGTCAAAAATTATTTCAAGTTATTTCTTTTTATTTTTTTCATTTTTACTTTTGCACTTATTGCATAAGTGCTTATTAGGGACTAGCAAAGGCAAGTACAGGAGGCTGATGAATCTCTATTTCATCACCTTTATTCTACCATTTTGACCTTAAAAACTCTAGCCAATGCATGTAAACAACATTATTTTGTACAAATTAACATTCATTATTTGTTCCATTTATTTTATATGAAATATTGTTTTCAATGCCAAAATTATAGAATAAAGGAAAGAAAAGAAAAATAATAAAATGCCAAAGGTATTTTACGACCCTAAACCCCGAGACTTAAGCATCTTGATGATTGGGTCGACAAGAAATAAAGTAAGGGGACATAAGGGCTAATAAATCCATTAAAAATCCTTTCTTTAATTCATATACGTCTTTTTTGGAACCTATTTTATTTTCTATTCTTTATATCTCAAATCAATAAACTTTGTACATAAAAGTTGTAGATAAAAATACAAAATTGACTTTACACAAAAATAATATACAATGTACATTTTACGCTCAAAATAAAAGATTGAAACCCAAACTACCCAGACTCATTTCTCCTAAATGAAAACTCAAAATGTATCAAAATCACAATTAATTGCATATAACTTTTAATAAGTTGTTTAATGAAGGGTGTCACTCTCCTGATATCTAATACAGAGCTTTCATAGGTTATATATCGACTAGCTTGAGAAGACAACCACCTCAGGAAGATCCATTGAGCGGTATCTGAAACTGGCAGTTGGAAAAGCCAGAAGCCTGAGGACCGGAGGTGAGGATTCCTGAGGGACCCTTGGGAAGTCGTCATCCCGTATAGCTCGTGTTCGTTGGGCCGGATAGGAAAGTGCACACCTAGCCCCTCATATATAATAGCATGTTTCCTTATCTAAATCAACAAGGCTGGTAAAAGTACACGGAGTATGAATTGCTATTGGGGACTGGACCGCCTTTGGTTTCACATTTTTTGGATTTAACGAGTAAAAGTTAGGTTTTGGACCCCGATTGTACCATATAACAAAATAAAATATTCATTTTATTTATTCTTTAGTACTTTATAATTTTATATTTTTATAATTTTGTCATTATTTATAGTATATTTACATATTTAGAATAGGATAAAAAATAAATAAAACACAAAAATAAAAGAGTGCACATAAATACATAGATGAAATACCTATACTTATTCATATATATATATATATATATATTTAATACCCATATATATTTAAGTGTACATAATATATCACAATAAAAGTATGTTTGTTTACATAAAAATAGGTTATAAATGTATAAAATAAGAGAATAAATTGTATAAATGTATAAAATCAAAACATAAAATAAAAATAAAACACCCAAATTATAGATGAATACACCTATAAATAATACTCTAATAATTAACTTGTAATAAATAAAAATCATATTAAAATACTACACAAATAAATAAATATTTTTTATTTTATATTAATAAAATCATGTACTATTATTAATTAATTAATTTCAAATAAAATTGACTGTTTTGTCCTTTAGTGTCCTACGTGGACCAATTACGGTGCCTTGATTGTTGACCTCACTTAACTCAACCCCCGGTGCCTCTGACTCGTCAGACGTGTCTTTTCCCTACTTTTTTGCCATTTTTCCCGCTCGATCCATCAAACCATTTCATTGTTTCTCCACGCCACACTCTACCTCGATCATCATTGATCTTCACCTAATCCATGGGTCACTTGTACAAAGGCCAAATCTCTCCCCAACCCTAGGTCAATAAGGATCATTGCTTTGTCTATAAATAAAAACCTCCTCTCCTCCTTTGCCTCTTAATCCCTCTTGGAGTCCCAAATTCAATCCTTGCCTGAGTGCCGGAGACCAAGTGACAGCTTAGACCTTCCCCATGCTTGGAGAACTTCAAAGCGACGAGGAGAGGTGATCCACAATGGAGCTCTGTCCCATGTTCCCTACCCTCCAATAGGTATAAGAGTTGTGTTTTTATGTTTCCTAGGTAGATTTATTCCTTATCTTTCATTCTCCACATTTACGTTTGCTTTTTAGTTCGTGATTTAGCTTAACTTAGGTCAAATATCTCGTCGGAGATCTAGTGTTACATTGTATCCCCCGACTGTCTCCGACCTCGCCAAACATCTCCACATCTTTCTCAATGCCTACTCCATTTCCCAGACCCACTCGATCAACCAGAACCTTCATGGTTCTGCGAATCGGGGATCCTCCTCCGTCCTACGATGGATCCCCTCTCAATCCATCCATCTTCCATGCATTCAAATTCGAAATTAGTTGAGGCGACTCACCTCGAGCCATTAGATCTCTTCGTGTAGGTGCCAAGGTCAAAGGATCCCTCTTGGGACACAATCCCACCTAGACAAGGATCCCCAGGTACTCCAACTTCGACCGGGCTCCAAGACTCCAACACTAGTTCCAGACCATTTTGTGAGCACCAGCAGTTGTGGAAGACCTCCCATATCATGTAAAGCCAAGAACCATCGACAAAGACCGTCGAGTGGAGGAGGAGTCACGAATCGAAGGTCAGGGGAGTCCTTGTTCTTCCCTATTCTTTGTGAGCAGCAACTACCGTACGATCTAGCAAGGAGCCCCAGATCCATCACCTGTTGTTGGATCTCGCAAGCCCCAGCCGCTCGATCTCATCCTAAGATCTAATCTCGAGCGTCCATGGCTGAAACGTCATCGATTGCGCAGGAGCTAACACGTGGACAAGTGGCGGATATTAGTTGCACAATGGTGTGCCTTTAGGGGGGGTAAATTGCAAATCCTGTCCCTACAGTTTTTATATTTATTTATTAGTTCTATAATAAAAGATACAGTGTAAATAAATTTGGACATTTTGCATAGAGGCCCTTGGTGTTTATGGATATTACAATTAGGTCCAGTCCAGCACAGCTCGCGTGTCGTCCCTCGTGAGCTTAGCAAATTGCATGTATACTCTTTTATGTTCTTGTAGTTATTTTTAGTCCATTAAATGTAAATATATGTTAAATACTTCTAGAAACTTTGTACATGCACCCTTGATATTTATTTTAATTGCAAATATGCCCTCCTTGGTTCTTGTATTTTTTGCTTGAATTTCAGTTATTAAAAATAGCGCCGATGCTCCAAAAATTTTCAAAAATAGGGATAGGTGTCTACCAACATGTATTTTCACGTCTTATTTTTGTTTTAGCATTTTTTGCATTTTAACTATTTATATAAAATCAAAATGAGCACATTTTATCCTTGTTTAACTTTAAAAAATAACAAAAATAGAAAATATTTTGAAAATTCCCAAAAATGTATATGGCTTATTATTATATTTTATAAATACAAACCAAAAAATGCTAAAAATAGAACAATAAAACCCCAAAAAAATAAAAATTACTAATGTCCAATAAAATTATAAAATTCCAAAAAAACCAAAAAAATTATTTTTGCTCCAGAATTTTCAATATATTGATATCTATCTATTAAATTTATTTGAAGAAATTTCAACTTTATTTGCTATTTTTTATCTTCAATTCGACGATGCAGAAACTGACCGCTCGATCCTCGCTCGGGAAGTCAAGGGGAAGGGCGAACGAGGGAGAAGGTATGTTCCATTGTCATCTGCCAGGGTTCTAGAATATGCTTAGAGGAGCAGAGGCCCATATATCTTGCTTTCATCAATTCTATTCTATTTATTTAATCCTTAATTTGGGATTTTTAAATTTTAAAAATATATAAAAATATGAAAATTACAGAAAATCATAAAAACATTAGAAAAAATTATAAAATCCAAAAACATGTAATTCCATGTATTTTGTTTATTTTATTGGTATTTATGTTTATATAACCATATATTATATATATATAGCCTTATATAGCCCTATATTATATAATTAATTATATAGAAGAGAAAATGAAAAAATAAGAAAATATGAAAAAGAATTATTAAAATTTATTAATTCTTATATATATTAAAAAATGTGTATATATATATGCAAATAAATGAAGCATTTATATGTATATCTTTATCTATGTGTATATATTTGTATATATATGTATTATTCTAATATATATTATTAAAAGTACCTATATATTCATTATTAATTTCATTAAAAATATAAATAAATTAATTTAAAATAGAAACCCATGTAATGAATAAGGATACGCATGTACATAATATACATTAACTAGAAGTAATCGTAGGATACCTAACTTGCTCTCTGTGGTTCAACCTCTGCATGCTTATATGTTATACATTTTGTGTTGTAGAGAATAATAAATTTTAACTCCATTTTTTCTATTCATTGATTAATTAATAGTGCAGGTCAATTGTTGATTTTAATGAGTTTCGTGAGTGGTTGCTTCGACGACTGTTGATATGCCTTGTAGATCGACAAGTTCCTCGCAAAATTCATCTTATTAGTAACCTTCACCATTACTCTCTCTCTCTCTCTCTCTGGTCATTGCGTAGCCACCGCACCCGCTCAGATCCTGTCTGTTACTCCTCCTCCTCCTCCTATAAAGCCAAGTCGTCACCCTCCTCATCAATCATCCGCCATTCTTTGAGGAGAGGCCAAGCTCTGAGCTCTAGCAGGTGACAATTGCGGGAGGCTACATCGAGCATCGACGACCAACTTCAGGTGAGGTCTGACGAAGGAAACTCCATCGTTGCAACCGCTTCTACGTCGTTTCTTAGCTCTGCCTTATCGAGGCATTCGAGCGATCACTTGAGCTTCGCTTCGAGCTCTTCCCCATGCTCTATCATGCATTTATAGTTATCTCCTCCCCTTCCTCTTCTCCCTCTTTTTCGTCATTTGCCTCTTCCTCCCCAAATCAACGCACCACCATAGTAGATCAGTCGCCCGATCGCACTTCTGCCACCCTCGCGCAATCGTTGCCTTCGTCGTTGAGCACCACGCTGCCCCACATTCACTCTAGCATATTCCCTCTCTCGCATCTTGTCTCCTTCGCTCCTACCATTCGCCCACAGTCGCCTCATCCACATCCATCTCCGCCCTTGCAAAGGTCGGAACTCACTTCCACCCTCTTCATTCCGCCTCACCATCGTAGCGAACCACATCGAACCTCTGCCCTCCACATCCATCGCCACAACCTCAAAGCACCTCCACGCCAATCGTTGATGCCACCGTCTGCTACGACGATCGCTCCACCTCCTGTTGGGTGTCGACGGAAGTGGGGACCCTCACCATCGACCGTCCTCCGCCTCCACAGTGCCCAACAATGCCCGTCAACTGCCTCGCCCTCGATGCCATTAGATCGAGGGATCCAACGACCCTCGTGCACCACGTCTCCCCCCTCCCCCCAGCCTCGGCACCCGCCTCGTGGCTCGGGTAGGCCGAGCCTCTCCAAAGCTACCACCTATAGGCTCAGTTTCTAAGATTCTGCTTTCGTTCCCAAGCATGTGTCATATGCACCACACACGCATGGTGGGGAACTAACATCGACGTCCTTGCCTCCAGAAGTCACGTGCCTAACACGTGTCATTAGGGAAAATTGCATAACCCACTCCCCGCGGGTCTCAAAAATTACAGAAGTGCCCCTTCCAATCCAGACCACATGTGATACACGTGCCTGCCTAGGTAAATTACATAAAAGCAAAAGAAGTTTTATTGAATTGTAGATAAGTCCTTTAGGGACAAAATTGAAAGGGAAACTATTGTTTTGATTGCATTTTAGTCCCTAGAATTTAGCATGTCTTGTCCATTCGAACTTCGATTTTACGCACAATATGTCATTTTAAAGCTTATTCAATGCTCTATAAGTTTACATAACTTATGAACAGATCAGATTTGGATTTATATCAATTATTATTTGACGAAGAATTTGATATGTACAAGCTTAATTTTTGACGAATTTGTGCAATATTTTGTTGAGGAGATTCTTGATTTATTCTACAGGGACTTGATTGAGGATAGTGTGTTAAACTAATTCTCTTACAATTAATGATTATTATTAATTCAGGAATTAATCTTTGTATGAGTTTATTCAAGGAGGAGAAATTAATTATTTTCCCTGACATATTATGTGATACTTTTTGACAAATGATTTGGTGGAATTTGATCTTATTGTAAGGTCTTAATCGAGGGGACTTATTAGATTTATTCCTTTGATATTATTATCCACTATTTGAGGATTAAATCACAGGAATTTTGGGGATAGATATTTTGCTTCAAAATTATTATTGATCTATTTAGCATGAGCATCAATTAATCTATTTACCTTAGTACATGAATTCGGATTCAAGTGAATGTCTATCTCTATTTTATCATCTACGGTCTGTGATTTCACTTCAAGATTAATTGCTCATCCCATTTGAGGATTCGAATTATTTATAATCACAAGATTCCAAACTTTATCTCTATTTATTTTTGCATTCATTTTTATCACCGCATTCCTTTTCTTTTATTTTTACTTTATTTCTTGACACAAATTAACATAGAATTTAATTAAATATTGAAATCAATTTGGAACCGTGCAACTACAAATCATCGTTCCTTATACTCGTCCTTGGTAGACTTACCTGTTAAAAATTCCACAATATTAGATTTGTGGTTTTTGATAGATAATTTTTCATCTCTAATACTACATTATTAGATTATTAGTAAAGATGAAATCCGCATTCATCAAATGACGTCGTTGTAGGGGAACGACGTAATTTTAGGGTTTTAAATAAATTTTGATAATTAATTTTTCTGAATTAAATTTTTGTAACATTTTCCCTTTTATTTTCTTTTTGATTTGCATTTTTTGCATTTTATTTGCATCTCTCTCTCTCTCATTTCAGATACTAATTGCAATTTCTCTCTTCGTAAATAACTTGGAGCGAATTTATGGATAAAAACAAGGACCTACGAAGAAGATTTAAATTTTATTTTGTGAGAGAGAAAGAGAGCCTAGATTAATTTATTTTCTACATCATTTATAGGGTCACTCTGAACCCTAATTTTTATAATAATTTGGAATGGACTCTCTATTGTGTGTCAGGTATGTTTCAACCCCTTCTGTACTGTTGGGACCCGACTTGAGTGGTATAGAAATTAGGTGCACATACGATAGACTAAGTTAATTAATTTTTGTGCTCGTAATTTTTAGACCATACATTTTTCACTAACTATACGCATTGTAGATCGTTCAACATTAGCCAAATTTTAAATCAGTTCTTCCTGCTAATAGAACTATTTGCTTATGGTATTTTTCATCTGTGCATATCATTTACTGTAAATTTTAATTCCTTGTTTTGCATCGCACGTGAAGAACGTGAGGAAACATCGTAACTCTTCTTCTTAGCATGCATCATTAATTTAATGTGTGCATCTGCTTTTCCCAATTCTCTACTCCTCAGTTTCACAATTTAGAATTTAAATGAATTGAGACTACTCGTTAGGCATGATTTTTCTGTGCTCACATAGAACTTAGATGATAACTCTAAATTAAAATCGGAACTACTAATCAAGGCGACTGTAAATAAATTGACATAAAATTAACCTTTGTGTCTGGTAAGGAGAAACCCACTCATTGTTTGTAGGAAAAGAATCGCACACTTAGGGTAGAGCCAAAACATGGGAACCCCATTCTGACTATTGAATTTTAAAACGAATAGCTACTTATCAGTGAGGGAACTACGATCTCCCTTAGAAGATTGGTTGGTTAAAGGATAATGTAAAGGGCACGTCCGTACTTTTACCCATACTGGCCAAAAGTAGATGCAACTAGCCGTATGAATTCAGGCCAATCTTTATGACACTCTCTAGAACCTAAGCTCTGCTTAATCTTCTCAAAGGTTGTTTTATCATTAAATTAAAATTGAAAAGGTAAGCAAAGAAACTCTAATGTGCCTTCACAAGTGTCGAATGGGTGAATCTACGAGTTTGATTTGTATTTTCTTTGTGTGTTTATTCTCTCTCTCTCTCTCTCGACTTAACAATCATGCTTTTTCTGACTCTCTCAAGAATTTAGTTCGGACTTTACGAACACTTCGTAGAACCCCTTAGATATCATGTCTCCTAGGGTTCGAGATGACCCTCTTCTCGATCCCACTTGGTCATGGGACAATCCTCTTCCCAAGACCAACATCAATAAGTCACCTTTAAGTTTTAATCGATCCCAGACTAACCCTCTCTTTAATTCTCTTTCTGTCAAAAAAACTTTCATCTTTGATAGATCTTTCAAAGCTTCTAATATGTATCTAATCCAGACCTATCTACATCTGAAGGTGAAGAGGAAAACAAAATGCCTCCAAAGAAAAATCTTGGTGAGGAAGAGAACAACAATGATCCAACGATAGTAATCATGGTGTGGATTACCACTGTGGAACAACGGAACGAACTACTCAGAGCCAGGTTGGCCCGAACTACAAGGAGTCGTAGATCAGGAAGAAGACATTATGGAAGGTACGTACCTCCTTGAGCTTGATGAGGTTTACAACTGGCTAAGACCAGTACCCCTCGAGGATGCATTCGAGCACAACCGCATTTCCTCGCATTGCTCTCGAAGTTTGGAGGAAACAACCATGAAGAATCCAACTCTTTCCTTCAGGATTTTGAATTAGTTTATGACAACCTCTCTCACCTTAGAGTTATTCAGGACAATATTAGGTTGAGAGTCGCTCCCATCGTCTCGATTGATAAGATGATATACTGATTGGAGAACTTAGGGGAGGTGGCCTTAACATGGGATACATTCAAGACTTTGTTATTAAAGAAATTCTACCCAGTGAGTAGAATTAACCAAATGAGGATCAAGCTTCACCCAGTATCCTAATGAACCATTTCATGAAACTTGGGAGAGGTTTACAAACATAATTCAAAAATACCGAGGGCATGGCATAAGTAAGATGATGTTGGTCAGAGTCTTGTCGGTGGTTTTGAACCCAGAAATGCAATTGTTAGTTAGTGCTTCTTGTGGAGGAAGCTATATGGGGTGTCAGGAGGACAATGTCTACAAGGTGTTTGAGAAGCTAGCAGACACGAGTCATATGCAAACTACAAGCCAGGCCTACATTCCCAACCCCCTTTCACTCGTCAAAAAAAGGGGGAAAGAAGACTGTGAATAATTTGTCCATCGACCAAAGTACTGACATGGGGATCATAGCAGATAAGCTAACTGTAGTTGAACAGATTTACAAGAAGTTGGACAAACTCCATAAATCTACTGATATGGAGAAATTATCTAAGTTGCCCATGCGGATGGAGGAATTAGATGATAGGGTATCTAAGATCTAGATACCCGCCCTGACTACACCCCTCACTCCCATACATCAAATTCTCTATTCAAAGGCAAGGGGTAGGGCGACAGAGCAAATGGGGCAGAGATCAATTTTTCGCCAACAAACCAAAAAAACCTCTGCTCAGACATCTTACGAGGAACCTCTGCAAGTGATGGAGATCAAAGGACTTTGGTACTACCTTGACCCTGTCAATTGACAGGAATCCAACTCAACTCCGAACCCTCGTCCACCGTAGTCTCGTCCTAGTTATTAGCCCCAACAACAACAGAAATAATAATACCAGCAGTCCTGTCCGGGTTACCAAACCAAAAATAGTAGCAGCAGTACCAACATCAGGGCCAACAGGGCCAATTCTGTCCCAACCAGTCGAACCAGCAACCCCAGGCCAGGCAAGGCCAGAGGTCTTCCTCTTCAATCTCTATCGAACTCCAACAAATGCTGGATGAACTTTATGACATGATAGTTGATATCAATTAACTCTCTAGATGGAGAGATGAGTGCATTGCACCACAAATTGCAATTCCAGCTCAAGTCCAAGCTAACCTAAATAACCTTGGATACAAAGATCAAGTAATAATCTCATAATATTCTTTACCTGAATACTAGATATTTTCGTATGATATCACCAATCATATTTCTCTCAAGAGTGGAAAGACCGTAATTATGCCTAATCGATCAAAGGAAGGCAGTGACATGGCCCAGTGTCCACATCGAAGCATACATCAGGGGAAGAAGAAGAGGAGAGACCACTAACCCCCACACCGGAGCATCACAACACCTTAGAGTCGAGAAAGTCTAAATCGGAAAAGGAAGACTCATAGCAGCAGCATACCCCACTACCATAGTCATCATTTTCTTTTTATAGTTTGAGCTAGAGTTCTAGTGTCAGTATCAGTCCGAGTCTTGTACAAACTTCCATTTTCAATAAAAGTGATGTTTCAGTTCCTGATCTCGATCCCTTTCTCCCATGCTCTAACGGTTGGAAAGAAGAAAAACTTTAAAAACCAAAAAATGAGGAAGAGATGGCCCACAGCTGTAGAGAAAACATCAAGGTCACTTTATCCTGAGATGACATGATAGAAAGAGATCCGGTTTTTGCAAAATACCTTAAGATGAGATGTACATGACAAGGGTTAGCAGAAAGAACTCAAGCTGAACAAAGAAGTATATCCTCTCCCTCCTACATCTCATTTAATCATAATGAGCTTCCAAGGAAGAAGAGAGACATGGGTGCACACTTCATGACTAGCCAGATCAATGAGATCGAGTTTTTTATTACTCTATTAGACAACGGTTCCTTTATCAATCTCATGTCCACCACACTTTTATGAACATCTGAATCTAGGACCTCTGAGGAAGTCAAGATCCGTACTTCAATTTGCTGATACATAAATTAAGAGTGAGATTAGGAACGTTGTAATCAATATCGAGGGACAGAATTATCCAGTGGATTTTACAGTGCTTGGCATGGATATCCCTAGGAATTGGAAAGATTCCCAGATAATCTTAGGGAGGCCCTTCCTTAGGACCGCAGGAGCTCTATTTGATTATACCTCTGGGAAAAATCCAATTTGGAGATGTTAAACTAGAAATGAAGCAGACTAGATTCCAGAGACCCGATACAGAATCCAGCACCAAGTCAGAAACTTCCAAGTCAGAGACAGAGTGTAGCACGATTACAAACGTTGGGCCATGGAGGCAAAACCCAACAACAAAATCACTCTCACCTGGTAAATACATTGTCGAACATTTGGTCTGCCAGCTCATTCAAGATGATACTCTCTATGCATCATCCAACACTCCCGAAGACTCAAAGGTCTATTTAGACGTGTCAATCCCATCTCTTTTAGGACAATCCCAGAGTGAGGAAGATGGGTTGAACACGGATTTTGCTGAAATACGAAATATATTTAGCGATCTGACCCCCGAAGCCATCTAGTTTGTGGTAGATGAAGGTACACAGGATTCAACCATAGCACAACCAAATTCAGCAGTGATAGAGCCATATTTCTTGAACGATACTGATATACTCGAGCTCAAACCAATTCCCCCTACTCTCAAATATGCCTTTCTTATAGGACCTAAGGGAAAGTTTCTGACCATCATCAGCACACATCTGACTGAAGAGTAGGAAACCCGCCTGCTAGGAGTATTTGAAAAATTCGTAAGGCAAACGGTTGGAGATTGTCGGATCTACAAGGGATTAACATGGTTCTTTGTTCACACCATACATACCTTGGGGGCAATGCTAAACCCTTCTGTGAATTCCAACGTAGGCTGAATCCAAATTTACTGGAAGTGGTTAAGAGTGATACAGTGAAATGGTGTGGAGCGGGGTTCATTTATCCCATCTCAGACTCCAAATGGGTGGCACCATTACACGTAGTCCTGAAGAAGTCGGGACTCCGGATCATCACCAATGAGGAAGAGTAGATCACGACACAAGTATCCACATCGTGACATAGTTTTGTGGATTATAGTGGCACGTCTGTGTGGATTACATGCGCTTGAATGTTGCAACGAAGAAGGATCACTTTCCACTGCCATGTTTCGATCAGATTTTGAAAAGATTGACGAGGAGGAAACTTCTAATTTCTAGACGAGTACTTGAACTACAATCAAGTAGCCATTGCCCTTGAGGATCAGGAAAATACAACATTTACTTGTCCCTTTAATACTTACGCATTCAAGCGCATGCCTTTCAGGCTATGTAATGCTACTGGCACTTTCAACGATGCATGATTGTAGTATTTCCTAAAATGGTTGGAGATTTCTTGGAAGTATTTATAGTCAACTTCTCAATCCATGGTACTCATTCAATGATTGTCTCCCGCACCTGGATCGAGTCCTTAAGAAATGTATGGAAGCTAATCTGGTGCTCTCCAGGGAGAAAAGTCATTTCATGGTAAAGGAGGGTATCATGTTGGGCACGACATCTCCAAGAAGGGAATATAGGTTGACCCAGCCAAGGTGGATGTGATCAAGAAACTCAATCCACCAACCAACATAAAGAAAGTACGGTCTTTTCTAAAACATGCCAGATTTTATCGAAGATTTAACAAAGATTTTTCAAAAATTTCCCGACCGCTGACTGAGCTCTTAGGGAAAATATCGAGTTCATTATAGATCATAAGTGTATTGAGGCCTTCGAGCTATTCAAAAAAGAAGATCACAAAATCTTCCGTCCTACAAGACCCCGACTAGTCTCTTCCCTTCGAGACAATAACCGATGCCTCTAATTTTGCAGTAGGAATTGTGCTAAAACAGAGGGGAGATAGAGTCCCTTATGTTATTCATTACACAAGCAAGGTTTTGGATCCAGCTCAAAAAAATTAGACGGTAATCGAAAAGGAAATGCTTGATGTAGTCTTTGCCTTACAAAAATTCAAATCTCTACTTCTAGGATCTAAGGTGACAGTGTATACATATCATTTAGCCATCTGATACATAATGGCAAAGAAAGATGTAAAGGCACGTCTTCTCATATGGATACTTCTATTTCAAAAATTTGATTGGACATTAAACGTAAGTCTGGAGTGAAGAATGTGGTGGTTGACCATCTATCCTGGATCGAACAAGATAAAATCCTTGATTTAGAATCGATATGTAAATCCTTCCTAGATGAGTCAATTTCTGTTATTGACTCCCTCCCATGGTATGCTGACATGGTTAACTATCTTGTCTCTAAGAAAGTTCCTCAAGGTTGGCCCAAGAATAGAATTGACCAACTTAAGTCAGAATCCAAACAATATCATTGGGAGGATCTGTTCCTTTTTTTCGAAGGGACTGCATTGTGTATGGAGAAGATGTATTCCTCAGTAGGAGTATCGAAACTCCTCAATCTATGCCACACCTTGGAGGCAAGAGGACACCACTATGGAAAAAAGACCGCTGAGAAGATATTACAATGTGAATTTTATTGGCCGATCTTGTTTAAAGATGCCTACAATTTTGTCAGGTCATGCATGGTCTGTCAGAGAATGGGAGGGATCATTGGTCCCAAACATATCATGCCTATGCAACTAGTTATCATTTGTGATGTATTTGATTCATAGGGAATTAATTTTATGGGCACATTCCCTAACAATCATGGATTTCAATATATTCTTCTTGTAGTAGACTATTTATCAAGGGGGGGAGGATATCCCTACTCGAGCAGTAGATACCAGTTCAGTCTATAAATATCTAAAAGATCATATTATTTCGAGGTTCGGATCCCTAAAGTTCTGATATCTGACGGGGGTAGCCACTTTATCAATAGGGATGTGAAGAAGTTGACTAAGGAATATGGTATCAAGCACCATGTCGCTAATACTTATCAATCACAATCTAATGGCATGGCAGAGATGTCAAAAAGAGAGGTCAAAGGACTTTTACAAAAGTTAGTCCGCCCTAACAGGAAAAACTGGTCACAACTCCTAGATCAAGTTCTATGGGCTTACAGGATGGCTTATAAGACCCCATTGGGCACCTCCCCATTTAGAATGGTATTTGGAAAACCATGTCATTTGTCTGTTGAATTGGTGCAAAAATCAAAATGGACAATCAAAAAGGTCAACCGGAATTGTCCCCAAGGAAAGAATAACAAAGATATGGATTTAACTGAGCTCTTAGAAATCAAAAAGCATGAATATGAGAATAGCATAATCTATAAGGACAAAGTAAAGAAAAGACATGACAAGCACATTAGAATAAAGAATATTATCCAAGGACAGAAAGTGTGGTTGTTTAATGCAAGGTCGAAGATTTTCTAAGGCAAGCTGAAGTCGAAATGGACAGGACCTTTCATCGTTAGGGAAGTACACAATAATGGCAGTGTCCTAATTTCTGAGACAGCAGATAGTACACAAACTTCCCTAGTCAATAGACAGTTGCTTAAGCACTTCGTTGAATCACGTGAGCAGTTGATACAAGTTGAGCAGATCTCCTTCACATAGGAGACGAAATCAAATGAAAGACACCCTTGGCTCGTGCGAAACCTTGATAAGTGAAGCCATCATCTTCAATGTAGCTAGAAGATTCAGTCGATCACTTGTATATCCATCCCTAATCTACTCTGTCCTCCACCTATGATTGCCCTATCATACTTAGGTTGATGTGAGCCTAAGTATAAGGGGACCGATATCATTATATACATCATTTCTATTTCTTCCTCCCCACCCTCGATCGTGTCATTCCTTGCTTTTCAGTTATGCTTAGGCCCTCAAAAGCCTAAGAATAGGGGGCAAGTCGACTTCCTTTTCTTTTTACTCAACTATGCTTGGTACAAGCTATGTCTACATTTCACTTGGTGTCGTAAGGGCATAGCACAAGCTAAGTATATGGGATTTGTGTATATATTCTATGTACTTTATCCATAGTTTGTTCATTAAGTGTTTCACATCAAAAATTGGATATGAGTAAAAGTGGTGTATATTATGTATACTACACAAAAAAAATTGCGTAAATAATACTTGTTTTCAAAACTTTTTTAAATTTAGGGGCTATAACAAGTTTGAAAAAAAATCAATCAAAAGCCTTTTACAAAAAAAACTAACTTAATGTTTTATCCCTGACATTTTCACTATCACTCAAGACTTGAGGAATGAAAGAAACTCGGGTTTTTAAGGTCTTTGATTCAGAGTTAATAGGCCTTAGTCATTAGGGTTTAAGACTTAATACTATACACTTCCCTAGTTTGAAAGATGTGAGTACTATATTGTATGTTTAATCTCCACCTTTAAGAAAATAATCAGCACATCACTTGCACAACTGCATGAATGATGAGATGTGTTGAGATTTCACTTGAGGTACTGGAACTTGATTTGTCTAGACCTGATTTTATGATACTCGAGGATGGGATAAAATTGATGAAGGCTTCATGAAACATGAGTGTGAGCAAACCCTAGCTAGTATGTGAACAAGTTTGCATGCTATTTTTTGATATTGACCTATGTAACAGGATGTGATGAAACATAATAATTGTTGATCAGTGTGCGCCAACTCTTGGTAAAAGCAGTGAAGCTAGCCAAAAAGAAAAGAGAAGAAAGAAATATCGAGTGAAAAGATATCTCAATTAAAAAGTCAAAAATCAAAGAGCTTCAATCAAAGGTGAGCGCTCTCATGGACCAAGGATAATTAGAACCAACTGAATTGGGCTAGTACCTCAAAAAGTGCTCTACATCGTAAGCAATACAAGTCTGGATGTAAGTATATTAGATACTTAAAGAAGACACGTACGGTGTACTCCCAGGAAAACATGTACAGATGACTCAACAACTCTTGATAGACAAGCTGGTCAACAACCAAAAATGCATATGTTCAGTAAGAAGACACTCGAGAGGATCCTTGTTCTAATGTGAGGAAGAGAAAATGCACAAATGCATGACCTCCATAGTCTATCCTTCCATCTACATTTTCAAGTCTGACAAACTAATGAGACGGTGGATTGAATGTAAGAACTGACTTATTCCCTAGTGTTGAGGATTAGGTCTAGAGGAGAGTCTCCTAGACTGGGACCTTGGATGACATCCCGAATCGACTCTCATTATTGCAGTACACACTAAATGGCATATCTCTTATACTATATGTATGAGCAGAGAGTCTCATAATTAGAGAAGTTAGATTCCTTTTGACAAGAGCATGATTGAGCTTATAATTTTAGGACTATTAAAACTCAAGATTCTTAATGAGACAAGTCATGAAATTGGCATATGCATAGCCAGGGATTCAACCTTCTAACTCACTAAAAATTTCTTCGGGACAAGCAAAGAGTTAAGTATATGGGTGTGATGAACCCATAATTCATCTACTTTATATGGACATCTTAGCAAAATCTCCTTAGTAAATCACTAATTAAATCCCCTAAAATTAATTAATTAAAATTCATTAATTGTGCTTAAATTAGGGTAAAATTATGTAATTAGATAATTTTGCTTTTAACCCGAATTGAGCCTATTAATTTATGTATAAAATGCACTTATTTTAACCTAACTTATCTTCTATTATTTTATTTAATTAATTAACTAACTTGGCATCACGAATCAAAATCCATAAAAATCAGGAACCAGACAAAAACACAAAAATCTGACTTTGTATATTTTGTACCTATTTTATCTTTGCTGATTTTATTTTATATTTTCATAACCTATAAAAATCCATAAAAATTAGAAGTATTATGTATATAATGTATATAAATTAATCTACTAATTAATATAAAATTAAAAATACAAAAATTATAAAAATTCAAAAATTCATTATTTATTTATCTACAGAGTACCTCATAAAATACGGTTTGTATAGTTGACATCTTTTGATTTTAGATCCTCCAAGAAAGTTATAGAACTCGTCGAGACGAGCGACTTTCATGTTGATCACTTTTTGATTTGACTTCGTTTATTATTTATTTCTGATTTTTATTTATTTTTATCATTATTTATTTTTTATATTTTATTTTACTTTTTTAATCCTTAATTTATTTTTATAAATTTATTTTAATTATTATCTTTTATTTTTATTTTTTATTTCTCTCTCTCTCTCTCTCTTTATTTCCTCTCTTCTTTCTCCTCCCTATCCTCCCTTTCTCCCACTAGGACATGAGCTTTGCATGCGATCCGGTCTCTCTCCCTTTTCTCCCACCATGTCACGTGTTATGCATGTGACCCGTCACTCTCATTGCTCTCTCCGATTACATGCTCCGCACGTGACCCGACAGCCTCCCCTTCTAGTTATTAAACCATCGCCTCTCATCCCTCTACGTAACCTCCACCATTGCTCCTCCTCACCGGCTGTTATGCAGCCACCGCACTCGCTCCACCCTCGTCTATTACTCCTCTTCCTATAAAGTTGATGCCATCGCCCACGCCGATCATCTACCATTCTTTGAGGAGAAGCCCAACTCTGAGCTCCAGCAGGTGACAGCTGCGCGAGGTTGCATCGAGCGACGACGACCATCTTCGGATGAGGTCTGGCGAAGGAAACTCCATCATTGCAGTCGCTTCCACACGGTTGCTGAGCTCTGCCTATTCGAGGCATTCAAGGAATCACTTGAGCTCCGCTTCGAGCTCTTCCTAATGATCTATCCTTCATCTACAGGTGTCACCTTCCCCTTCCTCTTCTCCCTCTTTTTTGTTTGCTGCCTCTTCCTCCTCAAATAGATGCACTACCACCGTGGCACCACCGCTCAACCGCACTTCTGTCGCACTCAGGTGATCGCCACCTTCGTCCTTGAGCATCGCGTCGCCACACCTTCACTCTAGCACCTTTCCTCACTCACATCTTGTCTCTTTCGCTCCTATCGTCTGCCAGCAGTACCCCCATCCATCTCCGCCCTTGCGAAGGTCGGAACTCACTTCCACCCTCTTCGCAATGCCTCACCATCGCAAGGCACCACATCGAGCCTCCGCCTGCCACATCCATCTCCACCGCCTTGAAGCACCTCTACGCCAATCGACGATGCCACCATCTTCTCCAACGATCGCTCCACCTTCTGTCGTGTATTGACAGAGGTGGGACCCTCGCCATCAGCCGTCCTCCGCCTCAGCAATGCCCAACAATGCCAGCCGATTGCCTCACCCTCGATGCTATTGTATCGATGGATCTAACGGCCCTCATGTTGCCACGTCTCCCCCCCACCCCACCCCACCCTGAGCCTCTGCCCCCACGTCGAGGATCGGATTATCTAAGCCTCTCTGCAGCTGTCACATGTAGGCTCATTTTCCAAGCCTTTGTTTCAGCTCCCAAGCCTCCCACGCCACGTGCATTGCACAGAATCAATGGGGAACTTGCATCAATGTCCTTGTGTTTCCAAAAGATAACACGAAGGCCCTTGCCTCCAGAGGTCACGTGCCTAGCACGTGCCATTAGCGAAAATAGCAACCTCATCACCCGCAAGTCCCAGAAATTGCATAAGCGCCCCTGCCATTCCAAACTGTGTGCGATGCATGTGCTTGCTTGGGTAAATTGCATAAAATCCCAAGTGGTTTTTCCAAATTGCATATAAGTCCTCCTGGGATTAAGTTGAAAGGAAATTTATTAATTTTTATTGCATTTTAGTCCTAAGAATTTCAATTTAGCATATCTTGCTCATTCGAACTCCGATTTTTACGTAAAATCTATCGCTTAAAATCTTATTCAGCACTCTATTATTTTACATAACTTGTGAACCATATCAGACTTGGATTTATATCAATTATTATTTAAGGAATAATTTGATATGTGCAGTCTTAATATTTGATGAATTTATGCAATATTTTATTGAGGAGATTCTTGATTTACCCTACAGGTACTTGATTGAGGATATTTGTTAGACTAATTCTCTTGCAGTTAATGATTATTATTAATTGAGGAATTCTGCAAAGGTTTATTTAAGGAGGAGAAATTTATTATTTTCTCCGTCATATTTTGTGATGATTTTTGACAAATGATTTGGAGAAATTTGATCCGATTATAGGGGCTTAAATGGCAGGACTTATTAGATTTATCACTTTGATATTATTGTCCATTATTTGAGTATTAAATCATAGGAAATTTGATGATAGATATTTTGCTTCAAAACTATTATTGATCTATTTAACAGGAGCATCAATTAATCTATTTACCTTAATACTTGCATTTGGATTCAGGTGAATGTCAAACTCCATTTTATCATCTATGGTCTGTGATTTCACTTCAGGATTAATTGTCATATCATTTGAGGATTCAAATTATTTATAATCACAAGATCCTGAACTTCATCTCTGATTATTTTTGCACATATTTTCATCATCTCATTTCTGTTCTTTTATTTTCACTTTATTTATTGACATCGAAATTAATATAGCATTTAATTAATTATTCAATCAATTTAGAATCGTGCAACTAAAAATCAATGTTCCCTGTGTTCGACCTTGGTAGACTTGCCAAGTTAAAAAAAATCCACAATATTCAAGATTTAGGTTTTTTATCGATCACTTTTCATGTCTTATACTACAACTATCGATTATTAATAGAGGTGAAATCTGCGTTCATCAAAGGTGCATTCCTCAGGAGGAATATATCAGTGTTACGGAATATTGTCACAAACTTGAAGCAAGAGCACATCATTCTGAGAAGAGAATGGTGGCAAAAGTGCTTCAATGTGGTATCCGGTGGCCGACTTTCTTTAAAGATGCTTCTGAATATGTAAAAAGTTGTATTGGCTGCCAGAAAATGGGCGGTACCATCTGTTCTAAGGATACATGCTTCTTAAGTACATTCAGATATAAGATGTCTTTGATGCATGGGGAATCCGACTTCATGGGCCCATTTCCGAACTGCCAGGGTTTCGAGTACATCTTGCTTGCCATCGATTATATCAGTAGATGGGTGGAAGTTATCCCCTCTCAAGCCACCGATGTTCGCAATGTCTGTTGATTTCTCAAAGGGAACATCATTTCAAGGTTCGGGATTCCAAAGATTCTAATATAAAATGGGAGAAGCCATTTCATTAAATAGGAAAGTTAGAAGTTGACAAAGAAGTACGACATTGAACATCGTGCTGCATCTCCTTACCACCCACAAATCAATGGCTTGGTTGAATGTTTAAAAAGAGATATCAAGATGATTTTATAGAAACTTTTCCGTCCTGATAGGAAGAACTGGTCGCAACTGCTCGACTCAGTTCTCTGGGCTTATCGTACTACATACAAGTCACCTTTAAGCATGTCTCCCTACCACCTGGTATATGGTAACCCATGCCACCTACTCGTGAAACACATTCACAAAACTTTATGAGCAATCATGTGTAACTTGAATTCCAAGAAGTTTGGAAAGAACAGGAAGATTGATCTAAACCAATTGCTTGTATTCAGAAACTATGCATATGACAACAGCCTAATGTACAAAGAGAAAGCCAAGAGATGGCATGATAAGCATATCCAAAGGAAGATTTCCGAACCTAGGCAGAAGATCTAGTTGTTTGATGGAAAGTTGAAATTATTTCCAGACAAGCAGAAGAGCAAATGGACAAGGTCATTCTTAGTCAAACATGTGCATGACAATGGTAGTATCATGATATCTGGTTTGTCATCTGACATACAACCATTCATTGTAAACGGACAGTTGCTGAAGTCATATTTAGAGCATGACACATTCATGTCCGTTGTTGATTCCATGCAAGTGGTGTTTCAAGAAGAGCTTCCAGCATCGGAAGAGTCGGACAACGCAACCAAAAAAATTTTGATTAATTTTCTTCTTTTGTTATTTTCTTCTTTTCTTCTTTTCATTTCCATTTTCAATTCATTCATTCTTCGATTATTTCATTCATCCCATTCATGTGTGTTATACTTAGGATGTGCTTCATCTTAATTATAGGGGGATGAGTGTATCTGGTTATTCCTCATTCTCTCACATGTCTCTCAACTTGTTGATACTATGTCTATACTTAGGGATATTTTCACCCTGAGCATATGGAGACAAGCCAAGCCAATTGATTTCGTAAATTCTGATCCTCGATTATTCACGTTTTCTATACAGTTTGTTATATTTAGGAATAGTTGTTCCTAAGTATAGTGGGGATGATCGACTTTTTATTCTTAATTTAGTCATTGTAGTATAGACTCTTCCTATACTCAGCACAAGTTATGTTTTCCTTTTTCTCTCTTTGATCACTATGAGGACATAGCTCGCGCTAAGTATAGGTGGTCGTATATACGACGTATATACTTTAGCATAATTCGTACTTTTGTATTTTCGATAATACGGTTAATATAATATATTGGGTAGGGGATACAATAAGTAAACTGTAAAGAATACACTCCGATGAATATGTACAAAATTTTCAAAAATCTTTGTAATTACAATAAATATATCAGTTTAAAAATACTTTGCAAATGATTTGAAAAATGGTTGGAAAATATCTTGCAATTTTTTTTGAAGTTGTTTGGAAAAAGCTTTGTGAAATGTTTGAAAACCTTTGTAAAAATCTTCATACATGTTTGCAAAATTTTGTTTTGTTTAATTGAATAAATTAGTTTGAAATTTACTTTGCCAATGATTATGAAAATGGTTGCAAAAATATTTTTAAAAATCTATCTATACCATTAAAATAATTAATGCAAAATGATTTTTAAATTGTGTAAATATTTGTTTTTAAATTTATTTGCAAAATAAAGTTTTCAAAATGTTTGTTAAAATGTTTTCTAAGATTTTGAGAACCTTATATATAATTGTTATAAATAAAAATTCTTATAGAATTCATTATATATATATATATGTATATCTCTTGTATATAAAACCAGTAAATAATAACTAACTTCTGTATAAATTCCCATTATTACTCCCGTGTAAACATCTGTGCATACACCATCCAATAACCTTGACCAAAAATCCTTAAAACTTCCTAAATTTGTAAAATCAATAAAATTTTATAAAATGTTTTCAAAAATTAAAAATTTTGCAAAAAAAATTGAAAAATCCATAAAAAGTTCAAAGTAGAAAATATACTTCACAAAAATGTTTCCGTGCTATGCATTTGCGTTTTTCCTATTAATAATGACAAATGAACTGGTATGGAATAAAATCTGAAGAATGCAGCTTGGTTGGACCTTAATCCATTTAATCACAGGAACCTTATAGGAATTAGAATTGAGGTGCTTCAGGTTTGCTAAACTTAATTCTTTGAGACCACAAGATTGAGTTCATATGTCATCTTGACTGCCTAAGTAGAATATCTCGAAACACACACATGACTCTTATTGACAGTGACCTAACTTGGACACATGCATCTTACACTCAGCTCAACTCAGTTGAAATGGTCGAGGGATGGATTTTCTGGCATGAGACACAAGCGAATGGAAATATACAAAGTCACAATCTGTGGCCACTATACCCCAACCCGATTTGGTGGCGACTAGATCCAAAGATAGGATGTTGTGGGTTGCAATAAAGCTTCAAAAGATGGGTAGTCTACTTCAAGAGGACAAAGTCCTTATGTAAATGTTGTTGTACATATACCTTCAAAAAAGTAGGCAATAAAGGCCCCAAAAAAAGTTAGACGGGCAAAAGTCAAAGAAAAATCGATCCATGTTAGAGTTGTGTATTCAATGAGCAAGGCTTATGCTTCAAAGTCAGATTTTATGGTGCATGCAACTGGATGACTAGGCTACACTTGTCAATCATCCTAGGATAGGTAGCTACACTAGCTACCGTCCATTCTCTTCTCCACCTCTTCTTGGACTGGTTGCACTTGAACTTAGAAGGGAATACCCCGCTCCTCGAGGAAAGAGTTGATGGATTTGGGGATTAGGGTCACCATGTTGGAGAAGATTGTCTCTATATCACTTAAGCCAAGATGATCTACATATCACTTACACCATACAAGATAGACTCATAGTCTTAAGGGTCTGTGTATGAGGTAGACTTGTTCTGACATGGCCTTTGAGGAGACTTGAACAGAGCCATGTGGTTCATGAAGGTTGTTGAGTTTCAAGTCTGATTCTCAATAAGGTTCTGACCAAACTTAAATTCCGAAGGTTCTGATTGAGCTTCAAACTTTGATTTTATGAACATAAGTTTAGAAGTTAAAAGTAGTCCAACTTATTTCTTTTTGTTTTCTTTATTTTCTTTTTATTCACTCATTATCGTGAGTGTATACTAGGTACTGGCAAAGGCAAGTATACGGGAGTGATGAATCTCCATTTAATCACCTTTATTCTTTCATTTTGGCCTTAATCCCTAGATAAATGCAAGTAAATATCATTAATTTGATAAAATAATACTCAATAATTGACTCATAAATACATTATAACTAAATATCTTTAATTCTAAAATGAAAGGATAAAGGAAAGGAAAGAAAAAGAAATGAAGTATTAGAAATAATGAATGACTCTAGACCTCAAGACCAAGTCAATATTGATTTGGTCGACCAGGAATAAAGTAGGGGAACACAGTGCAACAATTTTATAGAAAATACACTTGAAACCCTAATTTCATTCATTTATAAATAGCCATTTTCATATTATTTTATTTATAATGTTATACACCTCAAATCAATAAACCCTCAAAATAGAAATTGTATATAAAAATACAAAGAAAAATACAAAATAATTGCACCTAAAAATAATACACAGTATGATTGGGACACACGGATGAAAAAGGCGTAAACAAAAATTGGCATACCAGTATTTCCCCCACATGAACTCAAAATTAACCTTTATTATTCATAAAATTAAATTATCTATCTAATGAAGATGTTTTAACAAATACGGAGTTAAGATGCAAAAGTCGGCTTTCGAGTCCCTATTGTACTGTGTACCTGATTATTTTATTTGATTTATTCATTCTTTATATTTTTAAATTTCTTGTATTTTTAAATACTTGTAAATATTATGTGAAATATATTTAAACTAAAAAACAAAAATAAAGTATTTAAAATATATTAAAATAAATAATGTATTAAAATATATGTGCATCTTCTACCTATAATATGTATATCCCTATTTATTTAAGTGCATAAAAAATAAAAATATGTAAATATGTATTTATATATATATATATTGTAAATATATAAAATATGTGTATATAATAATAAAATATAGAATAAAAAATAAAAATAAAATACCCAAAATACATGTACTTATACATATATACATGTAAAAATTAGCACCTAATAAATAAGCTTGTAAAAATAAACAAAAATGTCCATAAAATAATACATAAAAAATAAACATTTTTATATTTTGACTTTTAATAAATAAATTCATTTATTATTTTTATCAAATTTCTAAGGGATTATCTCCTAGCCTTTTTCAGGTTCGTCCACGTAGACCAACCAGAAGCATTGGACTGTTAACCGATGGGTTAGCAGTCCTTACTTCGTCAAAGGTCACGAGACTTCTGACTTCTCCAATTTTCCCTTGTCCTCCATACTTCCTTCTCGAGACCACCACCCTTCTGTTGCCTCCTCATCCCTAACCCACGGTGGAGCCCTAGGCTCCACCAACTCCCTTCGCTTTTCACGGCATTCCCTCGAACGCGCTCCATCTTCTATCTATAAATAAACCTCTATTGGCCCCCATTTGAATTTTGACCCCTCATGAGTGGATTTTATCCCCTCAGATCAAGCATAAGGAATGTTCTTTGTTACAAGAAGCAACGCCCTTCGATCTGCAACGAGGAGGAAGCATCCTCGAGTTGATTGAAGTCATCGTCGGAGCTCCATCGATGGAAGTCCATCTGCTCCCTGTTCTAAGTAAGTACGAGCTATAGCTTTAGGATTTTAGTTCGCATTTCAAGCCCTTAGTTTAGTTTAAGTGTTAGTATGATCAAATTGTTGTTAGAATCATTTAATTTTTAGATCTTCGTTTGTTGGAGCCGTAAGCTCCAGCTTGAATTCATTGTGCTCCAAACTGTAATATGACCCACAATCCCCCCCCCCCTTCGTTTCCTGACACTTCCTCCATCAAAGCCCCCTCGCATCATCCTTGATTTTGCAAGAATCAAGTCCCTTGACACCTCGTCATTCACCCTCACCTGGAGCTCCATTGCCATGTCCATTCATTTGTTGTTCAGCTTCAACCACTGGTTGAGGGTGGTCCCTCGAGCCATTAAACCTTTTTTGCAGGTCAGCCACTCAAGTAGCCACTTGGAGTGTGGATTCCAATCTTTGTTTAAAGCTCCAAGTGGTTGCAAAATAGTCGAAGCCCTCGATCCCGTTCAAGGGGACCTGGAACAGTTTGGAGGCTACTTGCAGGTGTGGAGAAGCCTTAGGAACAATTTGGGTCGATCAGAAGTGTTAGAGGAGGTCGGAGCTACGAGGATTCAGTGATTGAAGGAGCTCCAGTGTTGTTTTCTTGGGTGTTCTTTGTGAACATGAAGGCACCATACAATCATCCTCACCTCCCAATTTCTTTCCTCTCTCGTCAGATCAACGCCGAAGCGAAGCGCCACCTTGCAGTTGACCATGCATAAATGAGCCATGTGGCACTCCTATTGTCGTTGGATAACGACTTAGTGGGGTAAATATCGAAGGCCCCCGCTTGCTTTTTGTGTTCCATAAATAGCCTGATAAATGTATTAAGTAGTTTAATATTTATGTAATATTAGCAAAGGGACCCTCGAACTATTGCATGTTTACATTTTGGTCCAATGTTGTTTCGCCTCACGTGTGTCCACACGTGAGGTGGGGATATTTTGCATCCAACCCTTCCTGAGTTTGGATATTTAGGATAAGTACTCAAATTTGCATATGTATTGTTAAATTTGGGAAAGATTGCATCCAAGTACCTAACATTTATTTTTATTACAATTATATCCCTAATAGGCTTGTATTTTATATTTATGAAGTTGTATTTTTATTAAATAGCTCATGCTTGTTATCAATGGTGAGAAAATTACATTAGATTTCGTCTCTTAATTTGCTTGTACATGCTTCATACTTGCATTTGCATTTTATTGTATTTTTCTAATTTTTAAAATCGAAAATGGAGCTTTAATTCCCTATTTGAATTTAAAAATGCAAAAATTATAAAATACTTTTAAAATTTCCAAAAAAAAATAGTACAGCTATATTAGTATATATTCTACCTTTAGACCAAAAATCACTAAAAATACAAAAAGAAAACCTTAAAAATGCAAAACCATGAAAATACTATAAAAATAGAAAAATTCCTTAAAATCCAAAAAATGATTTTCTATTTTATGTTTTTCTTTAGTATATATAGTATATATTAAAATTAGTATTGAGAAATTATGACTTATAATCTATTTTTAGAACCCAAAATAATTTTGTTCATTTTATTACATTAAAAAATCATAAAAATAGCAAATATATATATAACGTATCAAAATGGAGAAAAAATAAAAAAACCCAAAAACATTTATTTGGAAAATTTCCAGTTTATTTTATATGTATAAAAAGAAGGGGTTCTTCATTATATTATACTATACACTTTATATTATTTAATATCATTATATATAAGATCTTGAAATTAAAAAATAAATTGGGAATTTGCATAATTGAAAAGAAAATCAAATTTTAAAATTTTAAAGAATAAAAAATAAAAACATTTAAAACCCACAAAAATTAAATATAATTAAAACCCCACAAGAAAGAAAATAAACAGAAATACAAAAAATTTATTATAAGTTATTATTAATTATTAATAATTATACATATCCACTATTTGCTCTCAGTGTTTTGACCCCTACACTTACATGTTATACTCTTCTTTTTGTAGGATATAATAAATTTCACCCTGCATTTTACATTATTTAATCATTATCATTGGTTGATTGTTGACCTATTTAGATTTATTAGGTACCGAGAGTTGAGAGAGGGCGATACAGTGATTGTCGGATCCAACTTTTCGGACACTGCAGACTCCTCCAAGACCAGGAATTAGTTCCCCGATCATTTCGAATTCTCGATGGGCTCTATTGAGTCTCAAGGTAAGCTCAACAATTTTCTTGAATTTAGTCAGTGTCTCCACTAAGTTTCAAGGTAATCTCTTCATTAAATAAAAATAACTTACTCTATATATACATATATATGTATATATGGTGAATTAGTGACCTAGTTGTCACAAGAATTAACCACAACCTTAAAATCATTGATAAATTTCCTAATATAGGAGAAAAGATAATGGTGAATTGAAAACCATTAAATGTCTTGATTACATACTTGAAAAAAAGAATTTCTATATAAAATAAAGGTAAGAGAAAAGAGCAATGATATATCGGAACTCTTTTAGAAGAGTTTATTGGTAGTCTAATCCCTCACAAAAATCAAATTATATCGGGCACTTAACAGTATATCAAAACTTGTTATATAAGAGCTTACTTAAAAAAGATGGCCTCAAATATCAAACCATAAGAAAATCAAGTTGTGACACTTAAAGTTAGAACCTGAAGAAGCAGAAGAGGCGGAAGTCGTGGATGGAGCAGTGCTGGCTGTAGAGGAGCACCAAGGATGGTGGAGAACCTGGACGAGCGGGCGCAGAGGGAGGCAAGAGTTGAGGGATGAGCATACAGAGAGGGTTGGGCAGCGAGGGTTGTTGAGTGAGAAGGGGAGTCGGGTGCTGGTTAGGTCAATCACTAGAGGGGATGATCGTCAACTATCCCCTTTGCGATGATCAGGGACCGTTCACTAAAGATCGTCCCCTCCGGTGATTAATATTCCCCGATTTTCAAGACATCAGATAGAGAAAGTGTGGTCAATATATAGTTGTCCTCTCTAGTGAGCGTTTGGGACGATTTCGCAGATCCCCTTTGACAAAATATTTCCAAGCGTTAAGCAACCATAGACGACGAGCACAGAGAAGCAAAGGGAATAGTTATGATCGTCCCCAATCATTCAAATAAGAGACGATCATAGGGACCAACTCTTCTTATGATTAACAAGGGACAGTTACGAAGATTGTCCCTTCTAACAATGGCATAGGGAACATGCCATATTATAAGCGTCCCTTAACAAGGATATTGGAGACAGGCGTAAGAGTAAATATCCCTTCCGATGCTTGAATAGGGAATGCCGGCATGCGATCATCCCTTATGTGTGGGGTTAGCAACGGGCGGACCACGATCGTCTGTTGTTAATGGGACGGTTGCTTGGTAACCGTCTCCTATTAACGCCCCCAAAAGCTCATTTGTTTGTAGTGATGACCTCCATCGATAAGGCCGCCATCTCCATTGATAATATCCAATGCACGATATTATATATGGCTTGTCCAATGGGCCCCTTGCCCATTAGAGATGAGATGAACCGCTTATCTCAGTCGTTAGATCTTAATTTAACGATCAGTACTTTCATATTGCCATCAGTAACTGAACAAATCAGTAACTTTGGTAGTGTCATTAATAACACTTTATATTAGTAATATTGAACGCATCAGTAAGTTTTGTATTGCCATCGGTAACACTTTATATCAATAATACTAAAGCATCAGTAACTTGTATATTGCCATCAATAACTTTGAATCAATTGTAAGCAAAAGAAGTAATTTGATCAGTAACTTTGATTTGCACTTACTTGTAACTTTATGTAAGTTACTAGAGCTATGATATTACTTACTGAAGCTTGTATTTTTATTATTGAAGCTGCTGGAGATGAAGTTGGCTCATCTTCTCTAGTAGAGCCTATTGGATAAAAATCATATATATAGTGTTAATCTCTAGTCGTATACAAAGATGCAAAAACCGGTCTAAATGATCCTTTAAGAAGCTGTTTAAACGCATGTGGTGCTCGACCGCATCGTTTAACCCAAATCGGGTCCATAAACGGTCGAGCCGCCTCAACGGCCTTAACGACCGTTTAAACGGTCTTAAGGCCTTAAACAACCTTTTAAACGATCAGAAATTGCCTTTTAAGAACATGGATCTACTTTCTTCAAAGGATCACCATTATCCATTCCTTTTTGGATTAATCCAATGAATTGTAATTGTTTATCTTGTCTATTTTAACATTTGACTATGCATTCTAGTTGTTTATGTTATTAATTTTGACATTTGGATGAAACATCTCCTTGAATTTGATAATATTTGATCTATATTGTGAATATGTAATTGTATTTTTCTTATTTACTTTTTTATTAATTATATGTATATATAATTTTTTATTAATTAAAAATACAAAACCGCATAACCCGTTTAATTCCGTTTAAACTCCCGCATACCGTTTAATCCGCAAACAATGACCCTACCGACTAAATACCGCATACCGTTTTTTGCAACCTTGGTCGTATACCTAGTGCTTCCATCATATTGATCGATATTCTGACTTCAAAGGTTTCCATCGCTTAATACTACATGATATAACATATAGTATATCAAGAAGGAACAAGGAAAGTGTAGCATTATGTCAAACATGTGCCACAAAATCTCCTCAATGGACAGTAACTAATTGTGAATTCAGCATAACAAGTAAAGATTGAATAAAAAAGAATGAACTGAGATTGTAAAAATCGCCTCAATACGATTCTCTTCCTCTAAGATGGATCACAAATAAAGATTGAACTATATCTAACCTGATAAAGTAACCATCCATGTTATATCAAGGTGATTGTGTTAATGCAAACAAAGTCAAGGACGATATTAATGAGATTTAATTGACAAATAAACACAACAATTACAAGCTAGATTGACATTCTTTTGAGGTAGCCTCATTTGCAATTGCCAAGGAAAAATCAACATGAAACCAAAGCAAGTAATTAAGCACCTCTCAAGCCACCTATATTCTTTGATAAAAGTGCAACTAACGGATGCAATTAACCCTAGATAAACATTTAATCATAAAATCCATGAAAACTAATGAAGCATGCAATGGAAATAGAATCTAAACTACATTTCGATGTATAGCACTAATATAAAGCAATGGAAAATGAAAATGTATATTTGTCATCCAGAGAAGTAGGCACGACATCACCAAGCGCTCTCTCTCCTACAAGTTTTTGGACGAACTGCCACCCTTTTTATGCAAAGCTCCTTCGATTCATAACATCCTTTTATTATTTTGTTATTAATATCTATTGCGAAATTACGATTGCAAAATTTACTAAGAATTCAACTTCCTTTGTGCAGTGTGTGCCATGTGGGATAAAATTCTATTGTTTGGTAATGAAAGCAAACATGCTTAATGGAGTTCTTGAGTCTTTTTAAAAAGCTGGCAAATTTATATGAATTATTTTTTATATAGTATTTTCAAGTATATCCTCTTTAAGGCATGTTTGGTAGGAGAATAGAGATCAGGATAAGTCTTTATTCCCCTCTTCTCTTATTCCTCTTTATCCACCCACTTATTCCCCTTCTCTTATTCCTCTATATCCACTTCTTTATTCATGTTCCCTTATTCTACCTATATTTTTTTGGGCTTTATGAAGAGAGGGCTTATTTTGTCCTATTCCTTGCTAGGTTTTTAAAGAGCATCGCGTAGTGTGGGTTCATGGTGCTATATAAGCCACTTCGTGGGGGATCTGAGCACAGGGGTTCTAGAAGATGGATCCAATGGGGTCCACATAAGATGTTTGTGTGGCCTTCGGATCCGGTGGGTGGGAAGATCCGAAGGGATGGAGGTGGAGATGCACAATTGTGGTCACCTCTTGAAATTAACGCATTCCGATACGCTACCATTCGCGAGAAGGTAAAGAGAAGGAAAATGTATGCCTTCCGAAGTTGGAATCAAATTAGGTGTACGTTTATCATAATTCCTTATGGTATGTGACTACAAATTAATTATGTAATATCTGCATATTTAGATACTGCAAAGACATAAGTAGGGATGAGTATTGGGTTGAGTCGGGCCGATCTGATCCAGCCCACGAGCCTGACCCATGAACTCGATCCCAAACCCTATAAACCTTACTTATTATCAGTTATGTGCCAACCGAATGGAGAATAGCACCTAACTACACTTATTCCTCCTTATTATCCA
Organism: Ottelia alismoides; assembly: GCA_037367405.1. Taxonomy (NCBI): domain Eukaryota; kingdom Viridiplantae; phylum Streptophyta; class Magnoliopsida; order Alismatales; family Hydrocharitaceae; genus Ottelia; species Ottelia alismoides. The sequence continues at coordinate 304,691 of JAZKJV010002909.1, read as the reverse complement.
TTATTCATATCCTTCCAATTGAACAGAAACAATGACTTATTCCACCTTATCACTCACCCTTATTCCTTCTTATTTCCCTACTGAATAGGCTTTAACAGGTCTCACGATTCTATAGAAAGAATTACCTGAAATCGATGACTACACTAAGATCTTCATGTAGGAGCAAGAAATTCACTCCAATGAAGATGTTGAGGGGGATAAACTAATAACCCTTTAGCTCTAGTAGGAGCACTCATTCGATTTCGAAAGTCCGAGGGCTTTTTGGTGTAGACCAAGGATAGACCCTTGTAAGTAGCCTTGTGACTATTTACAACTAGCCAATTAAAAATTATTAGATGATGTGTACTAGCAATACATCAAACATGCAGTTATTGATTCTCCGATAAGTCACAAGTACCACAAGCAAACATATTTCATTAATGACTAGGAACACATTTTTTCATGCTACTAATACTTGTACTCAATGTTTTAAAATCCAAACCGGGCAGGTGTTGATTTTGAGTTTTTATGGTTGGAATAATAGGGTTGACAGGTCGAACGGGTGATGACATCAACAACTTACAAACTGAAAAAAAAACCCCTTGTATTGTTGGTTTACTTTGTATGGTCCAACCGGGTCGAACGAGTTGTTTCATACAATAAAAATGAATAATTTCCAACTTTTTTCAATAACACATGTGTCATTCCAAGTTTTTTCAATAACAATTTATTTACGCCCTATTTATTACAATTGCATATATACCCTATATTTTACAAAATTCATAGTAGCATTTTATTAATATATTTGTGCTTATATATTATATCAACATAAGGACTATTGTTAATTTTTTAAAAATATTGGGACACGAGTGTAATTACAAAAAAGTGAAGGGTATAAATGTTATTAGAAAAATCAAAAAGGATAATAAATATCTTTTTTGTCAAATTTATATAAATAATAACTATGATGTATAAAATTAGCAATATTAATATTATTCAAACTCCAATTGATGAGAAGTGTTGTCAATTTACTGTTTCTCATAATGTGATTATGACTTCTTTAGGTGGAGCTATAGTTTGTTGTTATTGGAAGGAGACATGCTTATGCATAATGTCATAAGAGAGAGGCAATGCTTGTAAGCAAGAAGCAATTTGCATACATGGAGGGAGAAGAGATAAATGAGCAGCATACCATAAGTTAGAATGAAATTAGAATATGAATAGTTACAAAAAATATATTTTATTATATAATTATGACTTATTTTTTATAAAAAAAAACCGATCAAACCAATGGTTTGATTCAGATGATCCAACCAGGCTAATGTGATCTACCTGGGCAATGATCGATTTTTATTGATTTTTATTTGTTTGATAAAAAAATCACGTGGTTGGACCGTTTTTCTTCCAATTCTTGGTTGATTGGCTGAACTAGCTGGTTCAGTTTAGTTTTTAAAACCTTATATGTACTTACTCAGCTATTCTGCCCATGCCTAGCTAAAGGAGGGATGCGGGGAGTAAAACAAAATGTTGATTTGTTCCTTGTATATTATATATGTTATGATAGTACCATTCGCGAGAAAGAAAAAGTAAGACCATTCCATTTCAAGAGAAGATCTGTACTAAAGTTTACATCTGCAATTCGATCACGATTTTCTGCCCCAGTTGTAAGGGTTCTTCCCTTTCGAACCAATTGTGGGCAAGAGATTCAAACCCCTGACACTGTAGCCAAATGCTCTAGTCATTTAGCTACAAACCCCGCCCCATTTCTACCGGATTTGTTCGCAAGAATACCCTTAAAACAAATGGGAACATTTTCTCTCAGCAATTTCAGGAAGATATGGAAATGTGTTTCTCTTTGGGTGGTTTTGATCGTACAGCATTTCTATATCATGAACATGATCTTTTTTATTAAAATATTATCTTTATATTAAATCATGTAATTATATTAAGTAGTCCATCTATAATTATAATATCAATATCAATATTAAGAACTTCATCACTCTTTCACATTATACCATTCGGGAATGTTAAGTTCGGGAATAAGCAAGAATACGGATGGGGAATAGAGAGAATAAGGGTATATTCTCTGTTCGACTAGAAAGATAGGAATAAGGAGAATAAGATGAAATAATGGTAGTTAAGAAGGAATAAAGATAAGAATAAGGGTAGAATAAAGTGAAATGATGGGATGTGGATAGGAATAGAACATTGGGAACTGCGCCGGACGGAGAATTGACCCCTTACTCCATCGCAAAGTACCTGAGTTATCTGAGTTATAAGTGGTACAGCCCCAAACGACCGAAGTAATTCCAGGATGGAGGAAACGTCACAGAACAATGCCAAGCTCCTTCTCAATATCATCTAAATGTATTACATTTTACTAGCTTGCTATCCACATTATAGAACTCGCAAAGAAGTATATACACCTCTAGGTTTAACATCATAAAGTAACACAATGAACTTCTTTGACATGGGTTTTGGATCTTGTTTCAAACCCCAGCTATGATAAAAATTTTAAACACTTTTTCCTTTAAATTAACTCTAATATTTGAAAAGTTAAATGGATACCCAGCGGTTCAACTATGAAATGCAATTTACAGAACATGTACATGTCTAATTAAATGAAGTCATTTTTTATTAGAGATTTGGATATCGATCTGGATTTCAATCCTTGTAGAAAAAAGGTAAACATGTTTATGCGTCTTTCTCTACTATTTCGGAAAAAGAAAATAAAATGAAATTCCAACAGTCAAAATGTGGGCAGTAATTTACAAAACATGTACATATCTAAACGAATTTAAGCTGAAATAATTCAAAAAACTAATTTTTATCGTGATTTAACAAAGTCTTTTCCCACAATTAAGTACGGTCAGCTACATGGATTCTTCGCCTCCATTCAAATCTATCTTGGATCAATCCCGGACTTATATCCACAAAACGAAAATCCCTTCGTAGTCTCTTTCCAACACTTCTTGGGCCGCCATCGCCCTCTCTTAGCTGGCTCAACATCCCAATACTCGCATCTCCTAACTGGTACATTAACTGATCTTTACAAATGACCAAACCATCTTAAGTGGTTTTCTCAGCATATAAAAATAGACCCCGTAGAATGTTTGGATCGCAAGGCATCTTGTTATGAGCTAAAATTGTAGCCCGATCATCAAGAATAAAATCAAACATTATGAATCTAATCTAGACAATGTTTATCATGGATCAACATCGTCCTGCGAAATCAGAAATTCGTATCCAACTCGATTACAAATAAACTAAAATTTTCGAACTTATTTCAAACAAACTGTATTTTATACCAACGTGTTCAGTCCGATTAGCATATATCCACACCCAATTGGAATTTGAACCCTCGTAGCTGAATCTGCTGGATGTCCAACTACCCTCAGCTAGTCTCTAACCTCTCCTTCTCGATGACCTATGATTCTCTACCCAAACTAGTTACACATATTTTCTCTCTATAGAAATAATAGAAATAAACTTTTCGGAAAGCAATCATTAATGTTTATTTAGTTTAGCTTCAAATAAAGCTGCTCAAAACTGTTTGGTCCCTCTTTTCCTTACCATTTCCCGACATGGCATCATCTTAAACCACTATTCATGGAGGACAGACATCCTGCATCACCATTTCTGAGGGGATGGTAGACCCCAAATGCAAAAAAAAAAACTATTCAAGCACGCAACCAACCACAAGCAATCCACGGAAAACACACGATTTACGTGGAGAAAAACCCCACTGGTATAATGGGGAAAAACCGAAGGGCAATGAGAGGTTCCACTGTGACGAAAACCGGAGTACATGGTACCAAAACCATGTGGTGCTCTCCCAAATGAGAATCCAAGATAACCCACATCTAACCCTAAAATACACACATATATATAGAAGTACATGGTAAATGGATCCTCGTCAGATTCTTAAAAATCCATACCACGAGAGGATGCATCCCCGCACAGCCCGGGGAAATTGGGTTAGCCAAGATTCGTCCACAGAATGTATTCTGATGGTAGACATGTTGAGTATTCAATAGATATCTCAACACCAAGACCATTCTTCCCATCCTTGTTCATGTCCATCCTCACTGTTCTTAAGTTCTGATTCTAATCTCATCTTCCTCTGGTTGTGTGCAAGTATACAGTGATGGTAGGTAATCCATCCCCATCACAGTTGCTGACATGGTGAGCAAATGAGAAGCATGGATCTCAGCAGCTTAGGTTGGTGACACTCAAGACTCAGCAGCAGCAGCAGCAGCAGCTTATCTGATTGAGAGAAGAGAGAGCAAAGGAGAATAAGCTCTTAGTCTCCTTTCTTCTTCTTTTGTTTTGCTTTAATTTGTTTTTGTTATGGTAAAAAAGCATTGATACCTCGCATCTTTTATATATTTTCGTGTTTTGTTTTGCTTCATGTATGTAAAAACCTTTTTGTACCTGGAAGTAATTTGATTACAATTTAGCCCTTAAAATTTAATTATTTTGTTTAGTGTTTTAACTCTCCAAGTTCAGTCTACAACCCACATCACATTCTTCTTTATGAAAAAAATTATAAAAATCACACAAATGTGAAAGCCGATCTAAACAGATATGCCTCTCTGAGAGATGAATTGTGCTTGCCGGTTTAGACGAACATCTTTTAACAAACTACCGAACTCGCTTGGATCTTGTAATCTACCTAGCCCTCTGATTTGTTTGCAAGTCCCGGTGGGGTGGTAGAAAAATGGATGGCAATCAATCAATAACTATTCGACTTCTGAACTTCTCATCTTAGCCATGCTCTTCCAAATCTCATTGACAGTAAGCACATTGGCAGTAATCATGGACTCCATGTCATGCATAGGCCGTGTATCACAGCTCACTTCCCACCTTAGAAAATAAAACACTCCAACACTCATCAGACAAACAACTCCTACAAGAACTGATGGGAACAAACCATGCATAACGGACCAAAGGTGATCCTCATAATTGCATGCAAGCAAATGGTGCATGAAAATATGCACTGATGCTAGCCTATGAACACTCGTCAAGAAGATGACAATGATCGACAAATGAGCATGTGCAGATGAGCATGCACAAGCAAGCACAAAACAAGAAGGAACTAACTATTCAAGAGGACACGCACAGATAAAGCAGTGTCCTTGCTAAGCTATGCACACGCGAGCATGTGAAAACAAGCGGTACCAAACACCTGAGGGCATGTGCAGGCAGAAGATACTAATGACAAACCCTAATAGGCGTGTTCTCACGTGTAAGTCTACTGGCATGAAAGGATAAGTTCAATGGGATTTTGGTGAGGTCGATGCTGATCTTGGAGAGAGGCTCCAATACCATGGAGAAGAAAAAGTAATTGCTTATTTAATTCATGAAACACTAGATTCTCTTATACAAAGGTTAGGGAAGTGAATTTTCAAGAAACACAAAAGAAATAAAAACCTACATTAAGGAAACAATGTAATTGCAAAAATATGCAAATCATTGGTGCACGCCAAAGAAAGGAATATCTTTAGTTGTGAGATCTGCTGGTATCCCAGATCTTTCCCCTCATAATTGAGTCCACCGTCCCTAGAAAATGTAGCCGAAGTTGTTGTAATGGTAAAAAGTGGGGAGATAAGCAAGATGATTTTTCAAGCAAGCCACATTGCTACTCTAATACTAGCAAAAGCCGCAGCAAACCCCATGCGCTGCTTTATGATGGGTGATAAATATTACTGTTAAAGAAACTATTAGTGCATTTACTGCAACTCTTTTAGCACATCTAAAAATTAAGTACCACCAGAAAAATTGCAATAAGGCAAAAAAAAAGAGATCCATGCTTAAAAAGATTATATCAGATATTAAACACTATCTATAGACAACTGATGGGAGAACTCAGAAAACATTAATCAATACACCATGTGTGCATCCTCAGCATCAGACCACAAAAAAGAAGGCTAAAGAAAAGTTTGAATTATGTTTTCATGTGTAAATGGGTCTATGGATGAGTGATCATTTACCCACTCTAGTCTATATATTGTACTCATCCTCCTCTTTGATATTCAACATAACAAAATCTGCCCTAATCACTTGTGAGGGAGATTAGGACTTTGATGTAGTATGCTGATTCGGAAGTTGCTTTAGCCTCGACGGATAAATGAAGTTATATTGAAGGATGGAAAAAACTACGCTCACTGCTAATAAATTATACAAGCCGTGGTACATTGAATAAGATATCTCCTGACATTCAACCTCTTGTTCTACGAAAGAAATCAGCCAGGAAACAATTACTCAGAAACATGATATTAGAATAATATCAGTTCAGCAGGGAGGTCTATAATACGAGACAAGGAGAAATGTCTGATGTCGGGTACGATACTACCCTAAAAGCAAAATGGGAGGAAATTGATTGTTACTATGATGACATTTGGACGAGTACTGCATATCAGAAAAAATACCGCAATGAGATATGGAAGTAAAGGATCTTTATTTTTTGGTGGCATCAATAATAAGTTTGAGACCACTGGGAGAAAACTTTCATGAGCCGGGATAGGATCTGATATTGAGTAAGTGTATCACACCTTCGAATAAGAACAATGGTGTGCGGTTATGAAGGATGAAACTGTAAATTTTGAGAGAGAGACTTCATTCAACAAAGGAAGCATGGTTACTGGAAGAATAGGAAGAATCGGACTATAAGAAGATTGGCCATTAGATGGATTATTGTTAGGACCTTCACCTAGAAAGAAAGCCCAATAAAGGAAAGAAATATGTTGCGATGTTTGCTGAAAGCAAGAAACTCACTGTAGATAAAATAAAGGATCTTCACACTTATGTCCAGAAGATAGAGATAAGGTATCTATCTTTGACCGAGGTGCTAGTGATGCCGATGTTTTGAATATGCCCTAGTTGCAAAAAAATGTGAAGATAAATATTTATTTAGTGACAAATAAGCCATTGACAGTGGTGCTTCTAATCACATAACATAATCGGTAACCCTAAGATGTTTCATGATTATAAACTTGATTCAAGAAGAAAATGGGTAAATTTCGCAAATGAATAAACTAATATCATGTAAAAAAGGGAGAATCTCTATTATTCATAAATTTCTATTAGAAGATGCTCTTCATGTTCCTAAGATTCCTATAACCATTTGTATGTTTACCAGGCAGCCGATAATCCGACTGTTGCTTATTTTTCGAATCCTGGTCTTGTGTCTTGCAGAATTTTGGGACGAGGAAGCACTGAGGTGTTAGTGACATTGATGTTGTGAACTCTATACCCTATGTACAAAGAAATGTGAATGTAAACATTTATTTAATCGTGAATAGATCATTAAATGTGGTGCTTCCAATCACAAGACAGGTAACTCTAAGATGTCTCGCAATTATAGACTTGCTTCAGGAAGAGAACGCGTAAATCTGGCATATGGATAAATCCTCATTGAGGCAGGAAAAGTGAGTATTTCTATCATTGATAAATTTCTGCTGAAAATGCTCTTCCTTCCTGACTTTCCTATAAATTGTTTGTATGTTTACCGTATTGCCAAATATCTGAAATGTTGCTTATATTTTGATGCTCGACCTTGTGTTTGCACGACTTGGGGACGAGGAAGCTGATTGAGATTGGTTTGGTTGTGATAGTCTTTATTGTATTCCGGCTTGTGTTGTCTTGTCATGGATCGTTGAAATTATTGCTAAGGAATCTAATGATACCAAACTCTGAAACAATGGCATGAGCGTCTCAGCCACTCAAATTTTGGTATTCTTCAACAATTATTTCCACATTTACGCAATAAAGTTGGGAATGAGTTTTCATTTTTTTTGAAGTGCGTCAGTTATCCAAGCACACTAGAATGTCTATCACAACTCAAGTAATAGAAGTACTTTGGCTTTCAAATTTTTCACTCTTATGTTATCAAACCTTCAAATTTAAAGAGCTTGAGGGGTCATTCATATTTTATTACTTTCACCAATGACTTCTCTCATTATATGTGTGTGTATTTGTTGAAGCATAGAAGGAAAGTTCCAAGCATCGTTCCAACCTTTGTTAACATGATTAGCAATCAATATGATCCGATAAAATTCTTGGGAACGACAATATTTGGGAGTACTTGGAAGGATCTTTACATGGTTACTTTGAAGAGAAGGGAAATATTCATGAGACCTAGCAATTATACTCCCCCAACAAAATGGTATAGCTGAGAAGAAAAATCGATACTTTTTGGAGATCACAAGAGCCCTCTTGTTCAATGTTATGAAACGTTTTTGGGGCGATGTTATCTTAAATGCTACTTATCATATTATAGGCACCCCTCTATTGTGATTGACCAACATGTTCCTTTCACTATTATGCACCACGATAATGCTCCCTTCAGTCTTGATTGTAATGTAGCTAGTTGTTTATGTTTTGTACACAACTCCGGTTCTAGTCGATGAAAGTTGGATCCTATGGCTACAAATGTGTCTTTCTAGACTACATTAGTTCTTAAAAAGGGTACAAATGTTATGATCTTGTGATAAAAAGATTGCATCTGAGCAAATATGTTACTTTATGCAAACACAAATCCTGATATGAGAAGAGATTTCCTCAGGGGAGAGTTTGGAGAGAAGAAGATCGAGGAAAATGAAGCTTAAACATTACTTCTTTAATAAGACACAAGAAATGGTTCACGGTCATCAGAATAACCGTGGAGATACTAACAATGATAGGTTCCCTGATCAAGATTATGAAAGATGAGAGAAAGTGGAAAACAATGGTGTTCTTGAAGACAAGAGTATACCAAACACCAATCCAATCTCTCCTTGGATGATCCAAGTCACGTCTGTTAGTATTCCAGTTGATGATGCTAACAATCTGCTTGATGACTTAGTTGAAGATGCAGCAAATTTCGTAGACAATCGTTATATTGCAATAAAAAATACTGTGAAATATGTCAAGCCCTTCACTCGCTACCATGTGAAAATTTTTGTTTCATACTCTAAGGCCTCTCCTCCAAGATATAAAAGTTTTGTTTCCTTGTTGGACTCACATGATATTCCCAAGGATATCATCGAAGCTCAATGTGATCAGAAATGGGATGAAGCTATGAAAGGGGAGATGGATCCCTTGAAGAAAAATAATACATGGGGTATTTTTGGAATTCCCAAGGGTGCACGCGTGTTAGATCGAATGGACATATACAATAATTATAATGCATATGATTAAATTGACAAATTCAAAGCCTGTCTTGTTGCAAGAGGCTACACTAAGTGCAAGTTTGGTTGTTGGTGTACACCGGGGTACACCGGCATACACCTCGCTCCAGCCCTCCCAACCTGGGTTGGGATTACTTGTTTAAACCCAACAACTTCTTTGGTATAATGTTTTTAAATATGTTCAAATAAAATTATTAACATAGAAAATATATTATAATCATTAAAAAAGTTAATATAACACAATCAATGTCACATCACATCACAATAATCATTCCAACCCTCCCATACCCTCCAAATAGCTACTATTCACTGGGGGATACCCCAACCCAACCCAAACCAGTTACCAAATAGACCCTAAAGAATATGATACCAATTATCTTGAAATTTTCGCTTATCTAGCTAAAATGAACATTGTTAAAGTGGTTATTTACCTTGTTGTTAAGTTCTCTAGGAAAATGTACCAACTGAATTTAAAAAATAGATTCCTGAATGGAAATCGTTAAAAGGAGGTTTACAAGAAGATGCCTTATAGCTTCGAAAAAGTAGATAGGCGTTGCAGGTTGAAAAGAGTGTTTTATCATTTGAAAACCAATCACTCAGGTCTTGGTTTGAGTGCCTACATTTGGTCATGATAAAAAAATGGTCATAGTCAAGCAAATAGAGATCATACACTCAACCTTGAAATAAACAATTAAATATTTATCCTCCTTATCTATGTAGATGATATGATTCTCGCTGGCGATGGTGAAGAATTATCTAGAATAAAAGGATTTATAAAGACAACTTTGAATTCAAATACTTTGGAAAGTTGAAGTGTTTTCTTGGAATTGAGATGGCTAGATATCCAGAGGGGATGTGGAGAAATCAACAAAATTACACGCTTAACTTATTACAAGACTCGAGCATGCTAGAATGTACAACAACCTCCTTTCCTAGAGGTAATCATAAACTCGGTGAGAAGGATGGTAAACCTCTTGACGATGCAGGAAAATGAAGACACAAAAGATTAGCAGGGAAACTAAATTATCTCTCTCACACAAGACTCGATACCACTTATAGTATTATACTATAAATGTGGTTAGTCAGTTCAAGCATGCCGCTACCACCTTCATGTGGATGTTGTCAAGAGGATATTATGTTACATAAAGAAGTCTCCAAGAAAAGGGCTTATGTTCAAAAGAAACTATGATGTGACAATTTTGGGTTGTTTTTGTCGGTGATCAAAGGATCCACATCTGGATAAGTCGTGTATCTTTGTGGGAACCTTGTTATCTAGAGAGGTAAGAAACATAATGTGGTCTCTAGGTCTGGTGTCGAAGCCGAATATTGTGCTCTTGGAAATTGTGTCACCAAAGTTTTCTAAATAAATCTTATGTTAGAAGAGTTGGGTATTAAAGGTGTCACTTCGATTCAGATATTCTGTGATAACAAAGTTGCACTAAACATAGCCAATAACCAAGTTATGCAAGACAGAACAAAGCATGTGGTGATTGACAGACACCTTATCCGTAAGAAAATTGATGCACGTAAGTTGTGCTTTCTTACATGAAATCCAATGACCAGATTAATGATCTCTTCACAAGAGTGTTTTCTATGGTGCAATTGGAACTTAATGTAAGCAAGTTGGACATAGTTGGTATGTATGCCCAACTTAAGGGGGTGTTGAGTTGAATTATATTTTTCGTCGGTAAACGGGTCTATGGATGAGCGAACTTTTACCCACTATTGTCTATATATTTGTGAGCATCCCCTCTTTGACATTCAACCTAGTGAAGTATGCCCTAATCTCTTACGAGGGAGAATAGGTTTTAGTGCACTCGTGGTTTTCCCTCACCATAAAATTTCCATGTAAATCTTGATGTTCTTTGTCTATAATCTTCGTGCGCATTTCGCAATTGATTCATTTAACATTTGTAACTAGTTAGAATGAATAGGAAAGATTTCATGTCACTAGAATAATGAATTAAAGACTTTTGCATATTGATATAACCAGACAACAATATTGTCATTAACACTGCCATTAAACCAGATGTGTTTCTCGGCAGTACCATATCGAATTTCATACCTTTTAACATAGCTGAGAGTGCTCTTGCAACAAAGAACCAAGGAAGGCCGTAATTCTAAGATCAATCAACAAGTTCAAAGAGCAAATACTTCAAAAATACATAAATCAAGTTTAATATATTTTTAATAGAGCAGAAACTTGGTTAAGGTATACAAAGTAATATCCCGAGTGAAGGGTCCATATAGGTAATTGCCATTTTCATATATTTACTTGATGATTTTAGGGAAAATAGCAAAAACTCGATGATGATAGAGTTAGTAGCAAAATTTTCACCATTACATGTAGCCTCGATCCCAAACTCGGGTGAATGAGGGTTGCGCTAGGTAGCCAGCAACCAGTGTAAAACAGTCGGAATTAACATCCTAAATAGTATTTTAGAAAAAATTGTTTAGGAAGTGGCCTAATGATAGTCGGATCTTTGACCATGGGTTTAAGCAAACATTTTGATTTCGCTGGGGAGTTCCCTACTTGCGATGTGTTGCATCGTCCGAATGCAATGAAAAATTGGCAATGGTCGCTACATCGCAACCTGGATGTAGTTCAAAATTTGCAATGGTTCTCGCATGAAGAATGCATGTGGGTAAATAAGCTAGTTCCGTTGCATTACCGTCTAGATGCAATCCAAAATTTGCAAGGGTTCTCGCATAATGGACGCATGCGAGTAAAGAAGTTAGTTCAAATGAGATTGCAAAGGAAATTACGGATTGTCAATTGGAATATTAGCACTTTAACTGGAAGATTTATGGAGATAGTGGATAAGATGGAAAGAAGGAAGATTCATATACTATGTCTTAAAGAGACTAAATGGGTTGGAGAGAAAGCAAGGGAGATCGAGAAAACATTCTTTAAACTTTGGTATTCAGGTAAAGATAGGGCAGGAACTGTGTTGGAGTGGTTGTTAATAGGGATTTGAAGAATTGTGAGGTTGAGGTGCAAAGATTCGAGGATCGGATTATTTTCCTAAAATTGGTGCTGGAAGAAGAAATTATGAATATCGTCTCAGTTTATGCACCGCAAATTGGTTTAGATTAAAGGACTAAACAAAATTTTTGGGAGGACCTGGATAAGATTTTACAAAGCATCCCACAAAGAGAGATGATTTGCATAAATGGATATCTTAATGGACATGTGGGAAAAGATGGTTCATGTTATGCTAGTGTTAAGGAGGACATGGATTTGGGGATAGAAATGAAGAGGGAAAAATTATTCTAGATTGTGTAACAACAAATGATCATTTCATAGCAAACACTCTCTTCACGAAGAGGAAGGAGCATTTAATTACTTATAAGAACGGCCCAACAAGAACACAGATAGATTACTTTGTGTTGAGGAGAAGAGATCAGTTGTGTTGTAGAGACTGCAAAGTAATCCCAGGAGAGTTGACAACCCAACATCGCTTGTTAGTCTTGTATGTGCAAATAAAAGGGTTGGTAAAGAAAAGGACGGTTTCCTAAGATCACTAGAACTAGATGGTGGAATCTTCCACTGAAGCAGTCAAGCTTCAGGGAAAAGGTTTTAGAAGACTTATCATGGGATTGTAATGGAAGTGCAAATGAGATGTGAGAGAAAATACCATCTTGTATCCGAAAGGTAGCCAAAGAGATGTTAGGTGAGTCAAAGGGAGGAGCTCCCAAGTCAAAAGGAGGCTTGGTGGTGGAGTGAAGGGGTGTAAGAGAAGCTAAAAATTAAAAGAGCATGCTTTAATGCTATGTCTAAGGATAGAACAGAGGAAATTGTTACAAACTACAAACTAACGAAGAAGAAAGCAAAGAAGGCTGCAAGGGAAGCAAAGTCAAAAGCTTATGAGGTTTTGTATAAAAATCTTGACTCTAAGGAGGGCCAGAAGGATACATTCAGGTTGGCCAAAACAAGAAAAGAAAGACCAAAGATCTTTCTCAAGTGAGGTGCATAAAGGACGAGGAAGGTCACATGCTTGTTACTCAGAAGGATATAGAGACTAGATGGGAGCAATACTTCCATAAACTTTTCATTGGGGAAGGAAATAGAGAAATCACTTTAGGCGATCTAGATAATACTGAAAGTTACTTGAATCATGCAAACTATAGATGAATACAAGGAAAGGAAGTAGAGAAGGATTTGAAGGTTATGAGACCTGAGAAAGGTGTAGGACCGGATGACATCCCTGAAGAAGTATTGAGAATTTTAGGTGAGCGCAGTTTGACAAGGCTTACGAATCTATTTAATGTTATCTGGCGAAGCAAGAAAATGCATGAAGATTGGAGGAGTATCGTGGTGCCTCTTTATAAGAATAAAGGAAACATTCAAAATTATTCAAATCACACAGGTGTCACGCTGATGAGTCACACTACGAAAAAATAGGAACGTGTAATCGAAAGAAGGTTGATGCAAGTTTCCAAAGTAAAAGAAAATCAATTCCGATTCATGCCAAGTCACTCAACTATTGAAGCCGTCCATTTGTTGAGGAGAGCAATGAAGATTTATAGAGCTAAAAGGAAGAACCTCCATATGATCTTTATTGATTTGGAGAAGGCATATGATTCTGTCCCACGAAAGATATTGTGGATAGTTTTGGAGAAGAGACAAGTACATGTCCTATACATTAACCTCATAAAGGATATGTATGATTGGGCTTTATATTGAGTAAGGACCCCGCCTGGGAAGACCGACTATTTTGACATCAATATTGATTTACATCAAGGTTCAGTTTTGAGTCCATTTCTTTTTACTTTGATTATGGACGAGTTGACAAGTCACATTCAGGATGAATTACCTTGGTGTATGTTATTTGCTGATGATATTGTGTTGATTAACGAGACTAGATATGGAGTAAACGAGAAGCTCGAGGCCTGGAGACGTGCGTTTGAGACTAAAGAATTTTGTAAAAGTAGGACTAAAAGTCTAAGACGGAATATATGGAGTACACCTTTGATGCAAGCAATGATGAAGGAATGGAGGTGAAGATTGGTGACGATAGCATTCGGAAGAGAGATTCTTTTAGATATCTGGGATCTATTTTTCAACAAGATGTGGAAATCGATTAGAATGATACTAATAGAATAAATACAGGCTGGCTAAGCCGCTAAAGTGGAGAGGAGCCTCTGTTAATCTCTGTGATAAGAAAATTCTTTTAAAAATTAAAGGAAAGTTTTACAAAGCAGTTATGAGACCTGCTATGCTCTATGGATCTAAATGTTGGCCTGTGAACCATAGACATATACAGAGAATGGTTGTAGCAGAAATGAAAATGCTAGGTGGATGTGTGGACACACACGTAAAGATCGGATTCAGAATGATCCAATCAGAAAGAAAGCACATATAGCTTTGATCGAGGATAAGATGCGAGAAAATCGCTTAAGATGGTTTGCTCATTTACAAAGATCAGTTGATGCACCAGTTAGGAGATGCAAGTGTTGGGATGTTGAGTCGGTTAAGAGAGGGCGAGGACGGCCAAAGAAGTGTTGGAAGGGGGGCTATACGAAGGAATCTTAGTTCTTTGGATATAAGCTCGACATTATCCCAAAATAGATCTGAATGGAGGCGAAGAATCTATGTAACCAACCCTATTTAATTATAGGAAAAGGCTTTGTTGTTGTTGTACATGTAGCCCGTTCACTTTTAAGGTGCACTAATTATAACTATTTTAAAGACATTCTTCATCTACTATTGATCAGGTAAGAAGGCATCCAAAAAAAGCTCCGTTCACTTTTTAGAACGAACCATGACATAAATGCATATTTTTCACAAGAATATTGCCAAAAGATTTTAGCTGCAAAGTTACAACGAAGTTGAGAGTGCAGAGAACATTACATGTAGTGGAAACTAATAAAACTCGCCATCCTCTCCCAGCTCACCATCTTCAAGCTCCTCTTGGGCTCTACTTCGTCGTGAGCCATCCCGTTCCTTTTTGTGCCGCTTATGTTTTTTCTCACTATCTGAGTCTGAATAAGACTCATGCTGAAACAACATTCCAATGTTTAGAGACCGTGAGCTTCAAACAAAAATGCAACAAAAGAACGTTAGAGATTGTGATCTTCATACCTTCCTTGATTTCTTGCGGTCGCTGCTGTGCCTCCTAGATTTTTTAGACCCATCCTTCTCCTCTTGCTCGGAACTCACCTCATCACCTATCCGGTAATGACGTTTTTGATGTTTTTTCTCTCTGTCCTTTTCCCTTTTCCGGTCCTCTTTCAGACCCTGACTGGCACTTGCAGCATTGTGGTCATCTTCATTTTCCATTTCATCTTTCCTGGATCTCTCCCTCTCCTTCTCTTTAAGGCGGTCCCTTTCTCTTTCCTTTCTCTCTTTATCTTTCCTCTTGTCTTCTCTCTCCCTTTCTTTCCTTGCCTACAATGGTATATTACAAAATTTAATCAGCATCCACTATATAACGTCCATTTTGGCTAAAGACAAGGCAGGCCTCTTCTTAATTTATGCATCATCGCCATTCTCCCACCACTAACTATTAGCCAAACTGGTTTCGTGTCCTCATCAGGAAATCTATGATATCATTTTGTAATTCATGCAACCGGTAAATAAACATAATTACTCAAATTTTTGAAAGGTAAAACTCACTGATAAAGTGTAAATCTGATGAACAGTGATTTAAGTATCACCATTCATGTTTCTGATATACTTTATATTAGGTAGGATAATAACCAATATATTGTGCCATTGGAATTAGCCATATGATAACAATGGAGAAATTATAAGCAGCAATAAGGCAAATAATACACAAAACCATAGCTTCTTGGAAAAAATACCATTTGAAAAGATGCAATGGAATAAAAAGACCACAGAGATTAGGGTTTTCCATGGATATAAATTCTAAAACAAATATGTAAAAACACAAGTATAGTTAACACATACTACTCAGGATATGTAAGTCAAGAAATCACCTTTTCTTCATCTTTCTTCCTCTCCTTCTCTTTCAATTTTTCTTGTAGAAGCGCCACATAATCCTCAAAGAGCTCCTTTGCCAAACTTTCCTCACCAATAGATCTGAATATCAAGCACTCAATTAAACAATAAAATAGTGCATTCACGATCAAAGATGAGAGGATTAAAACGTACCTATACTCTTGACAATCGACCATCTGGCCTTTATAATCTTCCCATTTTGAAGATGCATTTATATCCTATGTGAACAAAGGAACATTTAGGTAACAAAATATTTTCTAAACAATCATATCTATAAAAAAAAGGTATCAGTTAATTGAACTACCTTGGAAGAATAAAGCAAATTAGTGAAGTTGTCCACAAGCCGCTGATGTTTCCTAGCTTCCTTCTCTTCTCTCTCCTTCACTCTTTCAAGTAATTCATCGAATATAATCTGCAAACACCAAGACATGTCACTCACATCAAGACATGTCAACTCAAAATTTACATCAAGAGGGGCGGTAGTCATGGCCCTTTACATCGAAAGGGTGTGGGCTTTTTTCATTTTGAGTTCCATATCTTTTTTTAACTGACAATATGCCAGATCGTAAGAGTCCAGTTTATCATTATTTGTTTTTTTTAAATAAAAAGGTTAAGATTTTACGTAAGGCAACCAAGGGACAACAGAAATGAATATAGTCAGTGTGATATCATTATTTAGGATGTGAAGTAATTTGCATAAATTTGAGACAAAGATTGGCTTCCTCATTGTCCATTTGTAAACTTTGCCTCAAGGGAAAATGGAAACGAAATATTGAAAAAGGCAAAGGAAAGAGTGTTCTCTTTGCACGCAAACAGAACTCTACACATCTTGCAGATTGATGGTCTGGGATTGATGCTGACAACGTGGTCAAGATGGCAGTGGACACCATTTTTTCTCCCAACACTTCCCCCATTGAAACCATCAGTATCCTGAAGATTCACAACGATGGCTTTCATATTGCCTTTCCTGAGTTTCAATTCAGCATATTCTTTTCAATCTATCCAACTAAGCTACTCACAGGTAAAGCCTGCAGGAGAAAATTGCCTACTGAGGAACTCGAATCTGATAAAATGGGGATAAAGCTTTGGTCACAATTCAGCTAGGCAAGTGGTATGCATTGGTTGAATGCTGAGAAAGATAAAAGAGAAAAAAACAAAGGTTCGAAATATCGATATCATATAATTGAGCCAGAAAAAGGATGTATCCCGGATATATAGACGATATAGGCAGAAATCTCGTAAATGATGCAAAAAACAATTCTTTCGCAACTTAAGATAACATTAATTCTTAAAATAATAAATAACATACAAAAGCACACTTATGTGCAATGTTGGCAAGGTAGCAATGGTAAGGTACTTCAAGAGTTCAATAGGTAGAATAGTGGTGACAACTGAAGATGGTTCGGGATAGGTGTGAGCAGGCTGAGTCAATAGAAGGTTAATGCTCATCTGGTTTTTGCAATCATGGCCCAAATATTTCTTATATTTGATTTCCCCGAATATGCGAAACCGAAATGTCATTGCTTTCTTTTTCTTGCATGACGGCAATCACTGTTGTAAAACTTGGCCGACTAGGCCGATTAGTCGAGTCGAGGGGTAGCCGACTCGACTAGGCCTAGTCGGCCATTAGTCGGTCAACGCGACTAATAGGGCCGATTTTTACATAGAGAATTTTTATTTAGTTTTCTTATTTTTTTAAAAGCAAACTTACAACTTTTTTAGCCACACCTGCATTAGGTTAAAAGGTGATTTTTTAGTTAATTCCATGTGCACATCAAAAATATTTGAATGACAAATGATATATAATCAGGCAGTTATTTGTGTTGCTGCAGAGACCACTCAACTATATTCAGATCCCTTCTAACATTCAGAGAGTTACTGGAAAAGAAATGTCTCAAAATGGTCAAAGAAAATGTAGGAGCTACAGATTAAATCTCATTATTAAGTTGTGCACTTCCATGGACTTGTACATTGGTCAAAGAAATCTCATTATTAAGTTGTGCACCAACGTCTTCTCTTCATTTGAGCACCGACGTCTTTTAAAGGCACTTTTTAACCCATATCTAAAGTCAATTACTTATTTTATTTCAATATGATAGTATAGAAAATGAACAAATCAATGTAAATATATAGGAATATATGTATACAAAATGATTTATATATTTAAAATAATTAAAAAAAATCCGAACCGACTAATGACCGACTAAATCCGATTAGTCGCCCGACTGTCGATTAATCCTTAGTCAGTGACCCCACCGACCGAGTACCGACTACCGCTTTCTGTAACCTTGACGGCAATATATCTTCGACAATGAGATTTCTTTGCCTTTTTAAGGCAAATGGGGGTCATATGTCCCCCATTTCGTTCCTTTCCATCAGTAGAGCTTCTTTACCTCATTGCAAAGCATCCAAAGAGAGCTTCTTTGCCTCGTTGATTTCTACATTACGCATTCTCTACTCTCTAATTTTTGTAAAATGCTTAATACACGAATTTCATTCTTCATTTTTTGTGTATTTATTTTTATATTATGAATTACGAATTATGACTTGTATTTGTTATTTCAACTTATTCATGACTAAACTTCTATAATCTAATTGCATGTATTAAAGATTCAGCATATTGGCTTTTACGTTGTAGATGTCGATACTATACAAAACTTGTATTAAACCCATATTTTACAAAATATGTGTGTATTTCTTTCTTACTTATTGATTAAAACACATTGAAAACATCAACTTTCAAATAAATCAGCATTTATATGTATTTCTACCATTTTTGCCGACTTAAGCGACATATCGATGACATGTCATCGATATCTCAGTTCATGAGGTTGAAGAAATGCTAGTGAAATCAACATTTAAGGCCTTGCTAGCAATATCGAACGAGCTAAATGCATATGGCTCGCCTGGTCTGGACGGATTCTATGTTGTTTTTTCTTCAACGAGTTTTGGGATGTTGAGGAAAGGATGACATACGCATTGTCAATGAGTTTTGAGCGAGCAGTTTGGGCTTTGAGTTGTTGAATCAAACGATCATCTTTTTATGGCCCAAAATGGAGGTCACGCCTCACATAGCTAAGTTGCCATTGTGTCAGGCATGCTCGTGATAGATAGTTTGGTGATGGCTATAAAAATGATAGCGGATTGGAAGTGTGAGGCAATGTACAACAGCTCTTATTAGAAGGTTGACTCAAGGTTGCAAAAGTAGACAGTCGGTACTCAATCGACAGGGTCATAAATAAACAGTATTACTCGGCAGTCAGGAGAGTAATCGGATTTAGTCGAACATTAGTCGATTTTTATTTTTTAATTATTTTAAATATATAAATCAATTTTTAATCCATATTCTCTCATTTATATTCATATATTCAGATGTTTTAATATTTTTAAGAGCTTGGAAATTTTTAGCAATAGAAGAAAAAATGAAGCAAGTTAAGAACAAAATGTTTGGCACATAGTACGAGCAAATGTTCAAAAACATATACAACATTGCCAAAAAAGAATACAAGTGGAAAGTGAGACAAGAGTCACAAGTCAATTGATCCAATCCTCAATGTCATCATCCAAGTCCAACTCTTCTTTTTCATCATCAACTTTTTCTTCATCTTCTTCTTCTATATCCTCAAGATGTATCTCCTCCTCCTCATTCATCTGTGTAGCATTGGAGCTCAAAGATGAAGCTTCCCTTCCACGTTCACCTCGTTGGCCCCTTCTCGGTTCCGAATTCTTTTTGGCACCACTAGCATGTTCTACAACACTTCATGTCAATCCGGAACCAGGAAAAAACTCCTCTTCATGAACATTGACACCTCTGATCCATTCAGCCATGTGTGCACGATCACAAGATGAGAGAGGATCTCTTTCTTTCTCAACTCGTTCATGCAGTTGGAATTGAAATGTGTGTACACAAAATCGTTCAGCTTCTTTGTCTCCAACATGTTTCTCTTCTTGGTGTGGATTTGAAGACCAAAAATAAATTTTAAATTTATATCAATTACTATTTTAAATTTTACTATAACTAATCTAATTGGGTGGGTGGAGTGGAGTCATTACCGAGTCAAATGTACTTCAGTTACCCTCATATCCGGAGGATGAAGATGTCAAGTGATGCGGATCAGATTTTCGTGACGTCGAAATAATAATATTTTTTTGTGGTGGATTTTTGGTAGAAGAAATAGAAGGGTTGAGAAAAAGAAATTGGAAGGGTTGAGAAGAAGAACTCGTCGGTAACGAGGGTTGAAGAAGAAGAACCGCGAAGATCGCGTGGAGAGAGAGGAGGAAGGAGAGAGAGATAAAAATCTCAATTTTAATTATCACTTGACTGAATAAAACATTGGACCCTCATCCCTTTATATAAGAGGGATGATTTTACAAAAATAGAAACTAAATTCAAATTGGAAACAAACTTATCCTAATTTGACTCCGACAAATTTAAAATTCAAATTGACCCCTAATTATCTTAACTAGACTTTAACTAATTAATTGACCAAAATCAAATCTACGAATAATTGTTGAGATCACACGCGATCTCAATTATTTAATTAAAATTGCGACGACCTAAAAAACGTAAATAAAATTAACTACCATAATTTAGTAAATAGGTGGCCCTATATTTCGGGTCCACGCTGCATCAACTCTCCGCCGCTTTAAAAAATTCGTCTCCCGACGAATTGCTTGATGTAGTTGCGTTGTTGGAGAAGTCGTATTTGAAAGTGTAGCCTACAATGATATCTTTTTCAACACTACGTTTGTAGTTCTTTTCAATTGGAGGGCGTCCCTGCAATTTTCGCATCCCTTTATCTAAGGTCATTTTGGAGGAGGGCTTCTTGACATGTCCTTTTGAATAAATTAAGTAGCAAGGGGGATTTCTTTGCAATTTTCTCCAATTAATATCCATCCCCACAAGTCGTGGGGTCCATATCCCGCAAACTTCGGATCACCCGTTAGGGTTCGCCCATGTATATCGCCTCCCTGTTAGTGGCCCGTAGATCGGCGTTGGCGGCGGGCTTTGCGCGGCTGTCGCCGCAGCTGGAGAACGGCCAGGGCACAGGGCGGGGGCTGGGTACAGAGTCGTAGGCGCAGGTGACACCTCTGTTGAGTGCGGGGTTGTTGGCGGCGCGCGTGATAGGTGAAGCGGCAGCCGGCGAAGGCGAGCGGGAGGGGGAGGGTACGGCGCGGTGCTCTGGAAAGGAAACACAGGAGCGGGCAGCGGGGCTCTGGCGGCGAAGGAGAGAAAGAGGAGGGAACCTGCGGGCGCTGGAGTGGCGGGGGATGGGGTCGGAGGCGGCGATGGCGTGGAGGAGCCACAGGCAGGGGTGTGGGGGAAGGTGCCAGCGAGGTTAGGAGGAGGTTTGGGGTTGTCGGGGTTGCGGGAGAGGATGGCGGGGCTGTGGCCGGTGCCGTGGGAGGGTATGGGGATGACAGAGGGGCTGTTAGGGTGGGGATGACGGCCGCAAGGGCTGGGAAGGGTAGGGGAGTTACCTGGGAAGGCTGGGGTTGTGTCGAGACGGTCGAAGGGACCAACGGGACCGATTCCGGTGGCGAAATCGGATCTGGAAGGTGCTGGACAGCGGGCGAATCGTCTTCCTCGGCGATGTTTTCTTCGTCAAAGTTCACGGCAGCGGCTTCGACGGATGGAGGCTTTGATTGGGCGTTGCGGAAGGCCTCAAAGTCAACCATGAGAGCTCGAAACTCGCGAAACTGGGAGTGGAACGTGATTTGTAAATCACGTAGCATCCTCACCGTCTCCTTGTTGTAGGCGTCGTCGGCTCGCCGTTTTCGTCCGAACGAACGATAGTCCCTTGAAGCATGCCGGTGCGAATGTCGGAGCGGATCGTCAGATCGTGAGAACGATCTGTTGGCCATGCTCTGATACCAAATGATGCGGATCAGATTTTCGCGGCGTCGAAATAATAATATTTTTTTGTGGTGGATTTTTGGTAGAAGAAATAGAAGGGTTGAGAAGAAGAAATTGGAAGGATTGAGAAGAAGAACTCGTCGGTAACGAGGGTTGAAGAAGAAGAACCGCGAAGATCGCGTGGAAAGAGAGGAGGAAGGAGAGAGAGATAAAAATCTCAATTTTAATTATCACTTGACTGAATAAAACATTGGATCCTCATCCCTTTTATATAAGAGGGATGATTTTACAAAAATAGAAACTAAATTCAAATTGGAAACAAACTTATCCGATTTTGACTCCGACAAATTTAAAATTCAAATTGACCCCTAATTATCCTAATTAGACTTTAACTAATTAATTGACCAAAATCAAATCTACGAATAATTGTTGAGATTACACGCGATCTCAATTATTTAATTAAAATTGCGACGACCTAAAAAACGTATATAAAATTAACTACCATAATTTAGTAAATAGGTGGCCCTATATTTCGGGTCCACGTTGCATCAAAAACCAATCAATGAACCTATGTCATCTAATTTGGACATGCCTCTTTTGGAGGTATGTCATTTTAGTTCACAAAAAAAAACATTGTTATCTGATTGATCACTTTTAGTTGCTATTTAAAATGATTGAATTCAACACTATTGATTGATCGATCATTACTTATCGATCGACACTTTGATTGATCTATCAGACTTGTTTATAGATCGATCACTTCTAATCAGTGGTCGAGCAGCTCAATCATTCTCGTCTTTTCCTTCAGCTAAACAAAGATATAGTAAGGTCTGTGGAGGACTTGCACCCTATAACATTGTCTAATGATGTGTACCTTATTATGGAGAAGGTATTGGTCAACATACTTCGAAGGTGCTGGGCTTTATTATAGATCATGCTCAAATGACTTTCATTCCAAGCTGCCACATGATGGATGGGGATGTGTTGGCATCGGCGGTTGTTGCGGAGTGTCAAAGGAAGAAGACCAAGGGGCATCTTTGGAAGGTGGGTTTTCGAAGGCATATAACTGGATTAACAAGCACTTCAAGTGGGGCATCTTTACATCTTAGGGGCTTTTCCAGTAAATGGATTGGTGGATAAAGAGATGTGTGACGATTGTTTCTTATGCTAAGTTGGTGAATGGCAGACATGAGGATGGTTTCTTTTAGCCACAACGCGAAGTTCGGAGGAGTTGTCCATTGGCACTGTTAGTATTCGCGGTGGTGGTAGATGCTCTAGCCAGGATGGTGTCGACGGTAGGAGAGAGAGAGAGAGAGGTGTTTCCTTATAGGTTTCTGCATGGGTGAGATTTCAATTCCCATTCTTAAATATGTAGAGGATACTATTTTCTTTGTCAAGGTGAGACTGCGACTACAGAAGAGACGACCACTGTTCTTGAGTTGTTGGGGTCACTCTAAGGTATAAAGTTCAATCATGCCATGTCAATTTTATTACTTGAAGGATGGACAATGAGGAGGTGGTATATTGTGAGACTGTCTTACAAACACAACATGGGGCTCTCCCTATCACCTATCATGGGTTGTCGTTGGTGGGATTTAGGCTTAACAATCAGAATGTCTTACTGTTATTGAGAAGTTGGAGAAGAAGTTCGCATGTTGGCGGATCATATGTCTCTCGAAAAGGCATCGTCTTATGCTATTGAAGGTTGTTATGTCGACTATCAAGGTATCCTTCCTCTATTATTTCTCTCTACACGCAAATTGCTTGCTAGGGTGAAGGAGAGATTGGAGGTGATTATGAGTCGTTTCTTCGAGGTTTCTTCTGGGTAAGGGCACGGGGAGCCTTTAATAGGGTGCAAAAACTAGGGCTTATGAAGGAAGATGGTGGGCAAAGAATCCATAGCCTTGCCAAACCATGTGTTGGGGTTGGATAAAAAACCCTCGTGGTCCGTTTGGTTACCGAGTTACCCCGAGATAACCTGGTGTATCCCCCTGCACTCCTGCATTGGAATTCCATCACAAATCAAGGCGACATCAGTTCACATTCCTTACTCCAAACCCTCTCCAACCCTCATAACCATCGAAACATCTACTATTCACAGGAGAATACCCCAACCCACCCCACCCAGTAATCATACAGACCCTCGAGGTGCTCATTCACAAGCATCGAATAAGATGACATAGTAACATAACTCTTCATCCATGTAATCCGTAGGTTTCGGAACCCACGTCTTGCCATTGTTGACCAAAGAAAGCACCAATCCATGATATCATAAACCTCGGAAAAGTCCACCTTCCAAAGGAAGCCATTTGTGAGCCACCTTTTTCAGTCCAAAGAAATCTCTATAGCAATAGCCAAAATGTCCCCTATCAGTCTCCTAGGGATGACTCGGGATGAATCAGAGAGATGATGACATTCATAACACATTCCCTTTATCTGCTAGAGCCCTAGCAATCACCAAGTAAATTGCATTGGATAGGACTATTAGGGCGGAAGTCCTCCACCCTTTCAAATATCTCCTTCTTAGGAAGAAGGAATAGGAACGCGTTGTCAAACCCTTCGAAGCCCGAATTGCCCACGAAAAATCCTTCCACCACCTCCAACACCCCCGTTCTCATGACCTCCCAGAACTCATGATAGAAAAAATAGGAAAGTCATTCGGACCACGAGCACCATATGCATTCAAACCCCAAACTGCAGCATTCACCTCTACAAAAGTGACACGTTGCATAAGATGAATAGCATGTTGCCCAGATAAAGACGAAGAAACCCCTAGGTCAGCTCATCTCCATGTTCTACTATCTACTAGGCAGGGAAAGCCACGCAAGTAGTCAGCAAACGCTCTCCCCATACCCAATCTCCTTCAACGCGTCTATCTTTCACCACTACATTATAAATTATTGTCTTAACGTTGCAACTCTATGGAAGAATTTAGTGTTTGCATCTCCCTCCTTCATTATTTTTAATTGCATCTCTGCCTCCACTCGACCATCCGTTTCTTCTCCTCTTTCATGGCAACCTCTTGACATGAAGCACTTTCCTCCAGTTCATCCTCCAGTAAGTCTCTGGTATCTTCGAATCTTGTCCATCCTTAACACATATGCTTAATTTGTAGAGCATTAAGCTCTTCATTTCTCCAAAATCTCCCACTTTTAGGAACTAAGTCTGTCACGTAAGGAACGCAACTTCCAGATAAAACGTGCAATGACGAAGCTAAAGCACTCTGTAGACGACTAGAGCTCAGCCACCAACTCTCTGAAGTGATCCTCAGTAACCATAATCTCATAAACATAAAAAAGGTTTAAGGTACCGAGATTTCACTATGTTCCCAAATCAACTAAGTGTGATAATACCTAGACATCAGGCATAAGGACGATGAGGACAAACGGAATGTCTCCATAAGCTCAGCTAACACCAAGAAGCGATCAATCCTTGATCGAGATCCAGAATTCCGCCAGATGTAGCGGGTATCAGTAGCATCAATCACCTCCAGATGTAGATCATCAATAAACTCTACAAACCAGTGGACCCCCACCCGGAAAACGAGGGCAATCTGAAGAAAGAAGTAACACATTCAAGTCACCTCCCTACCAACCACGCATGTGTAGGAAACATTCCTCTAATATCTCGGAGCTCAGCTAATAAATAAACTCCATGTGATGGGATAGTAGGCTCGCAAACACATGGTACCATTAGGGACGCGTTAGTGAAAATAATTTCCAGAAGAAACGACAGACAAATCTTCCCCTATGTTCATAATAAATGAGAAAGATGGGTCCTTCCATACAAAAAAGAGACCATCATACACTGCCAGCGGCATCAATAGCTCTGAACTTCGAGAGATTTGGAACTCCCATAGATTTTCACAAGAAGTTTATCTAACCCTGCAACTTTGTTTCTTGTAGCAAAACAAGTAAGGACCACTCTTGTAATAGTGTCCTAATTGATTTCGCTTCTTCAGATCGCCCAGACCCATGACATTCCACGTTATAATCTCCATTCAGTAACAAAGTTATACCTTGTGGTTGGTATCATGCCAGCCAAAAGAGCCACCAATGATTTTAGGTCCATTAGCACCACCAAATCAACCTTACGAGAGTTGGGGATGTCACAATCGAAGAGTCCATGGGTATAGGAGGTACCTTTCCTCGAGGAAGTTTCCTGAGGTAACGGATGATGTCACTTTTGTTATGGTGGTCTTCATCATCTTTCGATAACACTTAATCTCCTTCTATTTCAACCTCCCCAAATCAGAAAAGCTGGAGAAATTTAACAGTGTAACAAGAAAATCTGACCAAGGAACCATGTTGTTCTCTTCTGACTCCAAGATCGATTTCCGAGAAACACTTTGTTCTCTTCCGACCCCAACACCTCTTCATCTAAAACCAGCAGACCTCCCAAAGGAGGGTGTACCTCGACATCAAAAATCCAAGCCTCGAACATCGAGGAATCCTCCGCACAAGCTACCACCACTTTTGTCCCGGTATTCAGGTTGTAACGTGTAAAAAGGCCAGGTTGCCATGAGGCCTAAGTTCTTCCTGGTCAGGTCCAATCTAATTAGTCTTAGGTCGTTCTCGGTCGGATCTGGAACAAAGGGTCTGACCTACTTTAAGCAAACCAAATCACATCTACAGAGCTTCCATAAATGCCATATACGATTTAAGACCACAGAAGGCCAGGTTGCCCAGAGGCATAAGTTCTTCCTGGTCAAGTCCAATCTAGCTAGTCATAAGCCTTTCTCGGTCAAACTAAATCGCATCTACAAAGCTTCCAAACATGCATATTGTGATACGATAGCTACTCGACTACCAAAGGTCAATCCCAACATAAGAAAAGAGATCAAACCCAAAGACTTGCCATAATAAGTGAGGGAGTAACTTCCTCGATCTCCTGAGAGACGCTTGACGATTAGAAATCAACACCTTTCAACAAAGTGTCTGGTTGAATTTGAAAAACTAGAGGTTTCACCAACAATTCAGCCGAAGGTTTCACCACCTGAGTCATCGGGTGCTCAACCACTGCAGCAGCAAAGATCTCCTATGATGAGCTCTCTGACATCGAGGCCCTCATAAGTCCCACCATCCCCTTCCAATGGCAGAGGAGGTGATGACATCGCCTGAACTAGAATGTTGAAACATGCCCCACCTACCATAAAAGAGCATACAGCTTGTGACGGGAAAATACATGTTCCGACAACAACCAAGGTGACAGCAGGATCCAATCTTCAGTCCCGACCATCTGGCATGATTTCAGTAACAACATCAAGATCTCATGGGGATGGTCTCAGCACTTCCACCAGTAGGGAGAGAAAAGGGACTCTAAGAATCCACCAAAGGACCCCAAAGCATTACTAAGGTATTTGAATTGCAAATTGATTAAAGACATAAAAATTCATATAATACTTCCATTGAATATTTTGTTAGACAACTTAGAAACGTAAGTCCAATCTAGATTCCAAATTTCCACAATCATGCCCACTGTTTGTGTTTTCCCATCTTCGATGAGCATCTCCACCACAATTTGGATAGCCGCTAGAAGGTTAGTTTTTGTACCAAGATTGTTCATGTACTTTTACTTGGAATTAAAGTAGAAAGCTAGACACAAGCATGTATACATCTCATATTTTAATCTTTTGAAAGTGCAATCAAAAAACAATGAATAGATTTAGTAGATACCAGTCTTGTGAAGAGGATGCGAGCGCATCTTGGACCAACATTCATCTATGATGTCCAACCATGCATTGTGTCCTTTCCCAACTGCTTCTATGACCTTCTCTCTCATGCAGCACATTTCCTCATAGATCACTCCCATTGTCATTTTTTTGTCGCCATCCACGATCCGTAATGCAGATACAACTAGATCCATTATCTTTGTGACTTGTGTCACATCATCTCAAAAGTGAAAATCATTGATCAATATCTCGACTTTCCTCTCTCACCTTTTGTCTGAGCTTCAGGTATCTCGAACCATTCGCCTTGGCAACACATGGTTTTCAATCATGTCTTTTGTTGTTTAAGGCTTTTCAACACTAAAAAATTATATAATGTGTGATACGATCCATCACTAATTCACCATTGCACATCTTCCTCATCAAAGACAGCACTTTGGAATGGTTGTAAATGAATGTGGCGATCAACTGCGCTTGTTCCACCACCTTCGACACCAACTTCCTTTTGTTGAAGTCCTTCAAGATCAAATCGATACAACTTGCACCACACGGTGTCCAGAAAATAATGTAGCCCTATAAAACATTATTGTTTCACCGGCTTTCTTGAAGTTGTTGTCATTGTCCATGACAATCTGGACAATGGTCTCCTTCCTAACATCCTTGATGATGTCATTCACAAATCTCAACAGCTACTTGTAATCCTTCACATAAGCAGGCACATCAACAGATTTCAAAAAAAATCGTCCCGTCGAAGAAAACGAGGAAGTTGATGATATGCATCCCTGTGTAGCTCATTCCCCCATACTCTGGACATCTCCCGAGATACTTGTTCATTATCTCGTAGGATGTGTAAGCTTTCGCTCTTGTTCATGTTGCAACGTTCTTGTCAAGGGCATATTGTAAAAATAGTCCACTAGCAACGTTCGCCAGAATGCTTTCCTTAAAAAAAAGCTTGATGATAGCCTTGCCCGCTCTCTCTGTCTCTCGTGCATTTATAAGCATGTCATTCACCATTTTCTATCTCGGATCCTTGCTTGGCTTGTATTGCATGTACCCACTCCTTGTCAAGAAGGATTTCACTCCCTTCCCCTTTTGTTTTTTTGTGGGTGGTGGTACTGGTGTATCTCCAAAACCACTGCCACCGACACCATAGAAGTCGTCTCGTGCACCACCAAGTTCTCTCCTCTCGAACTCGCTCCTCAGATATTCCTTTGGTGCCCTCATGGATGCATTCCTCTTCGCTGCACTCTGAATATCAATGGGGCAAACAAAGTCGTCATCATCTTAATCAAAGAGGACGTTGAACTCATTCTTGAACATGAACTCCTTGAATTGATCATTCCTTCTTGCCCTCTCTGTACAATTATCCTTCTTCCTGTCCAAGCTAGCCTACACCATGTCCCTCACATCTTTGGAACAATGCGTGCAGTTGGCAACATTCTTGTTATTGCCAACAAGATGTTGTTTCAGCATCGTAATCTCCCCTCCTCCCAACCTCTTCCCAACATAAGTTGCATTGTGGTTTGGTTGTGTTGCCATCTGAAGCGATGGCATACCTCTAACTAATGTCCCCACTAAATTCCATCTGGTCCTCCAAACTATCAGATCCCTATCAGGAATGCGAGCACATGACAATGATAACCGAAACCAGTGAAGAAATTGCAGCTTCATTTACGACGCATACAATCTTATAATGAGAACAATTAAGTATTTGCAACTTATTTTCAATTTTAATATTAGGATTTAATATATTTATAATTTTTTCTAATGCTTAATATGCATAAAGTCGTGTATACCCGATGTTTAAAGTAGTATATAGATTTATATGTTACGATTTGAATTAAAAACATCTTACATCTAGAGTTGAGGCGAACAATTTCGAGAAAAATCACATAAGAGATACAAAATATGAAAATAACACATAGATATAAGGTTTGATTTTTGGAATTAATCAATTATTAAATTTAATTACCAAAAAGTCGAAATCCAATTTTTAAAGTGTTAAACATGAGATACGAGTTTCTTCTTTGAAAACTCGTCATGATTCCACAATGAAATACAAAAGCCCCAAATTTATCTTCCATGTATCTAATAAATTTTTTTTTAAAATCTTGTTTTCTAAGTATAAAACATGATATCAGAGTTTTCCCTTTGAAAACTCATCACGGTTCCACCATAAAACACAAAAGTCCCAAAATTATCTTCCATATATCTCACAAAATATTCAAAGTCTACCCAAAAAAAAAACTCCACAATATGTACATAAACATGAGAGGAGAAAATCCTCAAACAATTCACTACTATACCAGCAAATTATACAAGATTTGAGTAGCATCGGCATACCTTAAGCACAAGGAAGAAATACGGCTTGGAGAAGAAGCCGCAACAAAACAGCAACAGAAATGGCACGAAATGTGCCTCTTTCGACCGAATATCGATCCCATTTCGTCCCATGCGGGCATTTTTTAAGGCAAATTCCTTATCTCATGCGAAATGGTGATATGCGATGATATATCGTCGAAATATCGACATATATCTTTCGATATATTGGCAACATGATATGCACCCTGATTTCGAAACATTAGCCCTGTTGAAATCAAAATTTCATGAAAACTTAAACCCTGGTTCAGGTTAGTGGAAAACCCCAATTAAATCAGGTTGAAAACCCGAGTCACGAGACTTTAGTCGTGGTTTTTACAGGGGAGGGTTTTCACAGTAACGCATGTGTCATGTGTGGTTTAACTAATTATTTGTTATCTTGTAACTGTAAGTACTATCAACATTAGGTGTTAGGGCATCCACGCAGAACCAACAGCTCCACGAGAGGAAATTAGTCAACCCTTACTAAGGTTTTGTGTCTCATATGACATCATCGGTGACGACTATGATCTTCCGCCGCAAGAGGAAATCACTCAATGTCCACACAATGTAGTGACAATAAGTGCCTAGCACCCGTCACATTGAAAACTCTCATGACATCAATGTATGGTTTAAGTGAATAAAATGGAATCTGTGTGAAGACTACTCCATCAATTCTGATGCTAGTTCTTCCATAAAAAGATGGAGACAGGTCGTGGCTTCTCGCAAAGTTGTGCCATTAGTATGGAGTTTGAATGTAAGGAATCAACGACAACTTGGAATTTGTCTCCTCGAGTTGAAGGATGATGGTAGCTTGCATTGAGCCCTTTGTTGGTGGGTGGAAGCGATTGGCGACAATGGTGACACCATCATAAGTAACCACTCAAGTTTCCTAGCACGATAAGATGGTGGACAACCGTGTCAGTCAGCCACAGCGGTTATTACTCAGGGCAGGAGTGTCACCTCATGCTCCTCGTGCTCAATGGCCTTCAATCCCTCAACGAAGGT
Organism: Ottelia alismoides; assembly: GCA_037367405.1. NCBI lineage: Eukaryota > Viridiplantae > Streptophyta > Magnoliopsida > Alismatales > Hydrocharitaceae > Ottelia > Ottelia alismoides. Next base: position 273,687 of record JAZKJV010002909.1, on the reverse strand, counting down.
GGAAGGGAAGTGTTGGCATCATATGGTCGAGGCAAAACAAACGAAATCGTTGATGCATGTGGTTCAATACAGAGCATGGAGGCTCGACAAGTGTCGAAGCATGCTTTGACATGTTAGTTTTACAACAAGGAGAGGGATGAGAAGTACGGATGCAAAGTAATACAATGTGGCCAACAATTCTAGCACATCCCACAATGGCCTCCCATTAAGGCTTCGGACAATAATCAAGGTTACCGGTGGTGCAGTTGTCAATGGCGCAATGAAGACCTCAATGGAGAAGTTGTGGAATCTAGATCAATGGAAAAAATTGATTGTTCTTTTTTGTTGTATTTGTTGTCATTAGATTGGTGTTGCATGGTTATTGCAATAGTCTATATTTTTTGTTGACAAAGGCATCTTTCTCCATCTGTTCAGTCTACTCAATGATGTACCTTCAAGCATGAAACAAAATAAATCTTCAATCTGCAACAAATGAATACAAATTCATATGGTAACCTAGATACGTCTCAACACGCTTTGCTCACCAAGGTTGCAAAAAACAGTAGTGGCTACTCGATTGGTTAGGTCAATGATTAACGATTAATCGACAGTTGGGTAACTAATCAAATTTAGTCAGGGTTTAATCGGTATTGAAATTTTTATTATTTTAAATATATGCATCGTTTTTATATGTATATTCGTATATATTAACATAGATTTGTACATTTTTTATTATCATAATAAAAGAAAAGTAATTGGATTTAAATAAAAACATTGTGCATTTTAGAATAAGTTTGCTTTAAAAATGTACAAAAAATACGGTATTTCCAAGTAAAAATCGATCGACTAATCGGAGTTAGTCAATACCCAGTCGGCCATCCCACTAACTAGACCAGTCGGACCTACTAGTTGGGCTAGTCGAGGGACTTTTACAACAATGTTGCTCACCAATACTCAACAAAATATTTATTCATAGAGATGACTTAAACATTACGTTCTAATAGCAATTAAAACAAATGGAATTGTAGAGGGAGAAAATACAGAATGAGAGGAAGAAGTAGAAAATGCATAAGCTTTGGTGAAAAAGCGTGAAGATGTGCAGGAGAGAGGAAGGAGGAACCGAGAGGATGTAGAAACTCTAATTTTTAATAATGCAAATCTCATTCTAGACAATTATAATGATCCATTTATATAGAGACTTAGAAAGGATAAGGATTATATGATATAGAAAACTTGAAGACTTATCTTACTTTCAGTAGGGTCGGCTACATGGATTCTTGCTCAAATCCATGTTGAAATATCCAACTATTTTTTACAATGGTTGTTGGCTACCTAACGCAACCCCCATAAGGGAGGATTTGAACCATGGTCTTTTAGGTGGTAGACACAGTGCACTACCACCAGACCATTGGAAAATATAGAAAGAAAAATAAACAAACCCTAACAAATCCAAATTGATACCTAAAATTCTGAACTTAAATAAATCAACCTATTTTTGAAGATCTCAATTTATTTAAATATAAAAATATATATAGTAAGCACTAAAATAGGATGAAAACGAAACACTAACAACCTATAATTAACCCTAATATATAATTATGTGTTGCATCATTAAAGATGGCATGCCGTAGAAATGAAAATCCACTTAGGATCTCAATGCAAAGATGAAACAACCTCACACCAAAAAGAAGTCATTTCCTCCCTATAATTAATAAGTCTTTGGACACATTCTTTAAAAAGCCAAAAGGGACCACTAAAGGTTAGCAGGCAATCAATTATATTAATAATCACAAAGAAAGCACGACTTTTCAAAGAAGGAAAAGGTGAACGTCAAGAGTGGATTGTATTGCATTATTATTAATTCAAAAAATAGTGAAGCCTTCTCAGACCTTAAGAGGGATCAGCTACATTTCCCTCAAATCCATGTTGAAAGATTTGACTGTTTTTTACGATGGTTGTCGCTACCTAGCGTACCGCCCACAATTGGATATTTGAACCCTGGTCTTTTGGGTGGTAGATACACTACACTAACACCGGACCATTGGAGTGGGTATGGGTTAATTAATTACACACATAGAAAACAAAACTTAAAAAGAGTTCTAGCATGCTCTTGTACATCTCTATGTAGTATCTCTCAACAATGAATAGTGAACACTACACCATTGCCAATCAGAGTGCATCTATATTTTTTTTAAATGTGAGAGCCATATATATGCCATGGACTTAACCCTTTAATTCCACAATTCGGAGCACTCCACACTCATAGAGGCCTAAAACAATACAGGCAGAGTCCAATTAATCAATTGACACTACGCCTCATCTCATTCGCTCGAAAATGGGAAATAGTAGATGATCCAAATCTTTGAGGGTATCCGCACACATCAGACAAGTTACTTTTGAACCAACATTGTACCCTCATCATATGAACCTTTTTCATCATTCTACCCCTTCTTAACATCCATATGAAAATTTTCCATGTGAAAAGGCCTTGAACTACCAAAGCATTACGCAATCCATTGTCAGGTCTCGAAGATCAAACATTAAGGTAATAGTCAAAGTCATGTAAGCCTTCCTGGTCAATAAGTCCTTGTAAATTGTAATACCATAATCAATGATGTCAACAATAAGAAGGTTCCTTCATAGGGCTCGGAAGCTTAAATTCATCCTCAAGAAGTCTTGCACTCTTTGATCAGAGAAGCATGAACCTAATGCGAGTGTCCAAACCCTGTCAGACCACACCTACAATATGCACAATTGGAGTAATCAGCAAAGCTCTGAGGAATACATCACTCAAGGCCCCTTTCTCGAACCAGTCATGCAGCTAGAATCTAAAGATATTCCCATCATCCATTATTGCCATAAAACTGAGAAACATCAAGTTAGGGAAAGCAAATTCCCCTCTAAAAAGTCAGCAGTGGTCGACATGAACACATCGGGCAAACATCACAACATATCAACGCCTCTATCCAAATCATGTGAACGCACTTTTTCACTACGGCCTAATTCATTGAACTTCAAACCCCAAGCTCACTCTTCTTCAGAGTTGGGTCAACGAGGTCCAATCCACAAGAGGAACACCTCATATATCTTTGCCCAAATCAACCAAAAGCGCCACTGTAGCATGGACTCCATGAGTGTCTTAATCCTCACTGAAATCCAGGAGCAGATACGAAAAAAATAAGATTCACGGATAACCATGCCTTCTGAAACACCAATCAGTCACCCCTCGACAAAAAAGTAACCTTCCACCCATCTAGTTTCTGCTCCATCTTCTCCAACAAGGGCATCCAGTAGGATTGCCAAAGCTCACCCCAAGCCCAGGTTATCCCTAACTACACAAGAGGCAATGGCTTGCACGAAGTGCAAAAAATAAGCATGCACTCCCTCATTGGTTCAGTGATTATGCAAAAAGAGACAAAAACGGACCACTCCCAACAAGCATCAATCACCACCACATGCAGTCCACTCCCCACAAACCCTTGACAAATGAGCCATGACATTTTCACCATATGCATGTGCACCTCTAAAGACAACTTCATTTCATTACAACCATAATAGCAACTCCAAAGGGCATAATCGAGGCACAGTATCATTCAGTCATAGGAGCTGACTCAACCAAGCAGATGACTGGAGTCTGGACTTGAAAGAACTTCATAATGACTCCGACTCCCATGATGGAGAGTTCAACCAACTCAATGAAATCAGCCCAAAACTGCCATGAAAAGGAATCAAAAAAGATGAGGTCTGCGTCCCCCTGCCACTTCCGAGACCACCAGAGTAGCAAGAAAAGCAAGCACAATCAGGAGTCGTTGCAGGTACAATTAGAGCGAGAGTGTGATCCACAGACAGCAATTATACTCTCAACCCTTGAAATCGGTCAGTCCTGTGCCCCGATTTTCTGGAAGAATTAGAAATTCTGGTAGTCCATTTCGTAAACGATGAGTCTTCGACTTGGTCCATGCAGTGGTTGATTTGGAGGCTCATTGCAACGAATGGAGGTTATAGAATGGAAGATACAAGTTCAATATAAAGATCTAGAAAGGCATGCTTAATGGACAGGGCCTTCTTCACTCATTCTCCTAAGAAAGTGCAGCTAGTGTCCGCCTTAACTGGCCACCAACTTCTAAAGACTTTTATGACCACTCTTTTCCTCCTCAACAAGATCATGATCTTGACCGTATTTGTAGTCTTAAAGCTTATTCAAGATAAGCTTTGTTTTCATAGAAAGAAAAATATCAGAGTCTGATGTGCCATCCTCTCATTTTCATCTATTCGCCACTTTGATCTCAAGTTGTCAACCGTAAAAATTTGTATACCATAAATCCTTACTAACATAAGATAATTGAAACTTCATCACATTACAAACATTAACTTTTTTAAGCGAATGGATTACTACTTGATAGCCCTACAGAATATTAAAAAAAGATACTGCATTTTTACCTGCTCAAAAAAAACGTACACACTGACCTTTATGTTTATTTCAGATATCCGTCGACAATTGTTATCCTCTGAAAGAGAAGCCTTGATGTCCTCAAATGTCGTTTTCGACGTCAATTTAATCTGGAAAAAGTATACGGAATATCTGGATTACAACAGACCAAAATATAATTTCTTCATAAAGTATGTAGAAGGCTTAAGTGATGGAAGAAAACATTTGCATACTTTTCCCATCTTAACTGCATCTTTAATCTCAGTTTTATCTTCGTTATACTGTTAAAGGAGGAATTAAGCAATTAAACATCTTGATTAGAGAATAAAAAATATGATATGGATATTTTTAAAAGAAAACACACAGAAACGAAATGAAACAAAGAATGAGAGGTTTCAAGAGAAGAATATACAACAACAAAGCCTTTTCCCACAATTAAGTAGGGCCAAACTCCTCTAATAGCCTGGCGGTAGAAGCAATGGCTCCCACTTTAAAGGATAAGGGTTCGAATCCCGCTACTAGTAAAAAAATCAAGTAGGGCCGGGCTACATGAATTTTTTGCGTCCATTCAAGAGAAAAATATAAACTTCAAAAAAATTATGAGACTACAATGCAACAAAAAATACACAAGTGATGGATGACCTGCTTTTGCAGCTCTTCGGCAACATCTTCAAATAGATCCTTAGGAGTTGCACCTGAAGCATTCGATGCCACGGCCAAATACGCAGGAAGGTCCTTGACCTACAAGCCATTTACCCCAACGCCATAAACAAAGCAAAACGATGTAGTAAAAAAGCAATATTGATGGGATGACATTGTCTAACAAGAAGACCTTGAGCAAGTAATCCCGCCAATGAGTTTTAGCCGTTAAATTGCCGGCAGCTACATGTTCCTCCATTAATTTACGAAACTCGTCACGGTTTTTGCGTTCTTCACGTCTCAGCTGTTCCTGTACTTGCAACATGGCTTAAAATATAAAAAATATACTCAAAGTTGTTAATAAATACAAATAAAAAAATTTCTTCAATATACCTTTTGAATTTTTCTCTGCTCCTCCTCTTCCTTCTCTAAATCTTGCAGGTATTCCTGCATCATGAAAAAGTATATAATATGTCCGCATAAGCACATGCTTGCCATCAAAAGAGTACCTGGAATATTTTCAGCCGATCAATCTTTTCTAGACGAGAGCATCTTTCATCCTCCTCTAAACGATCTTGAACTTTGCGCCACTGACTATTTGCCTGGAAAAAGTCATATGCGACTCCACTAAATATACAAGGTAGAATAGTATGAAACTTTATGCGCAATGATGATTCTGAACCTTTATGAAGTCGCAAGATCTCAAAAAACCTCTATATTCAGATATATTTCTTTTATACTCCTCTGCGGCCTTTGCTTTTTCCTGTCAAAGGGAAAGAATAATAAGAAACGAGTAAAAAAATGGGTGCCAACACATAACTACTTTGGAAACACCTAAAGAAGCGATTAAATTTGAAATACATCCAACCATGGAAGACTTGAGAATGCATTTAGTATTATAGGTGCATCATATTTATTCAAACCTTTTTTTGTCACATCAGAAGGCGGAGGTGTGATGCAACCAGGAAGGCTCTATTGACCGCCTACGATGGTGGTGACGCATGCGAAGAGATCTTCCCCTTCAGCTCGCAGTGGATCTTCAGGAAAGAAGATAGGTTTGGTAGTGGTTCGGGAGGAAAATCAAGCCACTGATGTTTGTGGCAGGAGGGGTAAAGGAGGGGGTCTCGATCCCGTGTTGGATTCAAACAACCAAAAGCGTGTGACGTCGAAACATCGCCGAAAGAGAGGGAACATCTGCATGAGGTTTCTCTCCCACAAGGAGCGTCACAGAAAGAACAAATATTTATCATTTTTCCCACATTCACTTCAGAATCAAATTTTTTAGACGGTTGTGAGTGGGATTCATTGCATATTGAGCATAAATCTGTGGTGGGCAACCATGAAGGAACTGGGAATGGGGATGCAGTAGCAGTGGTGGTGTACCCCGTTGAGCGAGAGGGTCAGAGCAGTGATGACAGGGCTTCAGAGCAGTGATGACAGGGCTTCAGACAAGTTCTATTCGATCTGATTGATGAGGTTATGCCGGTTCATTCAGCTACTGTGGTTCTGGCAAACAAGAGGGAGCAGTCCCATTTTGTGGTCACTTCGGTGTGCAGCATTGAGGGAGCTTCACCGAATATGGCCTTGTGAGATGAGTTACGGAATATTAGAGGTAGGTTTCTGTAGGCGGCTTGGTTTGTGGGTAGACTTCAATGTTACACTTTTAGCAGAGGTCGAGAGGACAGACCGTGAGACATATGTGCACAGGATCCGGGTTCCAATTTTTTTTTGCAGAGATACTAGGAGAGCTTGCTTTGGAGGTCATTGATGCAGTAAATTGTAAGTACACATGGATGAGTTCATCATCTCGGTCACGTATTGTCCGTTTCCTGATGTTTGTTGAGGCCCTAGACCAGTATAGCTTGGAAGTTGTTACCTCCCTACCTAGATCGAGATTGGACCATACGTCGTTGTGCTTGGATTACTGTTGTAAAAGTCGGCCGACTAGTCGAGTCGGGGGGGGGGGGGGGGGGGGGGGGGGGGGGTAGCCGACTTGACTAGGCCTAGTCGACCATTAGTCATTCAACTCGACTAATCGGGCAGACTAGTCGGTTTAGTCGGCCGACTACTCGGCCAACTTTTACATAGAGTTTTTTGTTTTCTTATTTTTTGCTTTTTTTAAATCAAACCTATTCTAATATGCTTAATGTTATATTTAAAGTCAATTACTCCTTTTGTTTCATTATAATAGTATAGAAAATGTTCAAATCTATGTAAATATACAAGAATATATGTACAAAAAATGATTTATATTGCAAATATATAAGAATACATGTATAAAAAATGATTTATATATTATAAATAAATAAAAAATTCAAAACCGACTAACGGCTGACTAAATCCGATTAGTCGCCCGACTGCCGATTAATCCTCAGTCAATGACCCCACCGACCGAGTACCTACTAGTACTTTCTGCAACCATGGCTTGGATACATGTGGTGGGAGACATCATCATACTTCAGATTCGAGCGTTGTTGGATGTTGGAAGAGGGTTTTCGCGAGATGGTCATCTCATTCTGGACTGGCCTATAAGTGGAAGGTTCCGTTCAGCTACTGCGAGGCTCGCACTGAAGCTAGCGACACAACACAGATTGATGGGGTTCACGAAGGATTCCCATGGTGCGTAGAAGTTGAGGAGGAATGAAGCCCAAAAAGAAGTGGTAAGGCTAGACATGTTGGAAGATAGTAAGGGAACTAGACGAGTAGAAGTTGGTGAGCGGGGGGTTGTGCAATGGATGCTCAAGGAGGAGGATAGGAAGAGGGAGATGGAGTGGAGACAAATATCCCATCAGAAATGGCGGACGGAGAAGAGGGGGGTGTCAATACTAAGTTCTTCCATGCGAAGGAAAATGGAAGGTGGAGGAACATGATACATTTGGTTAAGATGGGGGGATATATAATGGGGAGGAAAACGTCACGAGGGTGATGATAGGTTACATCCGGAACGTGAGCAGATGATCATCACATGGCAGCTCCAAGTGGCTGAGGCTTGGGGTGAGTTCCATCTCTCTTCAGGAGTCGGAATTGTTAACAAGATACTTTACCACATCGGAGATCAGGAAGGCGATTTTTGATCTAAACGCATATGGTTCTCCTGGAGCAGATAGCTTCCCAGTCTTTTTCTTCAGAGAGTTCTGGGAGGTGATTAATAAGGAGGAGATGAAATTTGCAGGGGTAATTGTGGTTTCGAGCGACTCAACAGACCCTTCATCTTCTTGCTTCCAAAAAAGGATGTCACCACAAGAGTTGAGGATTACCACTTGATTGCTCACTCGAATGCAGTGTACTAAATTGTGGCAGAGATTTTAGTGAATCGACCATAGGGGTGCAATGTAGGATTATATCACGAATGCAGAGAGCTTTTCTACTTGGCGGGAAGCTCATGGACAATGTGGTCTAGATGTCTGACATTGTCATAGATTGGTGCACGAGTAAGACAAAAGGAATTCTATGGAAGTTGATTTCTCATAGGCATACAACTGCATGTATCCACAGTTCAATTGGGTGTCTTTATACAGATGCGACTACCCGTACAAATGGATATCTTGGATGAAGAGATGCGTTACGACTACATCTTCCGTAGTTCTAGTGAATGGACAGCCAAAGGGTGGGCACTTTCAACCACAACATGGTGTTCATCAAGAAGGCAAATTCCTTAGTAACGTCCCGGGACTACATAGGTCCTTGAGTAATGCAAAATGTTTTTTACTTGAGTAGTACAGCAATATCGCATGTTTGAAATGTGACATTCATATCGTATTTTCCAAATGTGGCATTCCTTATACATTATGTATCTTGGACTTTAAAAATTAAAAAAAAGCTAATGTTGCATTTAGGACATGCGACATCCATATATTTTTATTTTTTTAATGGATGTCGCATGGTCTAGACACCCTTTTTTGTTGTATTAATGGGTGTTGCATTTAGGGCATGAAACGTCCATTTTTTCTAATGGATTTCGCATGTCCTAATTACGACATCTATTTTTTTTATCTTTTTAGTGGATATCCCATTTAGGACAAGCGATATCCATTTTTATTACATTTTTTTGAAGTCCAAACTATGCAATAGTATGGGTATCGCATTTTCCAAATGCGATGAGTGTCTCATTTCAAAAATGCAATATTGGTGCACTACTCACATAAAAGAAAAACAATTTGTACTACTCAGGGACAGATGTAGTCTCAAGGCCCTAAATGTCGATTTCGGTCATTTTAGCCATTTTTTGTACTAGGGCCCCCATATTTCGGCCATTTCGGTCGAATTTCGATTTCAACGGGATATGGATATTCGATAGAAATTCGATCGAATTTCGCTGAAATTTGAGGCCATGTGTAGTCCCGAGACATCACTAAGAAAGTTACCTCGTTCGTCAAGGATGTTCGTTGCTCCCTCTCCCTTTTGTTCTCGCGAGTGATGCTTTGGCAGTCATGATTGACCGTACGGTGACCAGGGGGATGTGTCGTGGTTACTCAGCGGAAGAGATCTTTACCCCCATCCTCCAATATGTGGACAACATGATCCGTTTTGCCGAGGGGAGTTCTAAGAGTTGGAGAGGTCTCTCTACGGTTCTGGATCTTTTTGAAACAGTCACTGGGTTGAAGCTTAACAAGGAGAAGTCTGAGTTCGTCTCATTCAGCTTGAGTGATAAGGAGGTCGAGATATGTGTGGGATGGCTTCGATCCCTACGTAGAGAGATGTTGTGGGTGTGTCGTTGGTAGTTTGGGAGGATGCATTTGGCAGATTGGATATCGGTGATAGAGAAGATGGAGTAGAAACTTGAGGGGTGGAAGTCAGCATGCATGTCTAAAGGTGGCATGCCAGTGTTATTGCATTCGATGCAGTTTAAGATCCTCATCTTCCTCCCATCCAGCCTCATGCAAGTTGGTGCTCGGAGGAGGTTGGAGATCATCATGAGACGCTTCTTCTAGTTGTCTCCGATAAAGACAAATGGGACGTTGTCAGTGTCTGGTGGATTAGAAGATTGTTACATGCTCAAGGAGGATGGTGGCATTGGTGTGTGTAGCTAGGAGGAGATGAACAAGGCATTATTGAACAAGTGGATCACCCGTATCTGGGGCGATTATGATAATTTGGTGAGCTCGTTGATCAAGAGGATATATGGCTCCATCTCCACTCTCCCTAACCCCAGGGATCTAGGACAAGCCTCTTCATACTTCTGGCGGGGTATTTGATGTATGGTGTAGGAGCTTCATCCATTTTTGAGACCGATCATGGAGGATGGAACAGACTTTAGATTCTAGACGGATGACTAGAGTGAGAATGGTGTATTAGGTGATAAGTTTCTGTTTGGCTCCTGACTCGAATTGCTCAGTGGCGAACCTATAGGGTGGACACTCATTCTTCTCCAACTTTAAATCGGATCTTTATGAACAACGGTTGGAGGAGCTTCTGGTGATGATAGCATAATTGGATAGGGTGGAAAGGCCTACGAGGGCAGGGACAGTCCATGAGGGTGCTTCTGGGTTCTGGGACTCCATTTTCCAAGATAGGTGTCGCATTGTACGGAGAAAGAATGGAATATTTCATATGGTTTGGATGATTCGGTTGGCAAGAAATGGCATGGTTTTCCGCCAAGATAGATCTTATGTTGAAATGTCGTAGCACACGCTAGGACTTCGGTTAAGAATTGGAGCTTGTAATATTATTTCGGTCAAACACCAGACGTGTAATTATTTTAGGTGATCAATGGTGAAGTTTTTTGACACACACCTATACGCTGGAGGCCCTTTTTCCTTTCAAAAAATATTTATTCAAACCCATCGATTCTTGTTGAGCAAGAAACAAAGAAATCCACAACCATAATTCAGGTACATCAACAACCATGCCATAGAATGATAGAAAACAAATGGGGCATCACAAATACGTCTATAGTAAATAGCCAGAGAAAAAATGCAGACTATCCAACTAGGTTCATTCTAAAACAGAAACCATGAATCTTAGGAAAAAATCAAATATTGATATTAACTAAAATATGCACATTGAAAGAAGAAAAATAAGGTGCTTTCCATTGTGTACCCACATAATCAAATTACATTAAAAACGCATAATATATGCCAGCACCATTATTACCTTCTTTAGAAGTTCCTCCACATAGGATTCAAAAAGATCTTCACGATCTCTAGGTCGTTCCACGGCAAGGAACCGGTCATCCTCCTCAAACATGCTCACAGCCTTGCTGAATAAATTGACTTCATAGTTAGCCACCAAAGATATTAATGTTTGTGCTCATGAAGGAAATCCACAATATAGCTTTAACTGATTTATTTTGTTTTTTGAAAAGTGAATTGTGAACACCACTGGTAAATGTCACACATAGATTCTATTAATCACAATTTACAAGTACAAGAGGCAGGAGTCGTGAGTGAAATTTGTGTAAGCCAAAATGTAGCTTTGAACATTTATCTTGGCAGACATCCGAACTACTAAGCCAATAACAGTGTTAAGGAATATATTTTTGACCTCCATCTTGTGGTTGATGTGAGTTCTTTGCATTCCTGTGCAACAGGGAAAGTTGAAAGGTGAGAAATTAAAACCTCACATTTACAAGCATTTATATTAAAAGCAGAAAAAAAACCTTTTAGAAAAAAAACCTTACTTCAAGCATCACAATAAAATCCTCTTTGGACTTCTTCTGTTTGGTGCGCCTCTCCTCAGCTTCGTGTTTTTTCCTTTGACTCAAATACTGATTGAAGGACCAAAAAGCAGCACATGGATGCAAGCATATATTTAAATTTAATTTAATTTAATAAAAAGCATTTCGTAGGTTTCCAATATGGAAAAATACCTCATTAAATGCTTGCTTTCTCTCAACAAGAGTTTTCAACGCAGCATATCTCTTGTCATTGATGATTAGTCTCATCGTCTAAAAACATTTTCTTTTCTTAGACGTTCAGTAGTCAAAAGAATCGGAACCAAGTATGAATCAAGATATTAAGAATAGTGTCTGCACCTGATCCCAAGTCCAATCAGACCGAACATTAACAGATTTTAAGAGCGCTAAAAAGGCATTTTTTGCCTCCTGGAAAGGAAGAGAGTCAAGTTCAAAATTCCACAATGTTAAATAAAACAATAATTCTCGACTATATACCTCCTTGTTAGCATACACCACTTGTTCCTCATCAGTTGCTTTCTCCTGCAATGCAGGTATGACAGTCATTTCAATTTCCGGAGTCATCTTCTTGGCATCCTGCATTGAAAGGGAATAATCCAATTAAAAAATTAAATGCAACAAACCTCTAACTACGAAGAGGATCTGCCTTCCTATGGTGGTCCCAAGATTGTATAAAGAGAATCACATTAGTTAAATGGCCATAAGCATAAACTTACGTCGGTACTTATAACAAGTCTTCTAGCACTGATATGTTTAAGATTATTGTTATTTTCTATCTTTAAGTGATACTATGATTGTTGGCATTGTTGCCTATTTTGAAAGAAGCACTCAAGATTTGGAAGACTCAAGATTATTATCATTCGGATAAGACAGACTGGAACACTTTTTACACAATGCAATTCCCTCATGGGTCGAACAGCAGACACAAACTACAGAAACATGAAGTGGAAGTACAATTTCCAATGTGGGACAAGAAAGAGACTGACATGAGAAAAATAAAAAACGAAGAAACATTTCCCAACGTAGTGTATCCTCAACTGCTAAGATATCAAGAATTTGCAAGTTGATAGCTTGAAAATCAGGAAAAGACATCAATGCAGCAACGTACAACAAACTTAAAAATGCAATAGATGTGCAGATGAGAGACAATCCACCCAATTTATTCACAACCAACAAAACAAATGCCTACTATTGTATCTATAAAAAACTACAAACCGCAAACTATAGTATTGCATGAATCACTTCATCCAAATAAGCATGATTATGTACATTTTATACATAAACAAGTCCTGCACACATACCTCCATCTCTTGGGTTGAAGCTCCAACTGTCACGTGTGTGTCTGCTGAGAGCATCGTCTCCTCAGAAGTGCCACTAGCAAGAAAAGAAAATATTAACAAATTAACAATATGTGAGTTAAATACAATATAAATCAAATCTTATCTGGGTAAAATCATCCAAATGCAAAAGAAAATATTGGAATTATAACAAATACGCATGATATAGATACATTTAATATCTAATTTCGAAAACACGGTTCACCAAGACACAGAAAACATGGTTATTACTTACAAGCCTATAAGACAAGCAATTGGTGTTTTAGTTGTTTCCCAAGCACGGTAGGGCTAAGACACTGAGCACAAGATTATACACATGAATATAAAAAATGAATAGCAATTTACCCATGGCAAAACGATTCTCAGCAGCATATACAACTTATATTATAGTTGTCATGACAAAAAGCTGGATCAAACTGTCAAGGTGCCAATTGTCTTTGCTTTACATTCCTTTGTACTCATCCAAAAGAAAAAGAAAAAATGCTATGGTATTTGTCCAGTCACAATACTAGCGAAAACACGCATACACCTTCGTTAAATAGTCCAGTAGTTCATAGTGGCCTTACCTCGTATGCCAGGGTTTGAAACCCACCCTTTTCACAAGAAAAAGAATGCTATTTAAACAAAATTTATAATCCAGTGGAAAAAGCAAAATATTATATATGCTGCATACGTGCAACATGTATATCAAGATGATACATACATAGTCACACATATGAAGACACACAAAATAGTGTGCAGATTCTTAAAGGGTATGCAGCATGAATGTGTGCGGGCCTGCATGTGAGTGTGAGGTGTTCATCGCAAAAGTTGAAGAAAATGTCCTTACTTATGCAAAGTTTTGGCCTGATTTGTCATATCAGCAAGAGATGCAGCAGCTTATCGGCACAGATTCCGGTACAGAGGTTAATATAATGCCAGGACTTGAGGTGCCGGTTCCCAAGGAACTAGGCAAGGTTCCTGAAGAAGGCAAGGCAGAGGCACTGGGTGATATAGACGCTGCAACAGATGTATTGTTTGAATCAACAATGGGTGCAAGGGGAACAGAATTTGGTGCCGCAGTTTCTGCTGCAAGAGTTGAGCCAGAAGCGATTGTCGAAGTGACTGACATCCCAACAGCAGCAGAAGTTGCCCCATCCGTATTCATAGATATAGCTGATTCAACATTTAGTAGCTGAACCCCAATTTTCTCTACTTTCTCACGAGCCAACTGCAGTAAGTATGCACATAAATAGGAAAATGAGAAATTCTGCAAGAAAAAGGACGTTGTCTGTTAAAAGTTCATATCCCACACACAGTCACGGACCTTAACCTCCTCAGGCATTGTCCATTTAGACTGCTTGGTAACTTTATTGTAGTAGTACCTAAAAGATTCCACCCGACACATAATAAGTTTGCATAAAACAGAAATAGAGTCAATCAAAGAACAGTTAATTACAAGTAAACACAAAACTACTTGGAAGAGGTTTCAAGAATGAAATATAAAAAATCAAATGTACAATACATACTTCCGTCCCTCTGGAGTGCTGAATTCTTTCCATTCAGTTGTTGCATCAGCTCTCTGTATTAATATATAAAGCTAAGTAAGAAGGCTCTACAATTTTTTTGTCAAATTAATACACATTATTTCAAGACAGGAGAAAAAAACAATTGATCAAAAAGAAACAGATTGCCTGAGTAAAGAATTACGGCACATCCTTTAAATCAAAAAAATGATGTTATGACCGAGACAATCAGTGCAAGCAATCAAAAAAAGAGGTTGAACATGAAGTGACAAAGAAAAGTCAAAAGATATGTCATGGCTAGCTGTTTACACGTATTCTCTTCTGCCATATGTAGCATGACTGTTTCAGTATGGCAGAATTCTGTATTGGGAAATTCAGGATAAAGAAAGTCAAAGAAAAGGAAGGACAACAACAACAACAAAGTCTTTTCCCACATTAAGTGGGGCCGGCTACATGGATTCTTTGCCTCCATTCAGATCTATCTTGATTCATTTTCGGGATTAAATCCAAAAAACTAAGATCCCTTCATATAGTCTCATTTCAACACTTCTTGGGCATTCATCGCCTTCTTAACCAGCTCAACATCCAAAACTCGCATCTCCTAGCCAGTGCATAGCAGACCTCCTTTGCAGATGCCAAACCAACTTAAGAGGTTTTCTCACATCTTATCCTCGATCGAAGCTACACCAACTTTCATTCTGATAGCATCATTATTCCGAATTCAATCTTTACGTGTGTCCGCACATCCACCTTAGCATTTTCATTTCTACTAATGTCATTCTCTGCATATGTCTATGGTTCGCATGCCAACATTCAGATCCATAGAGCAAGGCATGTCTCACGGCTGCTTTGTAGAACTTTCATTTCATTTCAAAGGAATTTTCTTATCCAGAGAAACACAGAGGCTCCTCTCCGCTTTAGCCAGCCTGCATTTATTCTATTAGTAACATCTCCATCAATTTCCACATCATGTTACAAAATAGATCCCGTGTATCTAAAAGAAACTCTCTTCTGAACGTTATCGTTACCCAATCTTCAACCTTGATTCATTCATCATTGCTTCCATAAAAAGTGCAATCCATATATTCAGTTTTAGCCCTACTTATACGAAATTCTTTAGTCTCCAATGCATGTCTTCAGACTCAAGCTTCTTATTTACTCCATTTCTAGTCTCATCAATCAACACAATATCATCAGCAAATAACATACACCAAGATATCTCATCCTAAATGTGACTTGTGAACTCATCTATGATTCAAAGTCAAAGAAATGATTCAAAGTTGAACCTTGATGTAAACAATGTTATGTAAAAATAGTCAGTCTTCCCAGACTAGATCCTTATACAACATAAAGCCCTGTCAAACATATCCTTTATGAGGTTAATGTACGGGACAAGTGCTTGTCTTTTCTCCAAAACTCTTCACAATATCTCACTTGGGCAGAATCATAAGCCTTCTCCAAATCAATAAAAATCATTATGGAGGATTTTCATGTTAACTTATTCTCCTCAGCAAATGGACGACTTCAATGGTTGAGCGACCTGGCATGAATCCGAATTGGTTTCTTTTACTTTGAAAACTTGCTTCAACCTTCTTCCAATCATGCATTCACAAATTTTAATAGTCTGACTCATCAGCTTTATACCTCTGTAATTTAAACAATTTTGAATGTCCCTTCGTTATTCTAAAGAGGCACCACGATACTTCTTCCAATATTCTAGCATTTTCTTGCTTCATCAAATAACATTGAATAAATGTATAAGCCAAGTCAAACCATGCTCACCTAAAACTCTCCAAACTTCTATAGGAATGTCATCCGGCCCTACACCTTTCCCAGGTCTCATAACCTTCAAAGCCTCCTCTACTTCATTTACTTGTATTCGTCTATACCTTGCACGATTCAAGTAACTTTCACTACTAGCTGGATCACCCAAATGGATCTTTCTATTTCGTTCTCCAGTGAAAAAGTTATGAAAATTTGCTTCCTCTAGTCTCTATATCTTCTGAGTAACAAGCATATGACCTTCCTCATCCTTAATGCATCTCACTTGAGAGATCTTTGGTCTTCTTTCTCTTGCTTTGGCTAACCTGAATATATCCTTCTGGCCCTCCTTAGAGTTGAGAGTTTCGTTTAAAACTTCATAAGCTTTTAACTTAGCCTAGTGCAGCCTTCTTTGCTTCATTCTTCGCTATTTTGTAGTTTGTGACAATTTCCTGTGTTATATCCTTAGACATAGCTTTAAAGCATGCTATTTAATTTGAACTTCTCTCGCACACTCCATTCCACCACCAAACCTCCTTTTAGAATGGAGCCTCCCTTTAATTCACCTAGCATCTTGTTGGCTACCCTTCGAATACAAGATGTTACCACCTCCACATCTCGCTCGTACTTCGCTATAATCCCAAGATAAGTCTTCTAAAACCATTCTCCTTAAAGCTTTATACTTCAGTTGAAGATTCAACCATTTAGTTCTAGTGATCTTGGAAACCCTCCATTTCAATAGCAGCACTTTTATTTGCGCATCCACGACTAAAAAGCGATGTGGGATTGTTGAACTCTCTCCTGGTATTACTTTGCAGTCTTTGCAACACAACTGATCTATTTACCTTAACGCAAAGTAATCTATCAGTCTTCTAGTCGAGCCACTCTTACAAGTAATCAATGCCCCTCGCTCTTCTTGAAAAGAGTGTTTGCTAATGAAAGGATCATAAGCCATTACAAAATCCGTGATAACTTTTTCCTCTTCATTTCTATCACTAAGTCATGGCCTCAATGAACACTAGCATACCCTGAAGCATACTTTATCACATGTCCATTAAAATCTCTATCCAGGCAAATCATCTCTCTTTATGGATTCCTTGCAAAATCTTATCCAGACTCTCCAAAAACGTCTTTAATCATTTCATCTAAACCAATTTGTGGTGCATAAACTGAAATGATATCAGATTTCCTCTTCAAGCGTCAATTTTAACAAAATAATCTAATCCCTGAATCTTTGCACCTCAACCACACAATCATTCAAATCCTTATGAACAACCACTCCAGCATTGTTTCTACCTTGTCTTTACATGAATACCAAAGTTTAAAGCATGTCTTCTCTATCTCCATTGCTTTCTCTCCAAACCTTTTTGTCTCTTGGAGACATAGTATCCGAATCTTTTCTTCTTTCCATCATATGTATTATCTCCATCGATTTGCCAGTCAAAGTTGCCAATATTCCAACTATATATCGCAACTTCCTTTGCAACCTCTTTTGGACTACTGTCTTTACTTGCATGTGTCCATCATGCGAAAACCCTTGCAAATTTTGGATTGCATCTGGGCGATGTGCAGTGAAACTAGCTTATTTACTCGCATGTGTTCCTCATGCGAGAACCCTTACAAATTTTTAAACTGCATCCGGGCAGCGATGTAGCGGTCCTTGCTAATTTTTCATTGCATTCAGGCGATGCAACGCGTCGCAAGTAGGGATCACTCTAGCGAAATTTAAATGTTTACTTAAATCCATGTTCAAAAGATCTGACTATCTTGAGGAAACTTCCTAAATAGTATTTAAAAAATATTATTTAGAAGCTATCTCCAACCGTTTTACATCTGGTTGTCGGCTATCGAACGCAACCCTCCTCAATTTACCCGGCTTGGGACCGGTCAAAGAAAATGAAGGAGTAAGAATAAATTTACCAATTTTATCATTTTCTTGCATGGCATGTTATTCTGCATTTACACAAACAGCGCAGATTACAGATGTAAGTTCAATGAATAAGATCCAATACTCGATTCAGAGTTAGTGCCAAAAACCCCCCTCCCTCCTATTACAGCCAACCAGCACCACGATGTTGTTAATAAAAATTAATTGCAGGTAACTAAAGGAAAATAATCGCATTTCAAATCTTTAAACAGGTGACCTTTTAGATTTGGATTCTCAGCTCAGGTTCCATTTGGGACGTAAGATTGAAGCTACCATCCACTCAGATTTAGGTTATATGGTTCCTTACATATGTGAACTACAAACTAGGGTTCCTTGGGGGAAATTTATAATCTAGAAAAATCTGAAAAAATAAACATGATAGGTTAAGTAAAAGTTACAAAGGCATGGCACTGATTTTATGGGAAACTGTGGACAATTAGCTGGCTCAAGACCTAAACCCAGATAGACATTTTTTAGTGGAAATAGGTTGATCCCCCATCGTGGGGGTCACCGCAAGCTTTATATTATATGGAATTTTAGTACATTACTGCGTTGACCAGAAATTATATAGCGTGGTACAGTGGGCGATTACATTTTCAAATAAAACCTTTTGTTGTTGAATGTAACATCATTCCTTCCGATCCAGATGGCCTACAGTACAGCAAACGACCTCGAACAAACATCGGTGGAACCACTGCCAACCCATCTAACAGAAGTCCAGAACATGGAGAAATTATCAGTCATGGTCCACAGATTCCCCACCTCTCCAAACCTGGGACAAAACCATGCACTTTAAAAACAAGTGTTATGAGTCTTCCTCTGCCTCCTCACATCTGTCACATCGAGTGTCCATCTGACCCAGCAATCTCCCCCTGCGCACCTTGTCTAACAAGCGACCCCTTCTCAACCACCAAAGAAAAACCTTAACTCTGCTTGGGACCTTTGTTGCCCATATAATTTTGACATCCTCCCTCAGATCTCTTTCCTGTTCCGGCGCCCACCTGTTGAACTCTTCGTAGGCTCTCTTCACCATAAACGTCCTGCCAAATAGTTCGAGATGGTCTCTGTCCGATGAGAGCATACTCGTCTGCGGTAGCTCCGACTGCAACCGAAGGTACTCCTCCAATGCTCTGAAAGACCTGCCATGAAATCCGGCACCCACATTCTCGTTTCCGTCGCATGTGCCAGTGTAGCCTCCTTCGAGGTCGCTAAAGCAAACAATCAGTGAAAACGATCTTCAAGCTTGCCCTCTCCAGTCTAATCGTCTCACCAAAATCGAAAGATATTGCCATCCCCCATCCTAGGACGTACCCTAGTCTCCATCTGAGGTAGGGTCTCACGGATAACGGCTCAAAGTGGGGATTCAAATCGAGCTCTACCCGCCATAGGCTGACTCCTGACTCCATAGATTTTCCTCAGTAATATATCCGCCAGCGAGGTCGATGGTCCCCATAAGCGAATCACCCACTTCCAAAGGAGCGCCTTGTTCATGCACTCCACATCGCGTATTCCCAATCCTCTATCATTGCGGCTCCTTGTCATCTCATCCCAGCTGACCAAATGCATCCCAAGACCCTGCTGCCTCCCATCCGACCAGAAGAACCTCCTCATCATAGATTCAATTTTCCTTCTAACCCGGCCGGTAGCAATCTGGTGGAGAAGAAAAAGGTAGGTATAGTGGAGAGCACACGTTTCAATAGAACCAGTTTTCCTCCTCTGGACAAACAAACCGCTTTCCAGCCTGCCAATCTTTGTTCCATCCTCTGAATAACGTCATCCCAGTCTGATTTCTTTAGTTTCCCCATTACCAATGGTATGTCCAGATAGTGAATTTGGAGATTCCCCAATTGGCATTCCATAGCCACTGCCAAGCAGCTCCGCTCCACCTTATTCAACCCAAAAGTTATAACCACCGACTTGCTTCTATTGATCTCTAATCCCGCCAGATTACCAAAGATCTCAACCAAGTGTACCGCATTTGCAATTTGCTCCTCCGTGTCCCCGAGAAAGAGGACAGTGTCATCCGCGTACTGTAGTATCGGGATGGATATATCCTCCCTAAGATACCCCTCGCACCACCCCGCATCGATCGCCTGCCTGAATAAAACACCCAACACGTCTGCTATCAGGACGAATAACATCGGGGCCAACAGGCACCCCTGCCTCACACCACGTTGTGGCTGGAAGAACCCCCCCCCCCCCCAGCCTTTCCATTCACAAGAATCGAATAAGAAGAAGTAGTGGCACATCTCTTCATCCAGTCCACCTACATCTCCGGGAAGCCTTTCCTGCGCAATGATATCGATATGAACCTACAGTCTACCTTATCGTACGTCTTTGCATAATCAATCTACCATAGCATGCTCTTCGCCCCTGCCCTTTTCCGATCTAGGCAAATCTCGGATGCCATCACAAGTCCCTCTGCCATCTGTCTCCTCGGGATAAATGCCAATTACCCCTCAAGCACAACCGAGTCCAAGATGCCCCTTATCCTGATTGTTAGGAGTTTAGCCACTATAAGGTAAATAGTGTTAGATAGCGTAATGGGCCTATACTCCTCGATGCACGAGGGGGTATCCTTCTTCGACGGCATGAAGAGTAACGCTCGGTTGATCTTCACAAAGCCTTTGTTTCCCTCCCTGAACTCATTGAGCATATCTATTAGCTCGGCCTTCAGAAGTTCCCAAAACTCGCGGTAGAATATGACCGGGAAGCCATCCGGACCCGGAGCTCCATCTGCATTCAAGCTCCAAAAAGCCTGCTTCACCTCCTTCGAGAAAGGAGATATCAAGCTCCATGTCTATGCCTCTGACAGTGATTTCGCACCTCTCCCTAGCCACCTCCAGCCGCTCCCCCTTTTCCTTCGTGTAGCTTCCACAAAGTAATCCCTCAAGGCATTCCCTATAGTAGCCTTCCCCGATAACCAAACCCCTCCCACCTCCACCTCATGTAAGAAGTTTCTTCGTCTTCGCCCAGAGGCCATGGAGTGAAAGAACCTCGTGTTGGTGTCATCCTCTCTGAGCCATTGTCGTCTTGATATTTGACGCCATTCCACCTCTTCTTTTTTATCCTCCAGGAGCAATTCCTCCAAATAATTGCACCTCTATGCAATTTCCTCCTGACTGACCCCCATATCGTCATCCACCAAATCCAATCTGGTGACCCCTGTCTTCATGAAGAACATTAACAACAGGGGCGGAGGCAGGGAGTCGAGTAGGGGCCATGCCCCCTCCTAAAATAGAAAATATATGAGAGGTGTATCAGCCTCCATGATTGTGATTGTCCACGAATATTGGGTCTCATACGCCCCTTCCCCCCCCATTTGTCAATTCCCAATTTGAAGTTCCAATGCCTTCCTGATTTTCCGCTTTTACTTCACAAATCCCATCATTGCCTTCCCATTTATCAAGAGGCACTTACGTTTGCATGCCTCTTGACACTACTGAGGAGGCAAAACTTTAAAGGGTTCCTCTTCTTCAATCGGTAGCCTCTGCAGAGAGAAAAGGTGCCTACCAAATACATGGACGAAAGGTTTCTCTTCCTCGATCGATAGTTTCTGTGGGTAGAGGTGCAAATACATGAGCGAACACAATGTCAGTTCCCTTCTCCTCAAGAATTCCTTTTTTTTGTATTTCGTTCTCATGTACCCTAACTTGGATATTGATGGAGAAATCTTTTTAAAAAAACTTATTTAGTTTCTTTCATATCGGCATGGAATTATAATTAGAACCCTATGCATATTCATACAACTCCAAACAAACGTTTGACATAATATCAGGATATATGATAATATAAAGGAAAGAATAAAGAAAGGAATGAAGGATATGGTAATTTACAGTATATTTAATCTCATGAGACGTGAATTTATTTTGAAATTATTGTAAAAAAATGGACAAAAGTGACATGTTAAGTAGCTAATGGCATTCCAATTAATATAGATATTGTCTATGAAATTTGCATTTGTCATAACATATGATACGAAATATGATGACGGATGCAGATGGGCATCCTATCAATATGCATATAATCAAAGAAATATTTTGTAGAAAAAATAAGCAAACATATATTGAATAGTTTTGAAATGAAATGAATATATGATAGGATTTCTAGATTTTCAACTTCAAACGGCAGTAAGAAATGCATCAATAGTGCAACCACAACGCTTTTCCTCTCTCATTTCCATGAGAGTGAGAAATAAAATCGACCATATGGAACCTACTCATTTCCAGGTCCACGGTAGAGAGCAAGAATTTTTTCTTTTCTATTGGCCCTTCCCAGTGCCCACTTAATGGTCTAGTGGTAGTACAATGTGTCTACCACATAAAAGAGCAGGGTTCAAATCCCACTCTTGCAGCGGTTGTGTTAGGTAGTCGACGACCAACGTAAAAAATAGTTGAATCTTTCAACATGGATTTGAGCAAGAATCCATGTAGCCGACCCTACTTATAGTGGGAGAAGGCTTAGTACATTTATCTATTGGCCCCTCCTATAAAAAATCTCTAGCTCCGCCCTTGATTGACATAGTGATCAATAACAACAAATCATAGTTTTCTAGCGAGCACTTTACACAAGATTCTCCATGTATCAAGCATGTGACAAGGGAAAAAATAATGATTTTTTCTGGTGTCAATTCGGGTAGTAACTTGTCTACTTATCAACCCTCTCATGATACCATGCACAAAGCAAGGTGTTAGTTCATAGGAGGTGCACCAAAGATGGTGTCATGTTGGCAACAATGGCAACATTTATGGGGAGATATCGGCATGTCAATCATTGTATCCAATAAGGGTAAAACGTTAACATAGATGCTTATGTTGTGGTTCTAGGAGCTAACTTGCAGGGGAACGTCATGACCCAATCATCTATTTCCAATGCAAGCGTGTCAGATATAAGGGTCATGAGAATACCAAGCATGATTGAGTTTTTGGATGTTGCGGATAAAGTAGGCAAGATGAACTTTCCCATGACAGTTTCATAGATCATAGCATCTTTGAGTACACGAGGCATTTCCTGTCGCAATTGTACCTGCTCTTACTTCCAACCTTTTCCAAGCTTGCATGTGCGATCTTCTGGTGTAGAAGTATTCGTGGCTACTTCAAGTTTGAGATCATGAAAGCCCGATCACGTTTTCAGCACTCAATGGTTATTTACGGGAGATTTGTTGGCCACTGGCATATTA
This sequence comes from Ottelia alismoides, assembly GCA_037367405.1. Lineage (NCBI taxonomy): Eukaryota > Viridiplantae > Streptophyta > Magnoliopsida > Alismatales > Hydrocharitaceae > Ottelia > Ottelia alismoides. The sequence continues at coordinate 250,297 of JAZKJV010002909.1, read as the reverse complement.
TTTGTGAAACTGGATCACTCCTTACATCCCCCGCTAACTCCCTGGGCATGCTGAATTAAGAGACATTGTGTTCCCGGACAAATACGATGGTGAAGATTACACATTTTAACGGTTTGAAGGCCAATTAGGCCCTTAATAAAAAGAGATTGTCACTTCGGCTACGAAAATGGCATGGGAATGGGAAGGGAATCTAAAAAAATGAGATTGAATGGCGACATCCATGATTTCATGCAAATGAGGCTTTGAGAGAACGATGCTCTGGACATTTCTTGTACCTATATGCAACCAACAGCATGAGCAGTACAAATTTGATAAGCTGGTGATTGGTTTTGAGGAGATTGAAGGAAGAAGATACGCGAGTAGGTTGTCTCAAGAGGTTGTTGACCGTCTTATGGAAAAATATTTCAGTGGGGATTTGCGTAGCTCTAATGTCTTTGAAATTTGAGTCGTGAGGGTTGAACATGTCTTGATCGATTTCTTCTTCTCTCTTAGGGAGTTTAGAGATCTTCTTGGTGTTAAGACAATGATGGTAATCAGAGAATTCCTGATAAGCGACTCCATATTTGATCAGATCAATTGCTTTTTCCATTTCCTCAACTAACGAGGAACTGTGAAGATATTGAAGTTTTAGGTCTTGGGCCTATTTAGTTTACCTCATTGTAGTCAAGACCCCGGCTGAATGCGTATGAGAATTTATTATTAATGTCAACCACTCATGTTACTTTCAGCAAAAGTTATTCTATTGTGGTGGGTCTTATGGCAACTTCTAATGTGATAACAATGTCGAAGAGATAGCCAACCAAAGTTCTTATGTAAAAAGAGGATTTTGGCAAAGCACAAGATTCGTTGAGACAATCTTCTGTTAGAGTTAAATCAAGGCTCATGCAATATGGTTTTTCAGAGAGATGAATTGCTCATATAAAATGGTTCGTTACAACAGTCACATTCTTTGTTCTAATTTATGGTACATTGGAAGGAGGTTGGATTCAATTCTAAGAGATGCCCGCTACCAATGCATATCCGTAATGATGTTCAATTTCGTTTCAGATGATCTTGATGGGAATCTGCGGGTGTATGTGCCATGGGGATGTTTACATGCTTCACAAAGGGTTGCCCCCGTAGACAGTTCTCATCTTTCATAGTATGTTAAAAAGGCAAACTTTCTTCATTAAGAGGGTTTAGGGTGAGGCAAGAGAAGCTCGGACTATCATTGACATCTTCTGGGAGTTCACAACCATGGTCAACAACTAAAAAGCATGTTTCATTCCAATTTACATGTAGATATTGAATTAAAAATATTCAAAGGAGGCATTGTGTTAAATATTATTGGCTCCAGCCTAGGAGACTCATTATTTTCATAGGCATTGTGGCTTGAATGGTGTGTTAAAGCTAGCTAAAAATCTAGAAGAAAGTTTTGAACCAAAGAAGAAAGTTCGAGTGAACCAAATCGAGGGAACCAAAACATTCTCTACATAGAAACACTTGTCACAAAGAATCGCGGTATTTCTGGCTAGCCAGATTGCCCTCAGAAAAGCAACAGACCTTGCTCTCTCCGACCTGGAACAATAGGCAACTCCACCAACACTCATCCAAAACTCCTTATTGTAAGATGTGCTAACCCAAGACAACTCAGTTTCCCTCCACACCTCCACAAGTGCCCTACATGAGAAGAAAATTGATTGATATCTTTCAAACCCACCGTGATAAAACAGGCAGGTAGCGTCAGTGCTAAAGAAAATACGAGCCATGAGTATCTTCATCATCGCTCAAAATTTCCGCAAAACACATGAAGATCTATAACCTCAGTGGAGTATTCAAACTCCAAAAAAAATCTGCACTCCCTAGCAAGTAGCAAGAGCACAATCATCCCAAGTAGGTTGTGCAGTAAGCAGTTTAAACCTTCATAACAGATTAGTCCCCTTCAACCATGCCGAGTATCCTCTGTGGGTAGAGGAATGACAATCCACAAAGCACAACTCTTGCATCACCTCCAAAGTAGTCATAAAATCTCTACTCCGAGAAAGTGAAATAAAGTAAGGAGCGCAAACATCATTATCCCTTCAGAACAATACAATAAGTAGCCTTTGTCATACCCATGTCTTCAGCAAAAACATATATATCTCTACCAATAGTCATAAAGACTCTTCTGTCCAATCGACATTCCAAACCTGAAAGGAAACCCATCCCCACGCACAGGATGTAACAGTGGAGCAGAAACCATAGGACAAAAGATCCTTACAAAACCCGTAGGACAAAAGAAACTCCTATCTTAAACACGTAGAGCGTTCTCGTGGCATCCATTGAAATATCAAGATTAGTAAGGAAAACATATATTCCTCGAAGAAGTGTGGATAGAAAATCATTGCTGGAATCCCACAACCCAACTACCCACTTCCTAAACAGCTATAGAGGCTTGATGACCGAACCCGAATCCACAAGCACAACCCTTTTACTATTCTAAGATTGACCAAAGCAAGATCAGAAAACTACCCTCATCAAGCCCTTTAATCTATAGCACACCCCAATAGGTAGTCTGTGTGCAAACAAACAGATAAATAAAACACATGGATGGCCAAGAGCACTTACTGTAGGGACATCAGCATGTCTCTGCATTGCAAACATCTAGCCCTCCAACAAACCAACTTGAGCTCCATCTTTTCCAACAAAAGTCCTAATGGCACCCTTAAGTAGGGCAACAGCAAGGCATGTTGGGGCCCGACGTTTAAGCACAAACATAAGCCATCTCCTTCAAAAGATAGTATGTAAAGTTCTCCCGATTAACCAGTGGACCATTGTACATCTCCACTAAGGTCGAAAGGAATATGGCCTCCAAAAGGGAACCCTCTGTAAAGAAAAGCGCATCATCAACATATTGCAAGACCAGGATGGATAAAACATGGGTTGCATAACTGCTAAAGGAACCACCCCAGACTCTCTTCTACAATCACCACTAAAGCATTAACCACCAGAATAAAAAGAGGAAGCACCAAAGGGCACCCCTGTCTGACCTCCCATGTATGGCCAATAGAAATCCCCCTCTAGATGACAGTTCACCAACACTAAGTAAGAGGCAGTATTCACGCACTTCATCTAAACAATCTAATATCCAAAAAAAATCTTTTGTTAAGGGAGCTCTACAAAATCAACATTTTCAAGGGCTTTAGAAATATCAACCTATCACAACAACCCTACGGTATTTATGCTATTCCAATCATCGACAATTTCTAACATCATTACAATGATGCCCATCATTAACCTTCTCGAAACAAATGGTGTTTGTTGCAGACTGGAACAATTGATTAGGATCGGTTTTAAGAAATAATGAAGAGAGGCTTGGAAGGATGGGCATTGAAGGAGCTTTCTAGGGTGGCAGGTCGATACTCTTAAGATTCATGCTGTCTTTGCTTTCAATTTACTTTCTATCTGCATCTTGCAAGAATCCTCTAAGAAAAAGATACTCTTCGAAAAAAATCCTACAAAGATGTGCTAAAACAATTAAAGGTAGGATACCTTTCATGAAAGTATGCGGACCGATAAAAGAAAAGGCCTCGTTTTGAAGATTTTGAATGCCGCACTTTTAGCTAAATCAGTGAGGAGATTGCACTTGATGACTTCCTTAGAAAAAGTTGGGGGATACTATATTTATCCCCTGCTTGGATGATTAACCGATGTTGACGTGATCGAGGAGATCACCCCTAGGTTGATGGATATTGTAGCCGATTTTCAGACATCAACGTGTTCTGTTTCAAATTATCATAGGGTATCGTCTCCCATCCTTAACTTCCTTTTTTCTTGGGCCTGTTATGAGAATTTCGAGCATATTTTGTCATTTCTTAACAGGTAAAAGCCAAAAGATGGTGTTCAAGGCGGAAGACATGGAAAAGAAACATATTTCTATCATGCAGTGTGGTCCAATGAACGAAAGGAACGGGATAACATGGTGAAAGAGGAGACGAAAATACCATCATTATGAAGAAGAACAAACAAGCATTTTCTTTCTTTAAGTGCGCCATCTACATGGATTCATTGCCTCCAAACAAATCTAATTCAGTTTACACCCAAACAAAGATCTGAAAAGGTCATATCATTTTAATAGTTTCCTCCCAACATTTCCTTCATCTTCCGTACTGCCTCTTGTAAGGTTCCTCTTCCAACTTCACCGTTGTTAGGATCAGAGTTGGATTTCTTCTTTTTATTCAGAATAAATTTCCAATATAGTGGTATAGGACTAATATTCATCAACAAAAAAGGACCGTTAACATGTTGCCAATAGTACTATGGACAATCCATCCATTTGAATGGGTTATACAAGAACTGCTGGAGACAATGGGAACCAACATTTATATGTAAGATGCCACGAGTATCATTGTTGAGATGAGAAGAGCACAGTTGTAGAGGTCCGATCAGCATACTGAAGGACTTCATAGAACAGAATAACATTGAGCAGGATATCGAGAATGCAATTGATGTATGTATTACTTTAGAAGTGATGTCGGAGTAGAATATGCCTTCGAAATGAAATGGGATGTATCCTCTTAAATCGATAGCGTTCTTTTGCCTCCGGTTAATTGATTGAGGTTATCGATGAAGCCAGTCACGATTTGCTAATTGAATTCTCTTTCGCAAGCCCCTCTGTCACGTTCAGGGATGAAGAGCACAATGAACAACAGTAACCAGCTTGACAAACATGACAAAATGGTGGTGAATGAGAACTTGATGAAAAATATAAAGAGAACAGGATGAATGGGGGCTAGGCCACCTTTTAACTTGCTTGAGTTGGCAATGTTCCTCAATAAACATGGTGGAAGGTCCTTTTAATAATTTTGCTTGCCTTGAAACAAATCAGTGAAAGGAGAGAGTAACTTGATGTATTATGCGAGCCTCAGCTCCTCTTATATAAGAGAGGAAGAGTATAAGATTTTGGAGAAGATTACATAAGTGTCCCTAAAAGAAAAGCCTAGATTTTAGAAGACTACACAAAAACCGATCTTGATATAATTTTCGTTATAATACAGTCATTTAACGATCTATCAGAAACCGAGACTGAAATATCTCCGCAAGGAGGGGCTCAATTGTGTCACTTTTAACCTGGATAAGTCTAGGGTCGATCTCAGAGACACGAGCTATCCTCATGATTAATTAAATCCCAATACTTAAGTTAAGTGATTATTAATCTATCTAGGTCAAGCAACCGAGATCAAACAATGCAAAACATTACTTATGAGAGAAGATGCATTTTTGTTGTTTTTTATGCAAGCTATATTAAAGACACAATGCCAACAAAATGATGTGACATGCATACAAACATAAATGCATTAATATGCCCCTAAATGATCAATTGATTGAGCAATAAATTTAGATTTAATTTCATGGACATTTGATGCATCAAAATAAATGAAATTCAACTTCATCGCATTTCTATGATAAGTGGCGCAACACATGATATATCAAATTAAAGGTCATGTTTCACATGTCAAATCAGGAAATAATTCATGCCATTAGATAGAGCATCAAATAAGCATTAACATGAAATTGAAATCATTGAAATACGATTCCATATGCTCAAGATATAAACAACAAGTTCACGGGCATAAATGCAAGAAAAACATTGAAAAATATATACGAAATCATCACATAAAGGTCTTGTCATGGGCATTTTTGCAATATAGAAGAATCGGCGAACCGTCCCTGTAATTAACAAAGCGTGCATGGACCTAATTGTAAATATCAATAACTGGTGGGTCCCCCTGATGCAATTTCCCTAGGCACGCCATGTGAGGCACGTACGGGAGGACCTTCTTTGCAATTTTGGAGAAGATGGTTGCTTCGGCTGCAATTTCACCAACTCGCACGCACCATGCACATGCGAACAGGCTAGGAGTAAGGCGTGGGGTCGACTGCAAATTCGAGGACAAGTGATGAGTCTCGATGCTTCGGAGGTGCATCAGTCCCGTCGCGGCTAGCGGCTCGACTCCAAAGCGTGGGAGGAACGAGGACCATCAGATGGGCGTGATCGGATGCCAACTATACTGCGTTGGTCATCGTTCTCCTCCTTAGGCGGCGAAGCTTCTTCTGGTCTCCGACAATGCTGCACCTCCTCCTCCGTCGACTTCTCGGCACACCAAAGGTCCACACACCTCAAGAAAGGGGTGGCGAAGCTCTTTGTCAATAGAAGGAGATCCTCATATGGTCGGATCTTCAGATCAATGGAGCATCATCAGAGATGCTCCTCTAGAACGGAGGATTCTTGAAACTCCAAACATTCACGTATCTTGACCTGCAAAATGCTAGGGGCAAACTAACGTAAGTGTGTGTGCGTAGAGTGAGCGAGATGAGGGCCTGAAGGGGCGAAGAAAGGGGAGACCTGATGGGTTCATCTCCAGCACATTGAAGATGAAAGGGGTCGAAGTGAATGGGGGTAGGGGGAGTCAGAAACGGTGAGCGAGAGGGCTGGCGAAGATCACAGATGTCCGACAAGGGTGCACGGGGGATCAATTGGAGGTGAGGGTGATTGTGCGAACCTAATTAATTTGGAGAAAACAAGTAAAAAGTAACAAGAGGTACTTACATGGGATAGAAGAACAACGCGAGGCAACGTGGAAAGCTTGGGTTGAGCTTTAAGCGGAGCTCCAGTCTTTGCTTAACTCCCCCAGACATGGGGAGAAGTTGGAACGACCGTACGAGTGTTGTTGCATGACCTTACGGCCATTGGTCTCATCAGAAATGAACCTCCATCGTAGCGTTTCAATTCTGCCACCCCTTGTCACGAGAGGAAAGCTGGGGAAACCTCACATGAAGAGTGGACCCCAGGAGCAGTGGTCGGTAATGGTGATTTTAAAGAAGGAATACGACGGTTCCGGAATGTGATAGTACATATTCTAATCATCGTTTCCAGAGGTGTACGTGAGGAGGAACGTGTGAGAGGAAGTGATCATGTGGGTGAGGGGTGTAAGGTCTATGACAGGGAGGTGGAGTGAGGTGGAGAACTGGTGTGGGACGGTTGGAGAAATTGTAAGAAGAAGGGTGGTTGGTGAGGTGCGAAGTGGGACATAGAAGGTGCTGGAAATTGAAGATGTGTGGGATCATTTGAAGGAGCCAATCAGACGGTCGATGAATGGGCAAGAATTGAGGCTCCTGATGCGTCTGATCAAGGGAATCAAGCGGACCAAGATGATGCTTGAAGAACGGTGGAGATCAGATCCATCTGATGGATCTAGCGGCTGGAGAAGTAGGTGGGAAGAGACAAAGGGATGGGTCACGTGGTATCTCCAGGGAGAGCCACGTGGCCCAATAGAAAAAATAAAGAAAAAAACAAATAGTTAGAAGCTTTAAATGAAAAAGTCTAACATGAAAGTTGTAGATCCTTTCGAGATCTACAAGTTTCATGTTGACCACAAAGTCAAAATACAGCAATTGTACATAGTAATTTTTTGTAAGCATTTTTAAATAATTTAATATAATTGTTTTAGTTTCTTTTGATTTTTTTGGAATTTTAATTCGTAATTAATGTCAAAACAAATATTTACAATTACAATATTTATCTAATTTTTATAATATTTTTGATATTTAAGAAAATACAGAAATAAAGACACATTAATTATTATTTATATACAATAATTAGGGTTAGTTATATGCATAGGGATAGTTGTTAAAGTTAGTTAATTGGGGTTAGATTTTATTGAATAGGTTAAGTAAGATGGATAATAGATAAGAGTTATAATGATAACTCATGGCTCTATCAATCATGTAGTAGAGCCTCTATCAACATGAGAGCTAGCATGGTCTGCAGCAGAATAAGAACAAACATCTAATTGACTGCAGCATGCATAGAAGAGCTCCTTTCCAAGTGAACTCTTATAGTAGCGCAAGATAAATTGTACACCCTGCCAATGTTTGTATCAAGGATTCTACATATATAATATATTAACTTTCCATGCAATTGTGTTTTTAATATCTAGTCGAGTAGTTGTGATGTGATCATGTTTTCCCACCAAACTCATATGTCTAATGCAGACCTTATAATAGTTTTCACCATCATTGTTGTGTCGATCGATTTTAATTGGTATCAACAATGGCTCGAGACCTCATAGTAGATGGAGACTATTGATTATCCTTTCTTTGCATGTAAGAAGTCCAAATATGTTTGGCAGGAGCTTTAGATTGGTTGGGTGAACTCATGTTGCATTGACATTTGCTGAGACTTGATGGACAATGCTAGACATCGTCCCTCTGAAGAGGTTCTCCTCTCGAAGGCGATCATTAGGGCAATTTGGTTAGCAAGGAGTCATCCAATATTTGTTTCAAAGTGTTTCTATGTTGAAAATGTAATCTTTCATGCCAAGACTCTCCTCGAGTCATGGCTCTTGTAAGGCAGCCTCAATATTTTTCCAATAATCTAATATATCTGAGGTGGATGGCATTATGTGTTCCCACTTTTTTGTCTCAAAAAACAAGGTCTTGCACCTGAGAAGGATAGCCACTTCCAAAAAATCAAGCAAGCAGTAAATTGATATCGATGCTCTATCATTAATATCAACCTGCTTGCTTGATTTCAATAATTGTTTTACGAGGGAATAAGCTTGGAGGGTAATTTTTATTTTTAAAATTTATAGGTATATTTGTTCATGATTTTGTATAGCTACTCCATGTTTTTACACATTTAAACATAAATACGATGAAAGCAAATAAATGAATTTATAATTGGTCAAAATTATAAACATATCGATATGGATCCAAAAAATGTGTTTTTCTCTAGTTCATGTAAACATTTTTTAATCTATATTAGATCATCCTTTTTCTCGTAGATTTGAGGTTGTCATGGATGGTGTAGTCTATAATATAATAATATATATGTTTACTCATCTATTTGTTAGGTTTTTAATACCACTAAGGATTTTGTTTATATGTAGTCTAGATGGAATGACACATGTGTGTTATGCAAAAGGACACAGAGACTAGATGGAAGCAATATTTCCATAAGCTTTTCATTGGGGAAGGAAATATAGAGATTACTTTGGGAGGTCTAGTTAGAGCGAAAGTTACTTGAACCATGTAAGCTATCGAAGAATAAAAAAGAAAGGAAGAGGAGGCTTTGAAGGTTATGAAGCCTTGTAAAACTTGATGACATTCCTATAGAAGTATAATAGTTCTTGGTGAACATGGTTTGCCTTAGCTTGCAAATTTATTCAATGTTATTTGGCGAAGCAAGAAAATGCATGAAGAATGGAGGAGAAGCATTGTGTTGCATCTTTATACCAATAAAGGAGACATTCAAAATTGTTCAAATTACAGAGGAATCAAGCAGATGAGTCATACTATGAAAATTCGGGAACGTATGATCGAAAGATGGTTGAGGCAAGTTTCCAAAGTAAAAGAAAGCCAATTCGGATTCATGACAGGTCTCTCAATTATTGAAGCTATCCACTTATTGAGGAGAACAATGGAAATTTATAAAGCTAAAAAGAATAACCACCATATGATTTTATTTAATTTAGAAAATGCTTATGAATCTGTCCCATGGGAGATATTGTACAGTATTGGAAAAGAGACATGTACATGTCCTATACATTAATCTTATAAAGGATATGTATGATGGGCTTCATCTTGTGCAAGGATCCAACCTGAGAAGACTGACTATTTGACATCAGCATTGGCATGCGTCAATGTCCAGCTTTAAGCTTGATCCTTTTTATTTTGATTATGGATGAGTTGACTAGTCGCATTCATGATGAGATACCTTGGTGTATGTTATTCACCGATGATATAGTGTTGATTGATGAGACTAAAGATGGTGTAAATGAGAAGCTTGAGGTTTAGACATATGCCTTAGGTACGAAAGGATTTCGTATAAGTAGGGCTAAGACGGAATATATGGAATCAAATGCACATTTGATGGAAGTTGTGGTGAAGGAATCAAGGCGATGATTGGCAACGATGACATTCAGAAAGATTGTTTTGGTGTAGATCTGATAGAGGATAAAATGAGAGAAAATCACTCAAGATAGTGTGGCAATTTGCAAATGAAATCAGTTGATGCAACAGTTAGAAAATGTGAGTTTTAGGGTGTTGAGTTGTCTAAGAGAGCATGTAGAAATCCCAAGAAGTGTTGGAATGAGATTATCCAAAGGAATATTAGTTTTCGGGATCTAAACCCGAGAATGACCCAAGATAGATCTGATTGGAAGCAAAGAGTTCATGTAATCAACACTACTTAATGTGAGAAAAGGCTTTGTTGTTGTTGTTGTTGTTGTGAATAAAGTTTGGATCCCTCTTATATATGAGGGGAAGAGTGGGATTTTGAAGAATACTACACAAATACCTTTATGAGGACAATGTAGGGTTTAAGAGGAGATTGCACAAAAGAAGATGGGAAAATAGGAAAGACATTTTTTCCAAAACCAAAATTCAAATTGAAGATTTTGATCTACAAGATATTTGATTCATTAACTAGAACCTTTGTTCTCAAACTAAATTGCAAGATCTAGTATATATGTATGTGTGTGTATTAAAGGGCTAAATGGTTGATAAAAAAACTCCCACCAACCTCAAGAACAGCTTTAAAATGAACAAAGGCATGTGCAAATTAAGTACAGAATTTCATGCATTTCTTCCAAGAAATACATCTAGGTTCTATTCAGACAAATCAAAAGACACAAAAAAGCCAAAAATTGCTTCCTCCCAGCTTATATTGTATGTGATGCAAAAAGGAAAGACGAGATTTTGCCTAATGTAGCTCCTAAAGGGCTTTAGAGATAAAAGTAGCTTTTAAGACAAAGAAGTCATTAATTAAATGTCCAATCTGGGTTATAATACAAGTGGTTTATAATTCATAAGTTCATTATTCCCTCGATATATATATATATGTTTTTCGATGAATGCAATTCCTGAAAGCCTGAGGACTAGAAAGGAACTTGATGCGGCAATTAGACTGCTGCCATGTGATAAATAATACAGTTCAAGCCATGGAAGCACTCTCTTGAAAACATAAACTAAGGCTGCATATAATAAACAAGAAAGGGAACCACTCCTTATCAACTTCCAACATACATGAGGAGCTTCATGCACTTGGTGGTCATCTTCTATAATTATTCGCAGGTAAAAATAAAAAAAATGGTCTTGCATTTACCAACCTACCAGTAATCATCATCTCAAAGCAGCTCCTATCATTGTTAGACATGTTGCCAGTGATATATAGGTTAAAGGAGCTATTTTTTTGGGTAACAAGAAATGGAATAAAATTACAGAACACAAGTATCGTAGTAACAATTTATTGCAAGAGAAAGGACAATCCACTGAGGGCAGAAACAGACAGAACACAAAATAAATAGTAAAAGAGCTCCAGTTCATGACGAGACAATTGTTAAACAAAAAAGGTATCTAAATTTTCTCCCACCAACTTCATCCAAAAGACACCTAACATGAATATCCGAATACTTCCATACAAAAGTGAGACAGAATTTAATGAATATGAGAAATGCGTAAAATACAGATGACTGGCATTGAACACAACATATTTGTTTCATACCTCCTGCGAGAGTGGCATATCACATATCTGACGCGAACTTACATAAACTACGGATATCAGGCAAAACACATTAAAGAACCATTATGTCAAGAATACTCAATTTGGAGAAATTTTAAATATAGAACAATAAGTAATATATTCAGATGGAAAGCCTAAAGGGCCTAAATTGCAAATGTCAAAGTATCAAGCATATATTTGAATTTATACATGAGCGTAAATATGGATGTGAGCTCGGACGCGTACGCGTGGGCGTGTGGGCCTATGTGTGCATGTGAACATGTGGGTGTGGACGTGGGTGTGGGTTTGTGCGTGCGCATGCATGGGTGTGTGTATGTGTGCAAGCAAGCATGCACACGTGAATGCAAGCATGTGAGTGTGTCATGTTTATGTAGAAGTTTCTACTAGGACACGGCAGCAGCAGAAATCCCACCTTACACATGACAACTTCAGGAAGTTTTTTAACCAGATTCCAACTGATAATTGCATAACACATAAAAAAATATTAATAAAAAAGGGGTGAAGCAGACATGGTATCAACTGAAAAAAGGCAGAATTTTAATATAATCCTTTAAAACAGAATGATTATTCACATGTAAGATCAACATCTGATTACACCAGTATAAGATCCAACCAATTACTTGTAACAGTGAATACCAATTTTAAAAAAGAAGGCAGATCATGTAAGCCACACCGTGGTCAAAGTAGAAGGAAAAAACAACCAAATTGTGAAACTCGTGTAAAATAGATTGAGATAGTGTTCACCCAATTTAAACTTTTTGGACAATGACATGCAAGTGCCTGTTATCAACGAAATATAGAGGAATATATTAACAATTGCCTGCCTTGAGAAAAGAGAAACCCGCCTTCATAATGAGCATATAATTGGGTTGTAATTTTCTCCTGGCGTGCCAAAAGACATCTAGAAACCAGTGGAGAACATGCAAAGAAACAGAGAATAGAAATAAAACAATTTTGTTCAACTTTCTTATAAATGCAAATTTTCAAGCCAAAATGACAAATACAGAAATTTTGCACTTAGCACTTCCGGCTCTAAAAAAATGATATAATAAGCACAGAACAGGACAGAAAGAAAGAAATTTCATTCATTATTGATGTCCATAAAAGGACTCACCTCTAGTGGTGTCATCAGCTCAATAGGCTTTTCCCATGTAGACTGCTTAGTTTTCTTGTTGTAATAGTACCTACACAGTTCATTGTGGATAAGAAAAAATTAAAAAACATGACAAATATATCTATAGTACAAATAACTGATGCACCTTTTCCCATCAGCTGAAGTATGCTCCAACCAATCGGACTGTTGAAGTGGGTTCGGTTGCAAGCTTGGCTGCTTTTCAAGAAAAGAAATAATTAAAATCATAACAATCATTATAAGGGCAGCTTTTCATGAGTAAACCAGCGGATAACTTATGCTTCAATCCGACATATAACTTTGCTTCTGCCTAAAACAATAATTATAATATAAACGCATTCTATTTTACTAATGAGTATACTAAACTGCAATTTACAAAAGCAACAGAATAAAGTTCCTTACTGGAGTAACAGAGATTGGGGCAAAGGAATGCGGCCCTGGCTGCACCAAAGGTCTGACAGATGGCACACTTGGAGCCTCAGCCGAAGACAATGGAAAAGAACCACTGCTAGGTGCAAGAGGCACCTGCATACGAGGGGCAGAGGCAGGCTGAAATTGGAAATTGCCGCTGTTTTGAGGTTGACCATACGAGGTTGTGAACTGAAAATATAATTCAGTGCGAATTAGGACAACTTAGCTTCTTATGCATATCATGCTTCCTACACATCAGAAGAAATCCTTACTGTAAATGACGAAGGGTGTGGCACTGCGATTCCACCTAAGTTAGGGTTACCAACAGGTGGTTGAACATTTTGTTGAGCTTGCATAGGAAAAGAAGTTACAGGCATATTTTGTTGAATATAAGGCATTGCAATGCCCTGTGATGAAGGTGGCCCCTGAAGCGGCGGACCAGGCCTCAGCGGTAACTGCTGTGTCTGCTGTTGATATTGAAATTGCGGTGCCTGACCAGAAGGTATTCCTACATTAGCTATTGGCATTCCCTGTCCCACAGGACGAAAATGTTGGCCAGAAGCTGGAACAAACTGTGATGTTTGTTGAGGAGAATTCACAGGTCTAAACTGCAAATACCAAAGAAAAATTTACCCCGCCTCAGCACCAATAAAGACTTATTCAATAACAGTGAACAGAAATCTTAATCAATACCAGTTACTGATAAAAAAAAGTAGCATTAGTCACCTGCACTGGCAAAGGTGGAACAAAGTTTTGAGGCGGACCAGGGTGCCCCATAGTAGGAACAAAATGCTGTGCAGTTAAAAGAGATGTAAAAAAGGTCAAAAAAGTATGCCAAGCAAACCTTATTGAGAAATCGTTAAGTAGAAGAAGGAACAAAACTATAAATCACCTGTGTCCCAGTTGTTTGAGGATTGCTTCCCATTATATCAGAGAGAACACAGCTGGTAAAACAACTGATAAATAACAAACACTTTTAGTAAAGGCCACAGCCACAAATATCAGAAAATCATGTGGGAAGAAATTTTCTTGTCAACTATCAAACAGTAACACAACTTGGAGGCCGCTTAACGTCACAATTAGCAGCTTTTATTGAGTTAGTTTCTTGCTAATTAAGGCTACAGCCAGAAGTATCATGATTTATGTGGCCCCTTAATGTGACAGTTAGCAGTTAATTCTGTTATATGTCCTATTCTCAACTAAAATCAAGGTTGCAAAAGTCGGTAGTCGGTACTCGGTCGGTTGGGTCACTGACTAAGGATTAATCGACAGTCGGGCGACTAATCGGATTTAGTCGGACTTTAATCGACTTTGAATTTTATAATTATTTTAAATATATAACTCATTTTTATACATATATTTACATAGATTTTGTACATTTATATACTACCATAATAAAATAAAAGAAAATATTGAATTTAAATAAAACATTAGGCATATTATACTAAGTTTGCTTATAAAAAAAGTAAAACATTAAAAAAAATACGGTATCTCCAAGCGAAAATTGGTCGATTAGTGTTCCTAGTCGGAATTAGTCGGTACTCGGTCGGCCACCCCACTGACTAGACTAGTCGGACCTACTAATCGGGCCAGTCGGGCGACTTTTACAACACTGACTAAAATTGCATGAAAAATGACTCATAACATCCTGCCGTGTGCCTAAACATAGTAATATGTAGGTGTAATACAATTTTTATGAGGCTAAGCAACGAGAAGAGCTCGCAAAAGAAATGGTGGTGAAAGAAGATTTACAGATACTTTCAGTTCTTTTACAAAGATTAAGATACACTTTATCAATGGTTGATCTCTGCTTGTATAAATGGTATTTATGCATTCTATGAACTGAAAGAAGTATAAAATACTTGGAAAATAAGGTGGCTATTCAGAAACCAACAGATCTCAAGACTCGCTGGAAAGCATACTCATTCACACAACCAAACAAACATGTACATGTATGCATATACTACAAAAACAAATATGCATATATGATATATGTATAGTGGTCGATTTCCCGCTCGCTCCCATGTTTTTCGTTCTAATGACCGATTGCCTGGCAGTGTTGTTTAGGCGGGCTGTGGAGGCCGAGTGGGGTGAGGGCTTCTGTCTGGGGAACATATCTATCCCGTACCCGTTGCTTCAGTATGCAGATGATACGATTCTTTTCCTAGGAGGGACGGATGAGCAGAACTACAATGCCACGCTCCTTGTTGATATCTTTGGCAGTCTCACTGGTCTTGAGAATAACAGGCACAAGTCGGTGGTCGTGGGCTTTGGGATCGAGGGTGGCAAACGCAGTAGGCTCGAGGATTTGATAGGTTGTTCGTTGAGAGATCTCCCTATCTCCTACCTTGGGCTGCCGCTAGTGGACGGTAAGCTAAAAAAATCAGACTGGGATAGCCTGATACGCAGAATGGAGGAGAGATTAGCTTGTTGGAAGGCAGTGACCCTATCTAGAGGTGGGAAATTGACCCTCCTTAAACATATTCTCGCCGCCATACACATCTTCTTCTACTCAACTCGGCGGTGGGGGTCAGGAAATACACATCTACACATCTTCTTCTACTCAAATGCCGGTGGGGGTCAGGAAAAAAGTTGAGACTCTGATGAAGACCTTTTTTGGTCAGATGGTAGGCAACAGAGATCCGGGTTGCACCTTGTGTGCTGGGATGATGTTACAAAGGGGCATGGTGATGGTGGCCTTGGAGTCCGGTATGTTGAGGTCATGAACAAAGTGTTGCTTGCCAAGTGGGTGATTCAGATTTGGGGCCCTTCTACCTCCTTAACTTCCAGATTGCGGAGAAACATATATGGAGTCAATAGGGAATTAGTTGCCAACAGAAAAAGATTCGATTCGTCGCTCTAGGTCGGAATCCGCGTTGTTCGGCCATCTATTTCTCCTAGGTTGCGGCCAAAGGTTGGGAATGGTCACACATTCAAATTCTGGAGAGATGACTAGACGGGGGAGGGCGCCCTTGGGAGGAGGTTCCCTAGACTGGTGGCTCTAACGGCGCCAAAGGAGGTTAGTCTTGCTCAAGTGGCGGTTATGGGGTCATGGGTAGGGTTGAGCATTGGGCCGGGCCAACCCGACCCGACCCGAAATCCGGCCCGCTTAGCCCGACCCGAACCCGAGCCCGAACTTGAAATGGGCCGGACTCGGGCCTTTTTTAGGCCCCATTGCAATTTCGGGCCGGGCTCGGGCCCTATAGGGCCCCAACCCGTAAAGCCCGATAGCCCGAACCCTATATATATATATATAGTAAGATTGGTAGCATGCAACACTAACAAAGATAAATTATATACCATTTAAAATTATGAAATATACATGTTTCATATTGCATTTATTTGTTACCTTTGTATTGATATCATATGCTAAGACTAGAAGGTTATTGTTGCTTATATTTGCCACAAGGTTCTAATCAAGAAGAACATTCGTCGTCTTAATGTTATTTCCAAACAATCCGGGAACTATTCCAATATGCATTCGCTATGAAACTAGGCGTTGTGCTTCATTAACATAGGTTTTACAAACTCGTATCAAATACCATGGCCTCAAATTTCAGCGAAATTCGGTCGAATTTCTGTCGAATATCGATATCCAGCCGAAATTGAAATTCAACCGAAATGACCGAAATGACCGAAATGACCGAAATATGGGGGTCCTTGTACAAAAAATGACCGAAATGACCGAAATTTCGGTCGAAATTCCACCGAAATTCCATCGAAATTCTGTTTTAGTCGGTACCGAAATGGTGACCGAAACCGACATTTAAGGCCTTGTCAAATACATATATTGTTATTTCAGATGCAAAATATGCATCTATTTTTAAATGCATTTAAGATAAATGTTAGGGCATATAAATGGGCAGGCCCGACCCGAGCCCGACCCAATAATCTTCGGGTCGGGTTCAGGTTTGGGCCTATATTTTTAAAAATAAACGGGCCTTGGGCCCGGCCCGTTAGCCCACATATCAAAATGGGTTTGGGCCGGGCCAAGGCAAACCCAGCCCGAACCCGGCCCATGCTCAACCCTAGTCATGGGCACCTATGTTCGTCTCGGATCAATCGAAGCAACACATGGAGGACTTCTTGAGGATGATGGCTAAGGTGCCTCAATTGGGGGTGCAGTCTCAGAAGGAGGATCACTATGTAAGGGAAGGGGGAGGTTCTCGGTAAAGAAGGCGTATGAGGCGGTGAGGGGGTCGACATTGGAGCAGGAGTGGGACGTTGAGTTATGTCAGGACATGAAGATTATCTAGGCGACCAGGATCCCTCTCAGAGTGAAGATTTCCTTAGGTGTCTAAGACAAAATCGCTTATGTGATAAAGCGAGGAGGTGGAGGTTATTTGGCTTGGAGGACACGTGATGTGACAGGTGCGAGGGCTCAGTTAAGGATGTGGATCACCGTTTTTTTGATGCATGACTTCGGCGGAGGTGTGAAGGGAGTCGGGTATTGCTTGGGTGGAGGGGTCAGGGTCAGAGCCATTCTGGATGTCGATTCGCACGGTGGGCATTGGCTCGACGGACGATTGCTTCAAGTCGTTTGCTGTGCTCTGGGCCATTTGGGTTGGGCGAAATGAGCTAATTTTCAAAAACCAGACGTTATACTCTAAAAATGTTGTCTTAATGCGCTTTATAATTTTTGGTCATCATTGTAATGTATTCGATCTTTTTTTAAATTAAGCTTGGTTGTGGTAACTCTCGTCTCGGGAGTGCACCCTCTTTTTATAAAAAAAATATGATATATGTCAACAAACACAAATATTTACCTACATATAGGCACAAACACATGCCCCTTTATTTAATATAACGTGAACTACAAAGGAATTAATCTTTACTCATTTTACGTTATTGCACATTCTAAAGACCATGAATGTAAGAATCTTAAAATTAAAATGTGGTCTTTTTAAAGCAAAGACTGGACAAAAAACCATAGCTCGTCTACGCCCCTTTGATAATTTAATGTCATTGAAACTAGGTATGAATTAACCTTTGCTTGTTTAATGTTATTGCACAACCATGAAAGAGTTAAGAATCTTGAAAATGCAAAAAAACACGATCCACATGCATCCATGGAAACAACGTTATTCAAATCAAAAATCCATTGCAATCACGAACAAAGCACAATATTCTTGGCATGATGGCATCTACAAGCACCAATAAATCGGTACACTTAGTAGTAAAATTTAACATAGCTAATATGCAAACTTTTGATAGAGAATGCAATGACCATTTGTGTAAAGGTCACTATCATTGTAAAGATGTTATGTAAATGCAAAGATTTAGGTGTATTTGCAGGGCGCTATGTGAAAACTCCTTATTTAAACCCTTATAAGTGAAAAGTTGACTTCATTTAGGTGGTAGACAAACAGGGATGAAAGGAGCAGAGGGATATACATCTCAAAAAAAGGAAATAAATTATTGAGAGGGTCCTCGAATTTGGGGCTTAAGATCAAAATGGGTCTTAAATAGGAAACAAAACAATTACATCCTAAAATAAACTACCACTATCAAATTGATAGAGTAAATTGCAAAAAGTGTCCTCAAATTAAGATCTTAGATCAAAATGGGTCATAAAATTTGGTTCTGATATTTACTACCACTATCACTTTGATACTACTGTTATCTAATTACAACACGAGGTCATATAACCTACTGAAAGTAATATACCCAAAAATGATCTTATCTTTCTGTGTTCTATTCGTAGCTCTTCACTTCCCCAGTCCCTCGTCAATCCCTCCTCTTCTTGCAAACCTTAACTATTAGTCTATTACTGCTGACATTGCTGAAGGCAGTGTTTGCCTCCAGAGTAGCCCGTCAGGAAGGTCTTGTGCACATGATTGGCAGCTTGACCACAATGGAGCTCATTGAAATCCCAAGAGCTCGTACGTTGTGTTCAACAAAACTAAAGCATACCTGATACGCCAAAAATGCATGTACATGTGGCCATAAAGCCGCGTCACACTTCCGAATAGAGGCTATGTGTGCCAATGCGCTTAGGCGGGCCACATATGCAGACCAAATAAACTGACTGTGTTTTAGGCAAGATTAAGTTTAATCAAGTTCAATCCGTTAACTGGGTCCGATTAAATAAAATGCAGCTCCACTCATACCGTACCCTTCAACAAGTTGAACCCATCCATACCCAAGTATAGTTAACCTACATTCCATAAACCTATCCCCAACTACTCCCTACTAGGGTTGTCAGGAAAGCTCGAGTTCCATGAACTCAATTCGGGCTCAGCTCGTTAAAAGCTCGTGAGCCCAACTCGAAAACCTAACAAGCCCGAGCTCGAGTTGGGTCGTGCTCAACTCGATAAGTCGATATAATTTTAAGATATTTTCCATTCCAACTTTCTTTCCAAATTCCCCTTCTCCAAGACTCCATTCCCGCATGAACATGATTTCGAACCCTAATCTTTTGAGCCATATGGCCCCCTCTCCAGTCTCCACCACCGCAGACCTAACCCTTCAAGTCCTCTCCAACCTCCAGTGTCGCAGGCACTAGCGCAACGGTGCACCGCACCTTCGAGCCCTAAGTACCACCTCATTAGTGCATCGTACCTTCAAGCCCTAGGGTTTGCGATGGGAGTGGATATGGATTCTTGATTTCATGCCAAAAGCCACGTCCATGGCGGTGGGAGCACCGCTCAGCACCACCATCCTCTAGACGCTTGACACATGCAAGACCATGTACCAGGTCGAGGTCTGTTCCCGCGGCCAACTCAAGTACAGGTGACCTCCCATCTCTCCTTTCTATGTTTACATGATCTATAGATATAGTTTTAATATGGAGATTGGATTTTCGCATAGATTCAAAGCCGAAGTGGCGAGAGCTCGTTAAGAGACTCATGCACCAACTCAAACTTGATGAGTTCGAGTCCGAGCCAGCATTCGAGGGCTCGAACATTATCGAGCCTGAGATCGATTCGAGCCCAGGTTTTCTTATCAAGTTCGAGTCTGAGTTGGGTTAGACTTGACTCGTTGAACTCGATAGACACCCCTACTCCCTACCCAATCACCGCTTCTGGCGATGCAACCATCCTCAAACCCTCTCCCCATCGTTGCTTCTGCAGGAGACCTCTGTCATAAAGTTGTCATCCTCAAGATTCCTACTCCCATATCATATCGTCTATGCTAAAGTGTCAAGGCCACCTCTGCTCGCGATCAGTCATCCACCATTAAAAGTTACATGTCTTAAAGCTCTTCCCGATGGTTGAGGTATGCCTTGCTTTCTATTTTGTTGTTCCACTTCCAATAGGAAGTTGAATGCTACCATTTTTTATTTTTTACTAAAACATGCCATTGCTATATATGCTAAAATGCTACTGCTAGACAAATGGGTGTTTTCTCCTTTATTCTTGTGTTGATGCATGCCATTAATTTTCACCGTTGATGTTAGATATTACTAGGAATGGTACATGGATGATGATATACTACAACCACTATTAATTGCTAAATAATACTAATGAATATTAAATGGAAATGTTTGACATATATTGTCGTTGCATGGAAATTACTATATATTATATTTGCTATGAATTACTGCTAAATGCTCCTGCATAATATTCCTAGATTTTTTGCTACATATGTACCCACTTAAATGATCTGGTAGTGGTGCAGTGTGCCTACCACCCAAAAGATCAGGGTTCAAACCCCCCCCCCTTGTGAGGGTTGCGTTAGGTATTCAACTGCCAACGTAAAAAATAGTCGAATCTTTCAACATGGATTTGTCTATTTAAAAAAAAGTGTGATGTCTAGAAGATGCATTCCCAAAAAGGTTGATATTATGATAGGTACATCGATACTTTTTCTATGTCATTTTTGCCTTTGGAAATCATTACATTGACATCATAGTATATAACTTTTTGCCAATAAAGATTATTCCAAATTCTAAAACCATAGTTTTTGTTTTTATTGATAAATCCGGTTAAACTCAACTTTTATAAAATAATCTAAAAAATAGTCACATTAATAGTAATTATTTACTCTTTATACAGTTTACCAAAACCAAGTAGAATCGCATATGCATATGCATACCTCTCATTTACCATGTGGCATCATGTGTGAACGCATATGTATACGGCATACCACATTCTTGAACCTTGTTCATATGCAATAAAGGGAAGATGAGCTAGGCGGGAGATCTTGTGTGAGTTGAGTTTTTCTCCTTTTTCTCTATTTTGGAGGGAGCATTGGGGATCTCGACAAGGCACTCTTGTCAGAAATCAACCATAGAGGACGAAGGAGGTGGTCTAGTGGAGCTCACCTAGAGGCCATGGAGTGTGTGTGTCACAGATCTTGTGGATTGCAACAGAATATGTCGGGTCACAGGGTATGTAAACAGCTGATGCTGGGGGTATTGAAGAGCCATTTCAATTCATTCAACAACAAAACATTTTCCCACATTAAGTAAGGTCAGCTAGATGGTTCTTTATCTCCATTCAGATTTATCTTTCAATCTCGAACTTAGATCTGAATAACTAAGATCTCCTTGGATACTCTCATTCCAACAGTTCTTGGGCCTTCCTCACCCGCTCTTAGGCGGCTCAACATCCCAAATCTCGCATCTTCTAACAGCCACTTCATTTCATTAGTGTAATAAAATCTCATATAGGACCCCTTTGAAATAGAGGACACCAGACTAGTAAAGAAATTTCAAGGACTCATTAAAGAAATTCCAATGACTCATTTTGATATGAACCATAGATTCACCATATGTGTGCCCAAAAATCAGAACCCAAGATTTCGGAGATCCATTTTGTAATTACTCAAAAGGATTCACTTCGATCTAGACCTCGTGAATGATCAAGAACTAAGTATGATGTGTAAAGATTTACTAACAAGCAGATATAAAAAAGTGAAACTTCCATTTCTCCTTTTGTTCTTTTTTCTTCAGCTATTCCTTAATTGGAAGCCATGCTTCGATACCACCATGCTCCACCACCACCTAATGTAGCTTAATTTTTAGAGAGGAAAAATCAAAGGTGGGAAGAGAAGAAATGGGGGTAAGGGGGAAAGAGGAGCATGCCAAGCCACGTAAGATGGGATGACGAACATAGAGGAATGGAATGGGGGTATTAAAAGAAGATGAAAAAAATCTGTAAAGAGATATTAAATCCAAAAGGCTGACCAAGATTCATATCAGCATTCGGTGTCTTTATTACATATAACGGTGGCTTAATATAAAGATTCAATATCATTATCATGTAAGGAACAAATATTTATCTAAAGAAGCCACCTACGAAAGATACATCCTTTGGATTTAAAAAAATAAAAAAAATAGAATTAGTCTACTACATCAATTCTCCCCGCTTTGGAATATTTTTCTTCAAACAAGTTGCTTTTGTTTTTGGTTAAATAATTTTGGGTACAAAAGAAAAGTTAAACAGATGGTGCTTCCAGGGAGAAGAGGAGGTCATGGTGGTGTTGGGAGGAGGAAGGAAAGGTGACGATAACTTAATGTTGGCAATCGATTAGGGAGTGGGGATGTCAACAAATGCTTTGGGAGTGGTTGGGATCATAGGAGTGTTGTCGAGTTACGGTGATGCTCATACAATGATACAATACACACTCATACAATGATACAATGCACACTCATACAATGATACAATACGAATGTTGAAATGGACTAATGAAGCATAACAAGGGAGGACATTGGTGTAACACTCGAATTTTGAAACCAAATCCGAACCGATTTGGGTCCACATGATCCGACATGTTGAGATATTTGTATCTCATTCTATCTATTTCTTATTTTTATCTCTCACATACCTCTTAGCCCTAGGTCTTCTATGAAAAGTATGTTATTCTATAGTATTAGAGCAACGGTCCTAGACTGGAGTTCTCGTATCCCACTAAAACCTTAACCCTACCTACCTACCTCCACCAGTCGGCGCCGGCCTCCCGCCTGGCTACCCCCCTGCGGGCCGCCAACCGACCGAACATCGCCATCCCGACGGGTTGCAGCCTCCACCGCTCGATCGCCTGCCCATGTGGGTTATTGCACCTGCAGCCACCACCCCTCCTCCTGCGGGCCACAGCCCGACCGTTGCTGCAGCCTGATACGGTCTGATTTTAACCGGAAAATGTAATTTCAGACATATAAATCGCGTTTCCAGACCCTAGCATACAACAAGAAGTAAAGAAGATGGTTGTGTGACTCTGCATGTACAGCCACTCATCCAAATGATTGTGTAGACTCGCTCAGAGTAGTCTACTCCCCAGTCTAATTTCAGATCTTCGGTAATTTTTTATCATGTCAGGGAACAAGGGTGACATATTTTTGACGTTTGGTGCCTTCATGGGCCCGGTTCCCATTGTAAAGATGGATGGAACCAACTACGAGTCGTGGTCCATGCAGTTTCGCACCCTTATGCAGTGTCATAACAAGGAGCAAATTTTGACTAATTTAGAGCCAACGGACAAAACTGGGCTAATGCTTCTTAGAAGCAAGATGATGCATATGCATGGATTTGGTTCTCCAGGACGCTCACCATGAAGATTGCCAACGATGTCGTCAACCAGCCCACAGCCAAAGCTATGTGGGACATCCTAGCTGACACAAATGAGCAAGTCAAGAATGAGAACAAGATCCTCCAATTGCAGTATGTCATATTCTCAACCAAGCAGAATGGTCGGCCTCTTCATGCCCACTTCTTGAATCTTCGAAGCATGTTTGAGCGACTCTATAGCTTTATGCCCATTATTTCCAGCACTGAGCAACATCAGGCATACCGAAATGCCACTATGACAACAGTCTTTCTGTCATCTCTTGACTCTAAGTATGATGTTGCACGTACTCAATTGCTTACTGGAGAGACGATACTACCAATGGAAGAGGTCTACAAGAGGCTGAGCATAACCACTCATGCAATACTATGGCCCAAACTCCCTCTACGATGGCGGCTTCTCGCAGCAGAGGGGGTACTTCACAGTTTCGCAGGCGGACATCCTGAAGTCGTAGAGGACGTCAGCATGGGACGTTCTTCAAGACTTCAACTACCTCTTGACATACCTAATGAGGTCGCTCTTGATGTATGTTTATGATGCCCGTCGGCATGCATGGGAGAACTCTTTGGTCATTTGACGAAGGCTTCTGTCATTTTCTCAAAATAAGCTCAGAACTCCCACGAATTAAGTCATCCTCAAGAAACTTGACAATTTCGGTATCATTGATACGAGTAGGAAGTGAAGGACACTGTCACACTCCTTCCGATCTTACATGACTTAGCAACGACGGGAAGAGAGGCTAGGGTCTGGACAGTAATGTTTCTGGCCCCTGTGAACATCTTTTTTGGAGGTCTTAAAGAGCGTCTCTCTAACCGGTTTGACAGTGGAAGGTGTCCAACCATTCCTGGCTCGACTCCGAGGAAGAAATTCCGAAAGGAGTTCAGGGGCACTGGATCCCTTCGGACCTGGAGAAGGTATGATGCTGGGTAGGGGTTTGGTGAACCAACATGCACACACTGTTACTGTCGATGACATTCAGAGGAGACATGCGATCTAAAGCATAGGTATCTTTTATCTACCCGTGTATCTAAGCAGGCAGAGACTACTCTGGCTCCCTCTCATGATGTGAGGCTTGACGATATTGTCTCAAGATTGAGAGAGATGATGACCACACCGTATAGAGATATTTCTGTTTACAATATTTATTTCTTGTTTTCGTACAATTTCCTAATTCCATGTACTTATGAATGTCATGTAATTTACCCATAGGCTACTCTCCTATATAAAAGAGCCTAGGGTTCGCAGAATAAACACTCTTTCTATTTTCCCAACATGGTATCAGAGAGGCGTTCCTAGACCGAGCTCTTGTATTGAAACCCTAACCCTAATCCCACCTCAAGACCCTATCGCACGCACCGACCCTCCTTCCCGCGACGCGCCTCCTCGAGCTTCTCCGCACCGCCTCAGGCCCCCACGCGCAGCCCCTCCTCTCGTCAAGGACACCTCCACGTGGCCTAGGCTATTGCCGCCTTGGGCCTCGAGCCTCCCCTCCTTCCCGCCGTCTCTGCCTCAGGCCTCCTCGCCTCAGAGGCCACCGTCGCCTAGTTACCACCGCCTAGGCTCCTGCCGTCTTGGCTCCTGTGCTTGCCGCCTAGGCCTCCTTAACCTCACCGTCTAGACCTTGTTGTTGCCTAGTCTCCCGCCAAGTCTTCTTCTTGATGGGTTTGGTTGCTTGAGTCTACACATGCAATTGAACCCGTGAATGTCAGTGTAGACAAAAGTCTATCCAGTCTACAATCCTAGTCTTCTATTGTCATCATGTCAGAAAGCAAGGCTGGTATTCCCTCCACAGGCGCCTGCAAAGGTCATGTGCCTATTGTGAAGATGGATGGGTCAAACTATGAACTGTAGGCTATGCAGTTCATGGGTATGATGAAGTCTACAGTTAAGAAATGCATTCTTAATGGGGAAGAGCGTGCTGAGAAGACTGGGGTTAACATCTCATGAGAGGTGGATGATGTATACGCCAAGGTTTGGCTTTCAGCTACATTAGCAATTGAGATTACTAATGATATTCTCCATCAACCCACTGCCAAAGCAATGCGGGATATTCTTGTTGCTACCTATTCACAGGCAAAGAATGAGATAAAGATTTTACAACTCAAGCATGATATCTTCACAATCAAGCAGAATGGACGGCCTCTCCACTCATTATATACATCTTTATGTGGGATGTTCGAGAAGCTCTATAGCTTCATGCCTCTCACATCCACCCCTAAGCAGCAGAAGACTTACAGGAATGCCACCATGGTCGATGCGCTAGATCTTGAATATGAGGCAGCTCGTTCTCAGATTTTGGCCGACTCCACTATTCTTCCTATGGAGGAAGCATTTCGCAGGCTTAGTCAAATCACTGGTCCATCTTCTAACACAGCTCAGACATCTTCTGCGATGGCAGCCTCCCGAGGTCAAGGAGGCTCTTCTCAGTTTCGTGAACGAGGACCTCGCGGCAGAGGAGGTCGAGTTCATCAGCCATGTACTTTCTGTCATCGTCCTGGACATACAGAGGATACATGCTACTCCAAGCATGGATTCCTTGTCTCTGCTCGAGTAGCTGAGCAGATTGAACCTTCGGCTTGCCTCTTCTCTGAATCAATGTTTTGAGGATCTTGTAGCATGTTTGAGGGCATTATACCTCCTTCTAGTTCTGTGACATCTTCATCGGCCAATGGAAGCCATTCAGATGCAGTTGCTTCAGCCTCCTCCAGTACCTCAGATAGTACTTATGCACTTACTAGCAGTAGTAGACATGATGCTACAGAATGGATTATGGACTCCGGGGCCACATGCATCATTTGTACGACGACAAGGGTCAACTTACAGCCTATAGGCTACAGGCAGGTTACTCCAGGACGAACTGTGATCATTGCAGATGGGACTCAATCCCCAATTACTGGACAGTGAGAGATTACTTCGGCACCCTCTATTCATCTACAGAATGTGTTACATGCACCTGACTTCTCTATGAATTTATTGTCCATTAGTCAGATTACAAAGGATTTACATTGTCGATCCATTTTTGACCCATTTTCTCTTGTTTTTCAGGACATCCTTACGGTATCGTATAGCTCGAACTCCCTATGCCGGAATCTCCTCCCTATTTGTTGGACATGTCTCACCATTTATGTGGCACATGCACTTTGGTCATCTCCCACTCCAGAAACTGTGTCATGTTCTACCTCAGATCTCGTCTCATGCGTCCTTCCAATGTGAGGCATGTCAGTTGGGAAAGCATCATCGCTCTACCTTTCCCAGTCGTTACAGTCGGAGCAGTAGCTCCATTTTTTTAGTTGTTTCATATAGATATTTGGGATCTCAGTCATGTTCCTGATCATCAAGGGCACAAGTTTTATCTAGTCCTCGTTGATGATTTCTCCCGTCTGTCAAGGGTCATTTTGTTAAAGAATAAATCTGAATCTGGAGATGTTATCAAAAAAAATTTGACCGAAGTACAAAATGTCTTTTCAGCTGCCGTGAAAATTGTTAGAACTGATAATGCCTTGGAATTTTGTACTCATAATCTCTCCAGTTATAATTCATCCAAGGGAATTATTCATCAAACATCATATGCCTACACTTCTCAACAAAATGGTATTGCGGAAACGAAGCATCGCCATTGGCCTAATGTTACAAGAACACTTCTCATTAAGAGTCATGTTCCTCACTCCTTTTGGGGAGATGTTGTTCTAACGACATGTTATCTTATTAACCGCATGCCCTCATCAGTCGTGGGTGAGAAAATTTCTCTCTCTTGCCTTTTCTGACAAGGAATTATTCCCTCTCACTCCTTGTGTGTTTGGCTCGGTCGCCTTTGCCCACCAATTATCTCCGGGTATTGACAAGCTCTCTCCTAGGTTGTCAAGTGTGTCTTTATTGGGTACTCCAGGACACGGAAAGGATACAGGTGTTATGATCCAATGCGCATGAGGTATTACGTTAGTGTCGACGTCACCTTTAGAGTCTGTGATGTACGTTTCCCCTACGGCTGATCGGTTGACATCCTCAGAGACAGATGATCACATATATATGCCACCACCACCACCACCAGTACCTCCACCACCACCACCTCCTTCACCACCACCATCGCCACTTCCTATGCCACCTCTAACTACTATAACAGTCCCAGTTCCACCATTGCCTCACCATTATACCCACCAATCTGCTTCTTCTCATGGTCATCGATCATCATCTAGCTCGCATGAGGTATGTTCTGATATTACAGTTTCTAATGATAGGTCTAATGGTCTACCTGAGCAGGAGTTTATAGGGGACGGATGTAGAGTCTGCAGATTTGGACATGCCTATTGCACTTCGGATGCAGGAACGTAGTTGTGTGTCATATCCTATAGCATCCATCGTATCCTTTGATCGCTTAACAGATGATTTCAGGAATTTTGCAGTTGCCCTTTCAGTCATGGATATTTCACAGAATTATACAGAGGCTTTGAAGGACAGTCGATGGCGTTTGGCTATGGAAGAAGAGATTGCTGCTCTTCGGTCGAGAGGCACTTGGAGCGTCGTTCCAGCTCCCACTGGTCTCTACAGTAAGCAGTAAATGGATGTTTATTGTTAAGCAAAATGCATATGGCACCATCGACAGATATAAGGCGTGCCTGATTGTGCGGGAGTTTACACAGACATAAAGGGTGGATTATCTCGACACGTTCTCACCAGTTGCTCGTCATTCCACCTTACGAATTCTTCTCTCTGTTGATATTATACGAGATTGGTCGTGGTTTCAGTTAGATGGCAAGAATGCGTTTTTGTATGGTGACCTTCATGAAGAAGTCTATATGCAACAGCCACCCGGATTTGTTGTTAAGAGGAGTATTCACAAGTATGTACACTTCATAAGGCGATATATGGCCTTAAGCAGAGTCCTAGAGCTTGGTTCCATAAGCTTTCAGACTTGTTTGAGAAACAGGAGAACACACGCTCGAATGCAGATCATTCCCTTTTTATACAGAAAACATCTAGAGGTATGGTCGCTATTATAGTATATGTTAATGTTGATGATATTCTTATTATAGGAGATGACATAGAAGGAATAAAAAGGGCGAAAGAACTTCTGGGTCGTGAATTTGTCACAAAGGATCTTGGAGCTCTGAGATGCTTTATGGGACTGAAGTTTGCCAGAAATCAACAAGGACTTGAGATGACCCAAAGGAAATATGTCACTGATTTGCTAAGTAACACGGGAATGCTTAGATGTCGACCTACTACCACACCCATGCATCCAAGCATGAAATTATATGATGATACTGATGAGGTGGATAGGAGAAGATACAGAGAACTGGTAGGAAAGCTCCTTTATGCAAGCTTGCAAAAATCGGCCGACTAGGCCGACTAGTCGGTCCGACTAGTCGAGTCGGGGGGGTAGCCGACTCGACTAGGCCTAGTCGGCCATTAGTCGGTCAGCCCGACTAGTCGGGTCGACTAGTTGGCCGACTATACTTTTTTTTTGTTTTTTGCTTTTTTTAAAGCAAACTTATTCTAAATATGCTTAATGTTATATTTAAAGTCATTTACTTCTTTTGTTTCATTATGTATGTATAGAAAATATACAAATCTATATTAATGCATAAGCAAACTTATTCTAATATGCAATAATGTTATATTTAAAGTCAATTACTTCTTTTATTTCATTATGAAAGTATAGAAAATGTACAAATCTATGTATAAAATGATTTATATGTTTAAAATAATTAAAAAAATTCAAAACCGACTAATGACCGACTAAATCCAATTAGTCGTCCGACTACCAATTAATCCTTAGTCAGTGACCCCAACTGACCGAATACCGACTACCGCTTTCTGCAACCTTGCCTTTATGTTACCATTACCAGACTCGATAGTTCTTTTGTTGTTAGTCGGGTAAGCCAATTCATGGAGCAACCATGTCAGGTTCATATGGATGTTATACATATTGTACTTATGTATCTTAAATCATCTCCATGTGCAGGTCTACTATTTAAAAAAGACAAGGAGATCATCATCTCAACATGTGTAGATGCAGATTATGCAGGGTGTCCAAAGATAGGAAATCTACTAATGGATTTGTCGTATGTCTTGGAGATTCACTTGACTCATGGAGGAGCAAGAAGCAAACTGTTGCAGCCAGATCTAATGTTGAGTCTGAATATAGGACTATGGCCAAGCTAGTACAGAAATGATGTGGATTCGAGCTGTCATTACAGATCTATGTATAGAAGCTCCCATTCCTATGGCAATGAATGTGACAATCAGGCTATTATATTTACTGCAAATAATCCAGCATTTCATGAGTGCACCAAGCACATCGAGGTTGATTGTCACTATATACGAGATATGATCCAGAAGGGCTTTATTTCTACATCTCATGTTAGCTCATGGAATCAGACTGCAAATATCTGCACCAAGGCCTTACTTAGAGGACAGTTTCAAAAGTACTCGTCCAAGCTGAGCATGATCGACATCTATGCTCCATCTTGAGGGGGAGTGTAGAGATATTTCTGTTTACAATAGTTATTTCATGTTTCCGTACTATTTCCTAATTCCCTGTACTTATGAATGTTTTATGTAATTTACGCATAGGCTACTCTCCTATATAAGAGAGCATGGGGTTCACAGAATAAACAACTATTTCAATTTTCCCAATACACCGCCCACCCCAGCTGCAGGACCTTCAGACGTTGCAACCATTGCTAAAGCTTCTACGAGTTCATCAGGTATTGCCTATGCACTTACCAATTGTATCAGCTCAGACTTAACTGATTGGACCATGGACTCTAGTGCATTTCATCATATGTGTGGAGATCGAGCACAGTTTAGTTCCTACAGATATATCCCTCCTGGTAAATCAGTGGTGATTGCAAATGGGGTTCATTTACCCATTGTTGGTCAGGGGGAGATTGTCTTAGCACGCTCAATGCACCTGCAGAATGTCTTGCATGCTCCAGCATTTCAGATGAATCTTTTGTCTATTATTCATATTACAAAAGATTTACATTGTGATGCAGATAAAAATTTTGCAACAAAGAAAAATAATGTTTTATGGTGGAGAAGAAATAGGAGTGGTTGTGAAGAGACGACTAGTCGGAGAACGAAGGATTTTGGAGAAGAGAATCGTGGAGATCGCGTAGGAAAGAGAGAGACAAGAGAGGGAGATAGAGAAAATCTCAATTTTTCATATCATCTGAATTGTCCCTTACAATAAACTATCATCCCCTTTATACAGGAGGGGAGGAATTACAAACTTAGAAATAAATTCAAATTTGAATTCAAATAAAATCCCACTCGATTCTAATTGACTCTAATTGATTTGAGTTAAAATTCAAATCTACCTCTATCCTAATTTGACTCTAATCGAAATTCGAAATTCAAATTTAAAATTGACTAACTAATTTTGGAGATCACACGTGATCTCTTTTATTTAAATAAAATTGAAACGACTTGAATAAACGTAAAAAAATTAGACTCAAATTAATAATAAAAAGTGAGACCCTATTTATCAGTTTTGTGTCGCATCACATTGTTGTGACATATTAGACCCATCTTCTCTTATGTTTCAGGACATACTCACAGGCAGAGTGATTGGATGTCACCGTGAGTAGAGAGGACTTTACATATGGGTCCAGGCTCCTTTTGCCGATGCTACTACTATTCCTACTGGGTCAGTCTCTCCGTTCATGTGGCACCTTCGCTTTAGGCATATTCCTTTACATAAGCTATGACATGGCCATCCTCAGATATCAACTCATACTACCCTAGAGTGAGACATGCCCACTTGGGAAGATGTTTGTATTCCACTACCTCCTTTACTTCCACCACCTCCTCCTCACATAGAACCACAGTCATCTTCTTCACCACCACCTCCACCATTGTCTACCCTGACACAGTTTCTACCACGATTTTACATCTACAGATCATCTACTCGTTCCTCTGCTTATGCGCCTTGCACAGCATCCAGCACGCCTCGAGTATGTACTGAACACATTGTTTCGACTAATGGCACTTATGACATGCATGTACCATAGGGCATTTTACAGGAGGAGCTAATACCAGAGAACAGAGAGGTCAGTGACCTTGATGTGCCTATTACCTTGAGGAATCCACGACGTACATGTGCCCCTTAGCTGCTCATGTTTTCTTGGATCATCTTTCTAGAGAGAACAGGAGGTTTGTAGTGTAGATCGCTACAAGACAAGGCTTGTTACGCGAGGGTTCACCAGACATATGGGGTGGACTACCAGGATACCTTCTCACTGATGGCTAAACAGTCGACATTGTGCATTCTTCTATCGGTTGTTATGACTCAAGACTGATCTTTTTACCAACTTGATGTGAAGAATGTGTTTCTACATGGTGATCTACAGGATGAGGTGTACATGCAACAGCCACTAGGTTTTGTTGCTGAGATAGAGTCTCAGAAGGCAATTTACGGCCTAAAACAGAGTCCGAGAGCTTGGTACCAGAAGCTCTCAGAGTTGATAGAGCGCCACGGATTTGTGTGGTCCATTGCAGATCATTCACTTTTTGTTTAAAGGACACAGAGAGGTATCGTTGCCATTTGGTTTATGTTGACGATATTATTGTTACGGGTGATGATGAGCAGGCTATTCCGGCTTCTAAGAAGATCCTAGGTCAGCAGTTTGTGACTAAGGATCTTGGCAGTCCATGTTACTTCCTTGGATTAGAGTTCACAGAGGAAGTTTGTGACTGATCTTCTTGAGACATTTATGACAGGGTGCAAGCCTGCTACTACCCCTATGGATCCGAGCATGAGATTATATGATGACAATGAGGATGTAGATAAAAGGAGATACAAGGAGCTTGTTGGGAAGCTCTACTATGCTATTATCACAAGGACAGACATATCCTTTACTGCGAGCAAGGTAAGCCAATTCATAGAGCAGCCTAGGAAGATACATATGGATGATGTCTATATGATTTTGAGATATTTGAAGACTTCACCAAGTATTGACCTTGCATTCAGCAGAGATACATCTCTTGAGGTGACAGCTTGTGCAAAATTGCAAATGCAGATTATGCAGGATGTCCTAAAGACAGGAAATCTACATCTGGCTTTACGGTTTTGACGGGAGCTCACTCGTTGGAAAAGCAAGAAGCGGAAAGTTGTTGCTAGATGCAGCGCAGAGTCTGAGTACAGAGCCATGGCTCAGGGGAGCACAGAGATGGTGTAGGTTAAATCGGTTTTGACTGATCTTGCAATTAAGGTACCTCTTCTCATTCAGCTTTGATGTGACAATCAAGCATCTCTTTTTATTGCTAATAATCTTTCCATGAACAGACCAAGAATATAGAGGTAGATTGCCATTATACCAGAGACATGATACAGAAAGGACTCATATCCACCTTCCCTGTCGCTACAGGAGATCAGACTGCGGATATATTCACTAAAGCACTTGTTAGAGGTCCATTCCAGATGTGTTATTCCAAGCTGAGCATGATAGATATATATGCTCCAGCTTGAGGGGGAGTGTTAACATATTAATATCTCATTGTATATATTTTTTTTCTATATCTCTCACGTACCTCTTATGTGATTTACCCCGAGCTTTTCTCCTATGTAAGACAGCCTTAGGTCTTCTATGAAGAGTATGCTATTCTATTTTCTAACACAACAAAAATGTCAATCGAGGACGCTATCCTGAGGGAGATGGCGACTCAGAGGGCGACTCAGAGGGCGACTCAGAGGGCGATCGTGCACTTTGTTCCTAGCGAGAGGGACAAGGGGAAGGGTTGTGCGTCGTCCCCACAGGACGTCAGCCCCCAGTTCGTGGCCGCTGAAGGGGAGGAGAAGCTTCTTAACGATGCAGGTTGGGTGACGGTATCTCGCAAGAAGCATGGGCGCACATGTTGGCGGTGTGGGGTGAAGGGTCTTGCGGTGGCCTGGGGCACAAGCAAGCGGGTTGTGGTGCACGATCTAGGGGGGCTGTCGGTGGTTTCTCTCTCGGTAGTCATTCTCAACGTGGGGTTGCTACTGGGTCGGGGGGGCCTCAGGCAGAAGGTTTTGCCTCGGGTGCTGCATGCAGGTCTTTCGCGCAGGTGGTCGCGGGGAGTGGACCGCGCTCTTCGGCGGAGGGTGGTTGGTGCCGCGGGAGAGAAGTGGTGCACCCGCATGCTGCTTCCACGTCCAGGGAGAATCTCGGAGCTGGGAGCGCATCGATGGAGGGGGCGGGGGGTGCAAGTTACTCGGAAGGGGGGACTGGTGAGACGCGAAGCACGCGTCGAGGTCGGGTGCTGGTAGGGGTCTTCCTCAATCGGTGCCTCTCCTTGGAGGAGGTGAACAACTGTCTAGTTGAGCTTCTGGGGACCAGCTTCTCGGGAGACCTGTTCTTGCTGGGTTCGAAAAGATGCGGCGTTAGAGGCCTTCTTGGGGACCAACGTTCTCGTTTGATTCATGCAGGACCTCATGGAGGCATTGTGTGGAGGGATCTGCGTTTTGCAGACGGTGCCTGCTCGGACCTGGAGGTTTGTGTGGCTGAGGTCAGGGGGGTCCCTTTCCTTTCTAGATCCGTTCATTGCCTTCGGCGTCCTCTTCGAAGGTGGGGTGAGGTACTGGCCGTTACCAGCGACGGCCTAACACCGGGAGATGATCCTGTGGCAACGAAGATCCTTATGGAGTGCAACAAGGCCTTCCTAGATCGGGCGGTTGGGCAGGTGTTCTTCGAAGTGTTAAATTTGGGAAGATTCTTCTGTAGAATCGAGCTCTCTGTGGTGCTGCCGCCGCCTCCCTCCTTGTCGGAGCGGCGGGCTATTGGGGGGGAGGCCAACAACAGAGTCGTTACGTTTTCCGAGGAGATGCAGCCGCGGTGGGGTTTCGCGTCGATGTTCTCGCCACAGTTGGAGGCGTCTTTGGAGGGTGCGCCTTGCTATGATGTTTACGTAAGGCCCTCTCCCGCTGTTGTACGTGAAGCCCATCCCACCGCATGGAATCGCTGCATGGTAGCCGCCCTCGGGAGTACGCGGGGGGATGTGGCAGGCGGTTGGGATGATATGGAGGGTAGGTGCACGACTTTCGGTGGAGATTTGACATTCTCGGTGGGGTCGCAATGCTCTGCCCTTCGGATCTTCTCCCCTGGCGTTTCCCTTCTTGGGCGTGCCGCCTCTCCATCATTCGGTCCCGTGCGTCAATCGGTTACTCGGGTTGCTGACGCTGGCCTGATCCACCTTTCCAAGGTGGATCCTTTCTTTGCTCCGGGTCGGGCGGGTGCGCTTTCGGGTTCGGGGCCCCCTCTGGACTCTCTTCTGAAGATGGACCCGGGCGCCCTGCTCCTCTCTTCTTCACTGCACTCTGCCCTGCATTCAGGTTCTATGTTTATCAACCAGCAGCCGGATTCTTCCTCGCCTCAGGCCGGAGCTTCGTCATTGGGGGAGTTTCTCATGGGGAAGAGCCGGAGTCCCTTGATGATAAGGCTTCAGACATCGAGTCGTCGAAGAGATCTTGCAAGCGTTACAGAAGAAGGCGAAGTGCTCGTTCGCGGTCTACGGAGCACCACACATGCCAATCCTTCGAAGAGGCGGTGGCGGAAGCAGCGGGGGTGGTACCTTCAGGGGGTCTCAACAAGGTTACTAAATGAAGGTCCTCTCCTGGAACGTTCGGGGCATGGGGGATGCGGCTAAGAGGAATACCCTGGGCTCAAGATTCAGGGAATGGGGGTGTGACGTTGTCCTCCTGCAAGAAACCAAGTTGGCCTCTCTGAGCGATGATGTTTGGCGCTCCCTCATGGCGGGGGATCTTGATCAGTTCTCTGCTCTTCCTGCGTCGGGGAGTGCTGGCGGTCTGCTTATCGCCTGGAAGTCTTCTCGGTTCTCCCTTGTCTCTGTTGTGAAGGGAAACCACTCCATCTCGGTTCTGCTCTCCAGGAAGGACGACTCTCTCTCTTTGGTTCTCTCTTGCGTCTACGGCCCTTGCGATGCGGCGAGAAGGAAGGAGTTATGGGATGAGCTTCGCAACATCTCGGTGGACTACGCGGGTTTGCCCTGGCTTATCGGGGGAGATTTTAATGTCACGCTTCGATCGTCGGATAGACCCCGGTCCAGGGGAGGATCTGACCCGGGCTCGGCGGAGTTCAAGGACTTCGTCAATGACTTGGCTCTGCAAGATTTAACTGCGACGGACGTCAGGTTCACTTGGAGGAACTCTTCTTCGAAGTCGTGCATTGACAGGTTTCTCGCGTCGATGGCTTTCATGGATCTTTTCCCTTTGGCGGTGGTCCTCTCGCGTCCTCGCGCGTTCTCCGACCACTCTCCGATTGTCTGGGAGTCCCAGGTGTCTTCCCCGGTGGCTGGGTTCTTCAGATACGAGAGGTGTTGGTTGCTTGAAGATGATTTCCGCGTGTTGGTGGCTTCTTCTTGGGCGGAACCTTGCGAGGGTCGATCGGCGGTTGTCAGGTATCGGAAGAAATTAGAGTGTCTGAGGGGCGTCATGTCCCAGTTCAAGAAAAGATCGCGGGAGGCTAGGCTTTCGGCGAGGAAGGAGGCGGAGGCTATCGTCGCCGAGCTGGACTCCTTGGAGGGGCTGAGGGAGCTCTGTGCTGACGAGCTGGCTTCCAGGTCGGCGGCGGTGACTGCGGTTGAGAGGGAGGAAAGGAAGAGGGTGGCGGAGTGGCGCCAGCGGGCGAAGCTGAGGTGGATCAAAGAAGGAGACGCAAATTCCTCTTTCTTTCACAGAGCAGCTTCAAACAGGAGGCGGTCAAATTTGGTCCGCTCGATGTCGTTTGGGGGGCGCGAGGTGGTGGGCGACGAGGCGATTGGGAATGCGGTGGCGGGCTACTTCCGGGACTTCTCTTCGGCTCGTTTTCCTCGGCGCTGGTGCTGGCTGGGGGAGGATGTTTCTAAGCTTTCCTCCGCGCAATGTGCGGAGTTGACTTGCGGCTTCTCCATCGATGAGGTAAAGGCTGCTGTGTGGGATCTCAATGTCGATGCCTCGCCGGGTCCCGATGGCTTCCCTATCGCTTTCTACAAGGATTTTTGGGATGTCGTGGGGCAAGAGGTTTGGGAGGTTGTGGCGGAATTCTCTACGGGGAACTTGGGCTTCGATGGGATTAATAGGGCTCTTATCGTTCTTATCCCGAAATCTCAATCTCCAATTGCTATTGATGACTTTCGCCCTATTGCTATCTCAAATGCTTTGTACTTGATTGTTGCGAAGGTGCTGGCGAGGAGGCTGGCGGTGGTATTGGATGTTCTGATCCATCCCTCGCAGGTGGCCTTCATCCCCGGTCGTTTGATCTCTGATGTGACGGCTCTTGCCTCTGAGATGGTCGACAGCTGGGTGAGGCGGGGGAAGCAGGGCTTTCTTTGGAAGGTGGACTTCGCAAAGGCGTATGACTCCTTGGACTGGAGCTTCCTCTGGTCTGTGCTGCGTGCTCGCGGCTTCCCAAATATTTGGATCTCCTGGATGCGCCGATGTGTTTCTACGGCATCCTTCTCAATCATGTTGAATGGCCGTATCGTTGGTAGCCGATTTCAGCCCAGGAGGGGTGTTCGACAGGGGTGCCCTCTGGCACCCATGCTCTTCGTCATTGCCGTTGATGTGCTCCCGAGAATGGCGGATAGGGTGATCACGAGGGGCTTCTCACCGAGGTTCTCGTGTAACTACAACAACACTCCAACCCTCCAGTATGCGGACGACACCATCGCCTTCATAGAGGGGGGTCTGGAAGAGGTCAGAGGGATGGTTGTCACTTTCGCCATCTTTAGTGAGCTCTCAGGGCTACGGATCAACCATTCCAAGTCCAAGTTGATCCCTTTCGCTTGGGATGACCGGTCTGCGGCGGCGTGTGGCGCGCTTCTGGGGTGCTCCCCTTCTGCTCTTCCGATCGAGTACCTGGATCTACCGCTGGGCGCGAGAAGGTCGAGATTGTCCCATTGGAACAGGGTGATGGAAAAGGCGGAAAGAAGGCTTGCTGGGTGGAGTGCGGCGATGTTATCCAGGGGTGGGCGTCTTGTGCTTATTAGGTCGGTCTTGGCCGCTATTCCAATCTATTTTCTGTCGAACTGGGCTATTACGGTAGGGATTAAGAGGAGACTTGAGGGCCTTATGCGGAACTTTCTATGGGGAAGAAGGGGTTCCGCGTCGCGGGGCATCCATCTGGTGGCCTAGAAGGATGTGGCGAAAAGGAAATGCGATGGTGGGCTCGGCATTCGTAGCCTGGATCAAGTCAACGATGCGTTGATGCTTAAATGGGTCAACAAGCTTTGGGGTAGCGCCTCCGGGTTCTTTCCCTCTATGCTGCGGGATATTCTCTCCATCGGGGTGGACATGCTGCGGGACGCCGACTCTTCGCGCTCTGGGACGCCTTTCTGGAGGGGGATCGCCTCGGCGGCTAGGCGGTTCTCTCAGCTGTTCAAGCCGGTTCTGGGTGATGGCAACTCGTTGCTTTTTTGGCACGACGCATGGGCGGGGGACGCCACCCTCGGTAACTCCTTCCCGCGTCTCTGTGCCTTGGCTTCTGACTCTGGTGCATCGGTGGCTTCCGCTTGGGACGGGGGCAACTGGTTCCCTTCTTTTGCTGCCAACCTCTCTGACGAGCGCTTTGATGACTTCTTAAACCTCCTGCAGCAGCTTAGGGATGCGCCGACGCCATCCAATGGCAGGGATCACTGGGTCTGGCGCGACGGCGCCTTCTCTTCAAGGCGGGCCTTCAAGGTGATCTCGCATCAACCAATCTCTGATCGGAACCCCCTTTGCAACGATTTGGGGTGGCTGTGGCGATTAAATTTGCCGGAGAAGGTGGCTTTTTTCCTGTGGCTTTTGCGCCGTAGTAGGGTATTGACCCGCGATAGATGTGCTAAGTTTCTATCGGGGGTTGACTCCATGGAGTGTGTGCTGTGTGCCGGCGATCTGGAGACTCTGCAACATCTTTTTTTCAGTTGTCCGTGCTCTGCCACCATTTGGGAGGGCCTCAATGTGGCTTGGGTTGACGCTTCTTCGGCAGACTCGTTTTGGGTCACTATGCGCTCTCGTGCTGATCGGCCAAGGAGGGAGCTGCTCCGCCCCCTCGCTTGCATCTGGGCGCTGTGGCTCGCTAGGAACGCGAAGATTTTCAGGGGCCAAAGGTTCTACAAGGAGAACGTTTAGCGCATGTTGATTTACTTCTGAGTGACTGGATGCTCCGGTAATGCTGTGGCCGCGTGTTGGTGATTGGGTTGTGGTCTGGGGTATCGACAGGGATCCTCTCGATCCCTGATGTTTGTATCACTTTGTACTTCTCTTCTCCTCTCCCTCGTTTGGTTTTTAATAAAATTTGGGGCGACCACCACCATGTGTCTCCCCCGAAACGTTTTGATTTCAAAAAAAAATGTCAATCGATATTAAATAAGCTGAATCGATCCAAAGAACGCAAATCAAATTTTGTTTGCGTGCAATTGACCAAAAATCAATTGCAACGTAATTCGTGTCATCGGAAAAGCCGAGACACGGTCCGAATCGCAAAAAAACTGAGACCATCACAGGATTCAATTCGACAAAATAAGACTAACGAAATCGACTGTTCGTCGATCGAAGGTCATTTGATCATTTAAATCACAGAAAAAAATCACAAGACAAAAATCATATCCCGATAAATTACAGAATTCATCTTAAATAAGAAGTATATAAATATTGTACTCATTTTAATCATCATTCAAAGACGGTCAAAACGAGCTATTATTCATATGAATCCCCATTTCAGGGAGGAAATGGATATATTTTTATATTCCACATTATGTGAAGATAAAGTTATATATATTACAAGTGTCAATTCCAGTCCCAACACTTGGCCTTCTTTTTTTACCTCCATTTAGCAAACACCAAGGCCTCCTTTCTTGTTTATATAACACCCAAACCTCCCTTGATTTTTTTCTTATTTTTCCCCCAAAACCCCAAAAAATCTCCATTTGAAGGAGTCCCAGCTTCCTCTTCTTCTTGTTGCAGCCACAGCTGATATTGTCCAAGCAGCCAACTGCAGCCACGGCTGTTGCTGCACCTGCTTCAGCTGGAGCTGTTCTCCTAGAACTCATGTTGGAGCTGCTTCAGGCAGCTAAACCAACTGTTGTATCGGCCTGCTGGAAACCATGTTGCTTCTTCCAAGCAGCTGGAACAGCAGTTGTTGCTGCTTAAATCACTTTGAGTTGTTGCCAAGGTTCAAAATCTCGATTTTGATTTCATTTTGATCCCTCCAAAATCGAAATTTCAGTAAATTTCGATCGTTTCGGTGGAAATATTGAAAATCACTCAAAAAAGCTATTTTTCGATCATTTTTTGCTAACTAAGATCTTCCGAGTTATTACAACAATACATAACTTACACATACACACTTATATCACACATATTGCTTGTATATGCGCCTTATATCGGTCATATCGGCCAAATCGATGTTGATGTTGATTCTTGACTGATACGACCTGGAAATTAATAGCATCCAATCCAATATCTTAGAACAACAACAGCTTACAAATGCACACTTATATCACACACATCTCTCATTCGTGCACCTTATATCACACCATATTGGTCATATCAGACATATTGTTGAGCTGACTGATAGATACTGGAAATGGAAATCAAAATAACTAAGTTAACAACACTTAGAAGACGTCTTTTGTTCATAAAAATAAAGGGGCAATTTTTATTCTAAAATGTAGAACTGATTAAGTAAACAATGCTTTGTTCATAGAAATAAC
The DNA here is from genome assembly GCA_037367405.1 of Ottelia alismoides. NCBI lineage: Eukaryota > Viridiplantae > Streptophyta > Magnoliopsida > Alismatales > Hydrocharitaceae > Ottelia > Ottelia alismoides. The sequence continues at coordinate 210,032 of JAZKJV010002909.1, read as the reverse complement.
CGTCACAGACAAAGTTCGAATGAATTACAGAATTAATTACATACTTACAATAAAGATGCATCTATTTACGAAGATAAATGACAAATGAATGAAAGGAACAAGCTATATCAAATATATAGAAGCTATATAGTTTTTTCATCTTATTGCTTAAACCCAAAGGAGAGGAAGCTCCCCAAGTTGAATAATCGATGTATGTACCCACGTGTCGCACCATACCCTGTATAACCAAAATGGGTCGATATGTCAAAATATCACCGAAATTTCGGTCGAAATTCAGGAAATTTTGTACTCAACATGAATTTCAACCAAAATGGGTCGATATGTCGAAATATCACCGAAATTTTGGTCGAAATCCGGGAAATCGATATATATATATAGGAGTTTCGATACCCATGACCCCTCGAAACCGAAATTTCAACGAAATTTCGCCAAAATTTCGTGAAATTTTGAACTCCAAATTTGGAGATCCTTGAGGTACAATCTAGCCCTCCCCTCCTGTTGTCAGTCATGAAATTAAAAATCAAAGACTAAAGTTTCCGTTCACTTCTCTCAATGAGTACATGAGGTATGAGACTCTTTATACAATCACACTGGCATAAGTCCCACCACTTGATAACATGGAACTACACACCTCCCACACAAACAACTCAATTCGCAATTCTCTCATCTTGAACAGCATGGTAACCAAACTCTTCCATCTCACCAGCCACGCATGCACCTTCACCTCTTGTGGTGCACCGACTTTCCATAACAATCTACAATCTCACGCATAAAATCAGCATGACCTCCGGAGCTACGGAGACAGTAAAGTCGGCAGCCAGCCACTCTACCGAGTCACTTGAACCTCCTCAGACATTTCCTTCAATGATATGATGAAATATATAAGGTCAGCATTCCACTAATCTAACAATGGTGCAATAAATATGGGTATCCAAACAACATCCTAACATCTGCCACTATTTGCATATTCTTCGCAACCACAAACATGGGAATGATCTCAGCCAGCACCCATTTCTCTTTGACCTTTCATCCAACCAAAACATGGAATCCTCACCATTTTCCATCCATTCATTTTTTTCCATCCATCTCTACAAAAACCGTCCTACGAAAAGAAATATGCAAGTAAAATTCCTCCAAAACACCAAATATTATCTTATGGCAAAGATCTCAGACCAAGCAAAGGCACCTGCCATGGCAGGCTTCCAGAACCTATACACATATGCCATCCCCTTCTAATAGCTACAACGTCCACTTGGTTAATAGACCCTCGTTTCAATGTCTTAAACTCCCGACACCAAGCCCACCTTCCTTTATGGACCTACACACTACCTCATGCGTGACAAATCAGGCAACTTGCACCCCTTCCTCAACGATCGTCTGTAAGAATCTCCTTTGCATCCCATTAATCCACCTTACCTTTGTTGCCAATCTGAATACAGGCATATAAAATGGAGGTAATGGCCAAGATTATTGACGTCAACAAAATTAAGCAGACTCCTCCGGAAAGCAACGTCGATCTCCACATTCTGAGCATATGTTCTATAATCTATCCACCAGATCCCAATATGCTAACCTACTGAATAGACTTACCAACAGCAAATCCATGTACGTCATTGGCATCTAAACCCACTTGATGGCTAGTTTTCATCCATTAGCTAAGGCTTCCATATCCTCCATGCCAAAAGCCACAAAAATGTATTTATGATCATTGACCCTTGAGGCCAAAGATGCACCAAGACTATCCACCAGCATCTTGGCTTATACCTATGCTAAAGATTGGATGAAGCAAACAGTGTCACCATCATACCAAATGAAAGGAACGTAATGCTCTCCCGATGGTTCCACATGGAATCCTGAGAATAAATTCTCGTTGCCGATAACACATTATTTGCGAAAACAAACATTGGTTGAAGCAAGCATTCTTGTCTCACCCATACCAGGTTGGATCCGCCCATCGTTCAATTGTATGTTCACCAATACCGAGAGAAACATTATCATGATACATCTCTTCATCCAAGTAATTTGTAAAGGAGGGAAACTCATCTTCTTCAAGGTTATCCTAAAGAAAGCCCAATCAAGAGCAGTATACCTTCATGAAGTCCATCTTCCAAACAAGGACCTTCACTTCCCCTTTGTCATGACTATCTTTGTCAATATCGCATAATTGTTTGACAGATCTCACCGTGATCAGGATAACAAAATTGAACTCATCAAGTCACCTAGGACCCTTATAGCCTCGGGGCTCAGATTTTTGCAATGATCAAGTAAATGGCATTGGATAGTGCAATCAATTGGTACTCTTCCACTTGGTCAAGTGCAGTGCATCTATCTTTGAGAGCAACAAGAAGAAAAACCTATTGATCGTTGTCGTAATAGTCACTTGACTGGATCGATTAGTCGGTTTGACTACGCTATTCAATGGTCTAGCTGGTCCAAGGTAAGGTTAGACGTGTATAGTTTGATTGTAATTCCACATGTACTTCTATCTTGTTAATTAACGACCGACCATACATGTATAAATGTATAGATTATATCTATTAAGCATTGATTTTTAATTTAAAATATTTAAAAATACATAATCGAATGTATCTTATGAGCCACCCGAATATAGGTTATTCTTTATCCAGTGACCCTTTTGACCTAAATACCAAATACCGACTTTTCCAACACTTTACCACTCAAAACCATCGTCCCAACCAGAAACTCCACAATCATGTTTGATAATGTCTTCCATATTTTAAAAAAAAGTCGCTCGAAGAAAATCGTATGTCTTAATCATTTATTCGACCATGATAAACGCATGTGAAGCAATGTTTGCTTAAATATCTTAGCTTCATCCTCCATGGAAAAATATTTTACTTTATTTTCTTTTTCTTTCATGCTTAATCTTCTTAGTCGACTCCCTTTCTGTTTTCTTTTTAGTTGGTTGCACGTCATGGCATGATTTTTCCTCCTCTATCTCTCTCTCTCATTTGAATGAATTCTTCTTATCTCAAAAGGAAATATTAGTTGACAAAACCGGTGCCTCTAACTTGTTTCTCGTAGATGCAATCGTGGACGTTGAATGCTGCCAATAAAGTACATAACCATATTCCAACTCGTGTCACAAAAAACATGATGAATAATATTCGCAGTTCAAATCGCCTCTAACCAAGCAATGCTAGGTGATCCACCGAAAACACCACGACAGGTCAAATCAGAGTGAATACGAGCCACCAACTAGCTACATGTCCGTCGAATAGAGACAACTAGGATCAAAATTCCCAAAATGGGGTTGCAGACAACAGCAGACCTGGAGATGACAGAAGGAGAGAACTGGAAGTTACCTCTCAGTCCAAGGTCGTTCAAAGCAGAAGGCGTGACGGTACGTCTAGAATGGAACGACGACTAAGGCCTCCTGAGGCGGATCACGGGAGGATAATGGCGGCCGTGGCGGCGAGGTGACTTGAAGGGAAGCGAGGGCACGATGAAAGGGCAGGGCGGTGAGGCGGTGGTACAGCGGAGGGCGGAGGGAGGCGAGGCGACGGTGGTGATGGCGGGATGGGGTTCAGGGTTTGGGCCGAGAGGAGAGGGTTGTGGGATACAAAGGGGAACGGGGAATGGGGGAGTAGCCGGCGAGGAGAAAGAAATGAGAGCAAACCCTCGTTCAATACGGTGTCCTTGCGACCTACTACAAAAATAAAATAAATCTGATAACTGATAAAAGGTTAAATAGGGCTGCCCGTGGGAGTAGCACTCCTATTTTTCTATCATTTTTTTTATTTTTTTAAAAAAAATAAAAATTTATATATTCATCATTATATCCCTCTAACATTCTGTTAAAATTTCATCAGAAACAGAGACTCCTAGGCCCTAAATCCAGACGTCATTTTTTAACGGTCGCATGATTTTTTAAATCGACCATGTTTGGATGAAGGTCGTAGAGTCTCTGTTTCTGACGAAATTTTAATAAAATGTTAGAGGGATATAATGATGAATTTACAAATTTTTATTTTCCAAAGAAAATAAAAAAATGAGGGGAAAATAGAGGTGGGAATAGCCAAGTTGGCTACTCCGAGGGGGCAGCCCCATTTAACCCCTGATAAAATATTAAATTTAGAATAAATGAGTAGTCCGGTAAAATGTTTGCAGGAGCAAACTCACACAATCACATCTTACTATATATTATAGCCCGTGGGACTTGTACTGTAGCAAATTTGCAGTAGAAAAAATTCACTGCGGGATGGGAACCCTGTTAACTGATTTTTATATTATCATTTTTATTCTTCAAATGTTTATAGAGTATTGTTGTTTAGAAAATAACCGTTAAATTTCATCGTGGGATGGGAGCACTGATCACCGATTTTTATATTACCATTTTTACTCTCCAAATGTTTATACTTTATAGAGCATTGCTGTTTAGAAAATATCATCTTCTGATATACGATTCCGCTCTCGGGAAGACATGCTTGGCTCTAATGCCACGCATTCTAGAACTGTGCCACGCATCAAAAAGGATGTGTCTTCATGAAGACACCAGAGAACGCTTAGATTTCTTCGATGGATTGCAGTTGCTGTCTCTACTTCCGTTACGCTTATCCGCCCCCGCTCTCTCATCGTCATCGTCGAAGAAGAAGAACGTCTTGATTTCTGCCTCCCCGGTTTCGATCGAGACAATCTACCTGGAAGAAGAGTACATGGATCACTCGGTTGCTGAAGTCTGGTATACTCAATCACGTTCTTATTTTTTATTTTTGTTCCTAATTTGTGCATATTTCTATGGTATTGGTCTTTGATATGGAGTTTTTGGTTATTGATCAGTGATAATGAGTTTTAGTCTATCCAATACTTATCAGTAATTTCAATCTGATATTTTAATTGTTTTTCCATTCCTTGATGATGTTCAAGCTTTAAAGCATAAAAGAAATTCTATTGAGATTAGCATTCATACAAATATATCTACGATGCTTTTAAAAGTCTTTTCTTTTGCCCATGTAAATTACCCGTCTGTATTTTGTTCATATCCACCCTAATTTCGTAACTGTACATATACGTTTTGTTTATGATAGCAGTGTCTCCCTACAGGATCAATCTATTCATATTACGTAACAATAGAGCAAATAATAATGTATATGGTGTTGCTTATTTAGTTATCACATACAAGAGATAAGCGGCAAGGTACATCTATAATTTTCTCTTGATAATTTGTGACAGCTATATTAAATAACTATTAGCTATTAGTAAAGCACAGATGATGACTGTGTTGTGGATTATTGATTAAGAAAAGAATTATACTGTATGACTTTTGAAGAAGGGAGTTCGCACGACTAAGTCGTTGAGAAGGACGTTTATAAACAAAATATGGTTTATCCTTTAAATTCAATACATTTTAACGATGATTTTTTACTACTTGTGTTTGTCGTCAAACATTGTATTGTAGGATCTAGAGATGGATCCTCCCCCTTATCACCATCTTACTGATAGACATTAGTCTGCAAATGTTGCTACTAAGTATAGTTTTACATGACATCATAATATTCATGTACCAACTCTTGCTATTAAAATACACAGCTCGATCTCAATATTAAACCTACTTAGACATTTAAAAACTTTGCGCTTGTCTTTAGTCTCAACTACTTGCCCTAAGAAAAGAAAGAAAAGTTATGCCCAATCTGGTAGTTGTTTATTATATTTCTGTCATTTACTTATTGCAACAACCAACAAACCCTTGAATACATTAACATAATATTTGTTGTTCTTTTTTTAGGCGGCTGGGAATTAAGTGTTGAGAGTCGACCATTATTTCTTGATAGCACTGTTATTGAAGATAGTACCACTTAATAACATTTTTAAGCTTCTCTTTTTAATGAAATCATTCTAGAATTATATTCTTAGCTCGATTAAATACGTTTGTTATTCTCTCTTTTTATTCATATTATTTATTTTGTTTAAATTTAATTTAATAACATAGAAATCATGGTAGTAACGATCATGTTGTGTATATACCATATATAATATAATGTTTGTTGCCATATATTGATTTTGTTGCACCCATGATGATTGATAGACTTGAGTTGATCATGTGCCATGAGCTTTTATAGTCGTCTCAACTTGAGGTATGCATATATGTATTTTTCAATGGGAAGGGAGTTTAGTTACTGTTGATTGTATGTGATTTCAATGCGTGGATCAGGAATCCATATTATCTTGAATGTTGACCACCATGACATCACTTGAGGATTTGTCCAACTCCCTATCCATCTCCTTTCCTTGGAAGATGGTTCTTCATTTTTAGAGGTTATGCAATAAATGGATCAGGGAAGTCAAAGATTGTTTGTCATCAATAACTACCAGACTTTACGCGACGAAGGAGCCAACAAAACTCCTCGAATAGCTCTTAATTCATCAGGTACCATCTTCTTTAGCATATATGCTTTCTTTCATACCATATATATTATATTTTATGAGTACATGGTTAGCAATATGTTTATTACCACTTTGATTTGCAAGTAGTAAAAAGTTTTAGGATTTTGCTTTCTTGCTTTTTGCGAACGGGAGCTTCTTTCACCCTTACATAAAATTATCTTTCCTTTATTTGATGCATTCAAATTAATTTTTGAGTTTTTCTTTGATTTTTCCCGGTGCAACGCACGGGGCTCACACTAGTTCAAATATAATCAAATACTAAGATAAATCAAGCACTATTATCTCGAAAAGTGAGTTATAACTAGATACTGATATTATTATTGTTATTGAATAATTTCCGCAACTTCTTCTTTCATATCATTTATTGTCGTGTTTTAACTGCACGTATTAAACTACAATGATGATTATCCTCTCAAATGAGATTGTATTTTGATTACTAATATACGCTTTATAGATACTTGTAGATAGGCCGATGCCCTATGCGTATTGTATTTCAAAAGTCTATTCTTCATCAAATCTTGAAAGTGAGAAGGCATGTGAAATATATGGGCAATTCTTTATTTGAACATTTGCAAAGAAGTCATGAATCGTGCTTCTCAGTACTTTATCTCCTCTTTTGAAATATAGTTAGTAGTCTGCATCTTACAATGCGGGCTGTACGAGAAATCCACTTCATGACATGATTATGGGCATTTATAGTTTATAAGCCCATATTGATTTGTACACGGGATTGTACTATTTCTCAAATATCATTAATGATGTAGGTTATATATATAATATTTTCATTTTCATCTCAATCTTTCATCCACACGTGACTAAAAAAGAAAGATTCATTTTTTTGTTTGCAAGTAGGTTGCACCGAATATGTAATTCGATGGTGTTGCTACCATCGTTTAATAGTCCTCGTACCTTTCAGGCATTTGTCAAAAAAATTACTAGGTGAATTATTGTCCTTCATCATAAATAATAATTCTGAGATGAGGAAGCCATGTGTGATCACAAGTCTACTACGCGGAGAATGAATAACGACTTCAACAATAATTGATCATATAAAAGATAACAAACTAAGATAATTAATCACAAGTAACATGCAAGTTATTCACAAATATACACGTTAAGGTGAAATCTCTCGACCATTGCTTCTTGATAGCACTGTTATTGAAGATAGTACCACTTAATAACATTTTTAAGCTTCTCTTTTTAATGAAATCATTCTAGAATTATATTCTTAGCCCGATTAAATACGTTTGTTATTCTCTCTTTTTATTCATATTGTTTATTTTGTTTAAATTTAATTTAATAACATAGAAATCATGGTAGTAACGTTCATGTTGTGTATATACCATGTATAATATAATGTTTGTTGCCATATATTGATTTTGTTGCACCCCTGATGATTGATAGACTTGAGTTGATCATGTGCCATGTGCTTTTATAGTCGTCTCAACTTGAGGTATGTATATATGTATTCTTCCATGGGAAGGGAGTTTAGTTATTGTTGATTGTATGTGATTTCAATGTGTGGATCAGGAATCCATATTATCTTGAATGTTGACCACCATGACATCACTTGAGGATTTGTCCAACTCCCTATCCATCTCCTTTCCTTGGAAGATGTTTCTTCATTTTTATAGGTTATGCAATAAATGGATCAGGGAAGTCAAAGATTGTTTGTCATCAATAACTACCAGACTTTACACGACGAAGGAGCCAACAAAACTCCTCGAATAACTCTTAATTCATCAGGTACCATCTTCTTTAGCAGATATGCTTTCTTTCATACCATATATATTATATTTTATGAGTACATGGTTAGCAATACGTTTATTACAACTTTGATTTGCAAGTAGTAAAAAGTTTTAGGATTTTGCTTTATTGCTTTTTGCGAACAGGAGCTTCTTTCACCCTTACATAAAATTATTTTTCCTTTATTTGATGCATTCAAATTAATTTTTGAGTTTTTCTTTGATTTTTCCCGGTGCAACGCACGGGGATCACATTAGTTCAAATATATTCAAATACTAAGATAAATCAAGCACTATTATCTCGAAAAGTGAGTTATAATTAGATATTGATATTGTTATTGTTATTAAATAATTTCCACAACTTCTTCTTTCATATCATTTATTGTCGTGTTTTAACTGCACGTGTTAAACTACAATGATGGTTATCCTCTCAAATGAGATTGTATTTTGATTACTAATATACGCTTTATAGATACTTGTAGATAGACCGATGCCCTATGAGTATTGTATTTCAAAAGTCTATTCTTCATCAAATCTTGAAAGTGAGAAGGCACGTGAAATATATGGGCAATTCTTTACATGAACATTTGCAAAGAAGTCATGAATCGTGCTTCTCAGTACTCTATCTCCTCTTTCGAAATATAGTTAGTAGTCTGCATCTTACAATGCGGGTTGTACGAGAAATCCACTTCATGACATGATTATGGGCATTTATAGTTTATAAGCCCATATTGACTTGTACATGGGACTGTACTATTTCTCAAATATCATTAATGATGGCAGTTATATATATATATATATATATATGTAATATTTTTATTTTCATCTCAATCTTTCATCCGCACGTGACTAAAAAAGAAAGATTCATTTTTTTGTTTGCAAGTAGGTTGCACCGAATATGTAATTCGATGGTGTTGCTACCATCGTTTAATAGTCCTCGTACCTTTCAGACATTTGTCAAAAAAATTACTAGGTGAATTATGGTCCTTCATCATAAATAATAATCCCGAGATGAGGAAGCCATGTGTGATCACAAGTCTACTATGCGGAGAATGAATAACGACTTCAACAGTAATTGATCATATAAAAGATAACAAACTAAGATAATTAATCACAAGTAACATGCAAGTTATTCACAAATATACACGTTAAGGTGAAATCTCCTACAAATAAAAATCACAAGCTTAGTCTCTTGACTTAAAAATCCTAATCAATTGTAAAGCCTTGAACTTATCCTCTCGGATCTTATATCATTAGATCTGTCTCGTCAAGAGGAAACCAATGGAATTTATTTCGTATGAATTGGACTTTGTTTGGAATTGTTATGATTTTCAGAAGAAAGATAGGTAAGGAGGCTTAAGACATCATTAACCCGTAATGGACATCATTAAGACTAATTGAACATGATTAAAGAAAATAATGCAGATTGAGGACCATTAATGACTATTACTAAACACTAATCAGAGGTCAGTGGAAGTTAAGCAGAAGTCGTGAAAGTTAAATCGTGATTAGTGAAAGTTAATCGCAATTTACACTAATTAAGCATCATTAGCGAATCTATAACATCCTGAAAAATTCTAACTTAAGCCTTAAGTTTCGAATAAGCTTTGGCCAAAATCATTGGCTAAAATCATGAACCGTTGATTGCGGTTAATGGTTATACCATGATTTACTAACCATGGTTAGCGGTTTTCTAGAGCATATAAATAGCCCCCCTACCCATTCATTATCCACGATTTCTACTACCACCACTACGCCATGGACTAAGGTCGATGGATCAGGAGGCGGGGAAGGAGCGCTAGCGAAGCGTTGTTGGGATAACGAGGAGGAGAACAACGATACGATCTTCTTCTAGTTGGCTTAATAGGTAAGTAGCTCTAACTTGATCTAAGTTCTCGATTTATCTTCCTTTTCGATTAGTTTTGTGTTGTGGTTCGAACAGAAATGTGCGTCATACCCTACTCAGGTGCGGACGGCTATGCACATCAGTGAACCCTATGATCGTCACACATTCACTCACATAAGACATGTGGTGTCTACCGATTCTCCGTCACTTGCAGTTTTATATTTTTGTTGGTTTTGTTGTTGTTTTCCTCTCGATGATTTTATAGAAAAAACTCTTTCCGTGTTTCTTTTGAAAATATCCCCGTATAAAAAGAAACTTCACCAAAATTTCCATAGAAATATCACCCCGTACAAGGGAAGCTCTGTCGAAATTTTCACAGAAATATGCCCCGATATAAGGGAAGACTCTGTAAAAATTTTCCTAGAAATATCACATGGTATAAGGATAAGCTCTACTGAAATTTCGAGAGAAAATACATTCTTCATGTTCTTCGTTTGTTATTCACGTTCTTAGCACGTTCTTAGTGTTCTTGATATGAAAATGAAGTTTGATCATTTCAGGAGCCGTAAATCATCCTTTCTAAAAATGAAACACGATAAAGTACAACATACATGAGAGAGAGCTCGACTATTTAACAAAATCATTATTTTGTTGTTGTGTCTCCACACGATATCATTGAAATTCTTAATTTTATGTTCTTCACTATGAAGAACCCTAATTTGGCTTTTTTTGATAAAATATGGAAAGTTACTTTGTAATTTCCACTAAAATAATGTCTAAGCATCGGATAGATGTTGTGGCTTCGAAAGACATGGCTTGGGAGTTAAAATAAGTATAAATATGAGTATATATACATATGAATCAATATATATATATATATATGCAAGTCTATACTCAGTGTTGATGGATAAGAAAATTGAAGGCTTAATGGAATAATTACATCATGGAAATTGATGTGTATTGAAATATATCCTGAAAAGGATCGTGTGTTACGTTAAGAATGACTTAGAATAGTTACTACAGGTCGAGCATGCAGCTTGTAGATTTGTCAGAAGAACATATATTTTCATACCAAACCTAGATGGTACACGATTGCATGTATGTGTTGAGCGCACGAAATAAATTATTTGCAATGCATAGTAATCGACTGTCATTAGGTGAATTGACTGACTGAAGATGTGGTCGTGTCATATGAAGTCACGAGTGATTGGATAGAGGCTGGGTCACGATGACATGTATTCAAAGCTGCTAGTTTGTGTGATTAAAGGTTAGCCTGTGGTTTTAAGCTATCGGGTCTTCAAGAATGATATGCTTCTTTATTTGTCGGACTGAGGGTTTGAAATCTTGGATAATAAAAGAAATGAATTTGTCAGCATAGTATTGAAGGATTGGTTGAGACGACGTCCTGCAGCATAAGCTCACTGGATCAACGCAACCTCCAATCCCGAAGTGTACACAACTTCAGAGTTTATAAATGGTGAGGTTTTTCCTGGACTAATCCATGACGTGGAATAGAAGGAATGTGACTTAAACTAATGAGAAGAAATGAAATTTTCTAGTATAATAACTTTTGAAAAACTACACTACTTGTTTACTTTTCTCTTTTTTGTTACTTAATACTCGCTAATCTTCGTCCTACGATTTTATGGAAACCCAAGATACGGTGAGACATCGCATAGACTTTAATTCAACCAGCCATAATAGCTTTACTCCATAAGATAGATGATAATGTTTTTGTGTATTTCCTTTCAAGTTGTTGTACATATAGATGGTTATAATGGGATAATGTATCGCGTAAACTTTATTTTATGGGTTGAAAAGCATTAATTACTTCTTCATGGATTTTTTAAGTGCAATCTGTTTCTGTACGTTAGTTGTGATTGTTAAATAAATTATCAATGAGTAATTGGATTCGGATATGGGAGGATCCGAAGGACCATAATTGGGATCGTGACAATTTGGTATCAGAGCTTAGTTACTTTAATAATTCACTCAGTAGTCGACAACTATGAGTGGTATTCGGAAACTAAAGTTGTCTTAAGATCCTTTGATCTTAATAAGCGATTACAGTACCATTCACAAGTCATTTTCCCTCATGTACATCATTTTAAAATGTATATGATCTAACCTTTGACCTTGATTCATCCCAAGGGTATGACAGACCGAGACGTGTCTAGGCAATTAGCGACTATGATGACAATGCTCCAAGAGATGGGGCAAAAGCATGAGGTATTGGAGGAGAGGCTCAATGCACAATCTAAGAGACCCGAGGCACACAAATATGTGGATGCCAGAGTTGAGGGTTCTATCCACCTTTTCGAGGAAGAATCTAGTTACAATCCTTCCACTAAGTCTACTCCTACCCCCAGCTGAAGGAGCAATGGAGAGATCTCTTCCTAGACACCAAAAACTACTAAACAATTATCAAAAGGAAATGATTCATAGATTCAAAGCCATAAAGACACCTGTTGAGGCAGAATTATGGCTTGATGATGTCAGCAGGATGTTGAGAATAAGAAGTGCACCAGTAGACACTTGGATGCACTTTGCTGATTACTCCCTAGCAGACTATGCAAGACGATGGTGGAGAGCAATTTCCAAAAATAAGTAGTAGATCATGTTCCATGGGATATCTTTGAAGAAAGGTTATGGGCTCACTTCTGTCTCTCCCATCGGGAAGAACTGAAGCGGAGGGAGTTGGATTCTCTGAACCAGGTTTCCAAAAATGTACGAGATTATCATATTCATTTATTTGAGTTACTACGTTATTACCCAGCTCTGGTAGCTTCACCACATGAGTGTCTTACCAAATTTGTTAGCGGGCTTCAGGGAGATCTTAGAGAAAAGCTTCATGGTTTTAGAGCCACCACTACAGATGAAGCCATAGACATAGCCCCTCGTATTGAGATAGAAAGGGATGAAAGTTGTCAAAGAAGAAGCTTCCACTTTACTGGTGGACCATCCAAACATAAAACATGTTATAACCGTAAAGATCGCCACTATCGCCACTATCCAAATTAAAAACAACCGCGACACATATTTATAGGACTGAAAAGTAAATGCTAGAAATAAAAGAGCCCAAGTGAAATTTACCCTTATTATTATGATCCAACGGCTGAAGGGGGGTCCACTGAAGATCTGACGACTGGCGTTGGCGGGTACACCTTCGATGATCGACGCTTCAGATCTGGTCCTCAGATGGATCGGACGGCTACGAGCCTCCCGCAGATGGGTGGTTGAGATCTAAACTGGCGCGAGGGGTCGATTGAACGGCGGAGGAGCTGCCTGGAAGAACTGGTCGCTAGCGAACTTCGCCTGGCCGATACGTACGGTGGAGGGCTCCTCCGGTGCTGCTAGGATGGGGAAAAGATAGCTGACGGTTGTCCGCAGATGATGGAATGCTCCGATGGGGTCGGGAGGACCTGGAGGACCCCCGGTGACGAGGAAGACCTAGAGCTCTGTGCTTCAGTGATAGGACCTCCAGATGAGGCCCATTTGCCTGCGATTCCTGCACAAGAAGAATGTTGGGTCGAAGGCAAACTGCCTCAACCCGGTTACGGGCGAAATGGGTGATCGGGGGAGGCGGAGCGTGGCTCTCTGGCGAGCGGCGACGGAGGAGAACCTAAGTCCCTATTCCTGGGCGAACTAGGGGGAATGGATGGGTGGAGAACACGGAGAGAGGTCTCACGAAGGTGGAGGTGCTGTCAGGAGGGGAAATGGATGATCGGAGCGCGGTGAAATGGGTGGTGAACGTCGACGATCGGAATCCGAAAAATCGAAAATTAGGGCAAGATGGGTGCTATCGGATCTACCTGATGGTCGAGGACATCTGGGCTGGAGATGCTAGGTCTCCTGGTGTCTTTGCCTCGATGGAGCGACGCCACCAAAGGTTCGAGCTCGTCGGTGGCGAAGCACAGCGATGTGGGTCGTCGGATCTGAGGCTAACGGCCTTGGTCCTCGCTGCAATCAATCCCTCACGCTCGTTGTCACTCAAGGAGAAGGAAAGGAGGTCATGGGAGCCGAAGGCAATGGCCGAAGATGCATGAAATGGCGGCTGGGTCTCAGGCTTTATACGAGAAGGGGTCCGAGAAGATGGGGATCGGGCGCGCATTCTAAGGCTCGGACCCCTAAGAAGGATGACGGGCGTGGATCATGGATCTTTGCTCGACAATCGGAGCCCGGGATTTGGAAGGATGGTGATCGAATCGCGGCACGAAAAATCGGCAAAGTCGGGTCAAAACCGAGATTCGTGGGGAAGTGGTCCAGGGGGGAGTTGACTGGGGGTCAACAATCCCTGTGGACCAATCAGAATTTAGATATTCGAAATTATTTATAAATTAAATATAAAATAGGAAATGATTTTATTTCAAAATATTTACAACATGAAAAATGTTTATTATTTTTCAAATTATTTTTTAGTGATTTTTATTTATTTTTTTGAAAAATAAATTAGTGTATATACATAATATAATATTATATACAAGTATAAATACCTATGTATTTTTTATTTTTATTTTTATTTTTATTAGTTTATTTTTGTACAATTATACCAATTTTATATTTTATTTATTTACAACATGAAATGTGGAATATAAAATAATTTTTATGTTATTTTTATTGTTTATCTACAAGGGTAAAATAAATAGGTCTAGGTACATATATACATGGTATATATAAGGGTGAGAGAGAGAAATTATTTCTTTTTGTTTTTATTTTATTTTTCTTATTTTTATTTTATTTTTAGAAATATATACAAATTAATACAAACCCATTTTTATTTTTTTTCTGAAAATAAAATACATACATGTAGGAGGAATATATACAAGGTGAATGGCCCTAACTCTCTCTACTTGTTTTATTTTGTGGTCAGGCCAATGCTTGGCCCTCCCTTGGGTTCGGGTCACTCAATATTTTTTCTAAATATTTCCCTCTTTTTCTTTATTTCTTTATTCTTTTATTTTTACACAAAAACATGCTAATTATTGCTATTTACACAAAGCATGCAATTTGGTAATTTATTGTATTTATAAGTATCTGCATGGTATTTTGCAAAGATTTTTAACTAAAATAAAAGAATAAAGAGTGATGAATGGGGATTCATCGCTGACCCGTGTCAACAGACTCTAGTCTGCCAATGAGAATGGGTAATGAATAAGACAAAAGTGAATAAAGAAAAAATACAGTTAAAATGTAAAATAAATTAGAAATAAATTAATAAATGATTTTAAATTAAATAAATATATAAATAAAGAATGTTAATAATTAAATAATCTTATTCTAGGTGATTTATTATATTAAATACATTAAATACATGGTTAAAATAAATAATCACCCTTTATTCACAGGTATTTATACTTATATATACAACATTTGTATTTTTGATTTATTGTACAAATAAACATGTAATTTAATATTTTATTTATTTACAACATGTTACAAGGATTTTAATCATATTTTTATTATATTTTTATTTTTTAAGGTATGTATTGTAAGAAATATATACAATATGTACAAGATGAATGGTGAATAACGGTGAATATACATGTGGTATAAATTATTTTACTTATTTTTTAGAAGAAGGTTGTATCTCCCCCTACTTTATTCCTTGTCGATTAGGTCAAGTCTTAACCTTCTCTTAGGGTTAGAGTTAGTCTGTATTTATTGTGTACATGTAGTCTTCATTTTCCTTTATTTTTCCTTTATTTATTTATTTTAGGTTAAAAATATTGATAATTATACAATATTTACAAAAGAATAAGAATTATAGAAACACATATTTATTGATATTTACAAGTATTTAATAAGGGATTTTAAACTAAAATAAATGATAAAGATGATGAAATGTAGATTCATCACCCCTCTTTCGTGGGACCCTCAACCATTCAAGACAAATCTTCTAGGGCCACCGCTTGGTGGTTTCAAACCTCACATCCGTCTCTTATGTAACCGCGGATCTCCATCTTTAAATCCACCTCCCCCGATCCATTTCAACATCTACCATTACTGTAGAATCTAGCATAACCCTCCTCCTCTTGTGATAGAGGATGGAGGTTTGGAGGTGCAACGATGGCTGGAGGCCTCGATGCTAACCCATGGACATCCAAACATGTCACGACGTCGTTTGATAGTCGTTCAAGCTCACTGGCTTGGCTACCCAGATTGAGAGAAGACCAGAGCTTTACTTAAAACTCGTCCCAAGCCCTTCGACCATCCCACTCCTTCTTCAATCTCCAGGTAAATCTCCTTTTTCATTTTAATGCGTTTTATCTGATTTAATTAGGTGTCAAACCCCACCTTCACATGCAACCCATATCTTTACTGTGGATCATAGATCCACCCTAATGCTTCCGACCACCTTATCTCCTCTTATGGAACCTCCTCTGCTCCAGGATTTCTCCTCAGCCCACGACGGATGTTGAGCAAGGATTTGCGGACGGGTTGGAAATTTAATTGATGAATAGATCGCCTCGACTCACTTAATTAATGACGGTCGGAAGCTCCCTGGGTCAGATTGTCGACATGTCACACCGGGCGGGTCTTTCCCAAAGTAGCCCATCGCTTCAAAGATGCAAGTCGAATCTCTTTCCAGAATAGCAGAAGGCTTGACTTTCAGCTCCAGAGTAGGGACCTTCCGTCATTCCCCCTATTGAGATGCTGATGCGAGTCTTTGTCCTTTTCCCAAGAAGAAAGCTATATGCGAGTAGTTCAGAAGAGCGAGTCCTTGGCGGATTCAAAAGTGCGCACCCTCAACCCGGCACCATAGGTTTGACTTCGCTAGCAAAACGAGGTCTCGAGAGGATGACTAACAAAGGCTAATATAATACGTCGACATCGCTCCTGAAGCACCCTTTTTCGAAGGAGATTCACTCACGAAGAGGTCTCGAGCCCGCTTGCATTGAGCGATGAGAGGCTTTTTGGTAGTCCTAGTTTTCAGCTCCGTCACTGACCTACCCCAAGAAGACGACTGCCGCTTTCTCAAGTCCATTTTCCCCGCATATCAGAAGAAAGGAAGTGAACCGGTCATGATTTTCGAATGAAGACCTCCCTTATAGTGACCTTGGTCTCACTCTCACAGGATGACAGATTTAGTGAATCTATTTCATTCTCCCTACTATACTACTCTTTTCTCTACTACAGTATCGTAAAAGCATGAATGTGATGTACCAAAAAGTCTTCAGTTCCTAATGGAATCGGTAACAAAGCTACTTTGGCGCTTATAGGTGGCCCGTATACAGAGGTGGCAGTTTCCCAGGTTTTCACTAGGTCACCATTTTCTGTTGAGTTGGAATCAGAGTCAACCACAACAACGACTAGGTCTGGATTAGTCAGCAGATACTACTCTCAGTCTCCCTTGTTATAACTGAGTGTGCCTTTCTCGGGGAGCATAACTCAGTTACAGTACTCCTTTGATTGATACCAAATCGTCCATAGAGACTATTCATCAGTATTTGAAATACGAATGACATTCCTAGCCGAGGAAAGGTCTGCCTTTGGTTGGGCCTGTTTACCTGGACGTGAAGCTTCGTAATACCTGATCTCCACAAGTGAACTGTCGACCAGCAGTCAGAATCTGGTTTCACACCGGCCTTGTATGCCTCGATACGCTTCTTCGCCTTCTTCATCTCATTATAGAGCTCTTAGCTGAGCGTTCAGCACCAATTGCCATTTAGCTAAGAAACCCGTGGATATTGAAGTTCCACAAGCTGTACTTCCTGATTGAAATCGTCCGCCCTGCACCCACCCTGCTCTAACCTCTCTTGATCCTGGCATATTGCGCCAAGGCTAAGCGTCTGGACGGGCGGGCTGAATGGATAAGCGAAAGGTGCCATGGAGTGGGGAATATCCCAGTATCAAGTTAGACAACTAGCCTTGAGGCCTTGGAACTTGGGATAGTCTATTTTTAGATAGAGTGACTCTATTCTTGATTTGAAAAAAATGTGTACGGGAAGACTGATCGCTTTCTGTTCCGGGCGGAGCCGCAACCGAAGGGTGGAAGATATATAGTAGGAAAAGATCTTCCAGTGGCAAAAAGCGATCATTTCTCATACGGGTAGAACGACGAGAGGCTAAGGACGAGAAGAGGTGCGAGGTTACGAGGCTTTTTTTAGTACTAAAATTAATCAATTCATTTCTCACTAGACTGATTAAATAACCAGAAATTGGAGCAGGTATTTCTCTCTTCAATCTTCATAGGTATTCTCTTGATTTCACGGGGCAGGCAGGAGGTATCTTGATTCTAAGCAGGCATATGAAGGGTAGTCAGAAAGCACTGGACACGCCCGGTCGACGCTCTGGGAAAGGGAAGTCACTATAGGAGGCGATCAAAGGGTCAAGTCTAGTAGCAAGTAGCAATGGCTCGACATTTTTCACTAACATATTTATATAGATGGCGAACATTAATGAAAACCACATAATATTCTTCAAATAACCAACTAGAATTATAGTCAATGCTTGCAATTATATAAATTCACAAAATAGATAAGCCTTCGCTAATTTGCCAGGCCTTGAAAAGGCACTATTGGGCGAGGGGCAATCGTTCGGATCCAATTCGGGATTTTCGAGAAGAAATAATGCAGGATGAACAGCTGAGTTCAAATCACTGCTGCAACTACAATTAAGAATCCAGCGGAGCTGATGAGACTGTGGAATGTGATGCTGTACCTGGTCGTTCAAATCACTGCTGCAACTACAATTAATCACCCAGCTGCGGAAGCATCAACAGCAGGATTGCAGCCTACGCACTTTTATTCATTCGACGAATGATGTCAGTCAGACTCAAAGGGGCGGCTCTTCATCCAAGAATGAGCTAGGCTGGACGGCCTCTTTATGAGGATTCCCTTCTAACAAGGAAAATCCCGTCTTGGGTTCTGCTTCAGGATGGCTCCTGCACACAGCCAAGAGAAAAAATGAAGATGTCGAACAGGGCTAGAAAGACGGTAGTCATATATAGTCAAGCCGGGAAGGCAGCGGAGCGCTCCGGGATAGGACTTGCTTGCCCTATTCTACTAGGGTGAATGATAGACTATCCGTAGTCCGTCCAGTATTGCGGAAGATCCGCTCAAGTCGATCTATTCTAGGTTCTATCTAGTGCCATGGATCATTCTTGCCCTTGGCCTTTATGAATTTAGTCCGCGTCGTGTAAGACATTGGGAAGTGGTCACCATATCCATTTGACTATCTATGACGGGCCTTTCTCGTGATGAAAGAAGCTGGGGAACAGAGTCCCCCTCACGCGTCGAGTTCACGCAGAGGCAAACGATCGGACGACTGTCCTTCTGCCAGGGCTTTCCATAGAAAGATGAAGAAAGGCCATCTGCGGAAGGGAGCAGAGTTGACAGCGGGAGAAGCTTCCCACGGAACGTGGACCACTTCGGTCGTTGTTTTTCCCCAAAACCCGCATCAAAATAAGATTATTTTTTTTAAAAATTTTGCTACTTATTAACCTGTATAGCGGACAGGGTCGAACTCAGGGAGGCTACAATTCCCGAGGGTTAATCAATTAATCAGAAACTAATTAAAAGAAAACATGAATCTCAAAGGACAACTATCCTTGGTTTTTGTGATTTTTTTATCTTTTTATTTTTTTTATTTTTTTATTTCCATTTTTTATATTTTCTGATTTTCAATTTTTAGTGATTTTGATTTTGCAATTTTTTATTTTAAAAAATAACACGATGCAATATTCACAAGATTAAAAATACGCACACCGACTATTTTTACAATTTTTCAATTAATCAAAGAAACTCAGAAAAATTCAAAGTAATTATTTTTGTGTTTTGAATGTTTTGAAATATTTTTGAGAATTTTTGTGGAATTTTCAGATGTTTTTGTATTTTTCTAAAAATCAAACAGTGAGGAAACACGAAAATGTGCACAACTTGGAGTAATTTGCAATTTAAAAATCATTTAAAGCCCAAAACTCCTGGCAATTACTTTTAGGACAAAATAGAAACAAATACCTACAAACAGGAACTGAAATCACAATTTTCGATTTTTGTAGAATTTTTTATGATTTTTAGAAGATTTTTGATATTTTTCAATTTTTTGAGTTTTATAAATAAACAATGCGTGAAAATTGGTCAGAAACTAAAAGACAATGAAATACAACTACTCTAATTTTTTTGGAATTTTTAGAGATATTTTGAATTTTTATGAATTTTAGAATTTCAAACAAGGAAAATGACATGTTTTTGATTTTTTAAAAAATAATAAATGGAATCAAAATGCCATGAAAAATTTAAGCTAAGAAGATAATCACATCAGGAGCATACCACAATTTTTTCAAAATTTTTGGATCACAAATAACCTTTATTTCACTGAAAAGATCAAGCAAATATTGTTCTGTAGTTCGGGGACCAAATTGTAAATACTGCAAAAGTTTTGGACTGGAATGTAAAGCGTCAATGTTTTTGTCTCAAATAACTCTTAAAAATAAACAGAGAGAATAAGATTCGCAATTTACCCAATGTAGGTGCTTTGGAGGCTGGCAGGGACTTCTTTGCAATTCTTATGAAAATTGGGGCGCAACTGTAATTTTAGAGATGTCCGGGGGCTGGTCTGCAAATTTGCCCCTTTTTTAATGAATCAAAACCCTAGAGGGATCTTCGTTGCTTGCTCAAGGGACAAGAGGGGCAAGGCGGCGCTGACTCCACCCCTTCTTCTTCGGCGGTACGAGGAGCGGCGGCCGGCAGACGGGGCGGCGATGGAGCGCCGCGCGCGGAGAAGGTGCCCAGCGGCGGTGGAGGGCAACAGCGGTGGCACGGGGGCGCCGCGCCCACGCGCGTGTTTGCGCAGAGGAGTGGCGCGTGTTGCGCGGCTACGGCAGCCTCGCGCGGCGGTTGATGGCTGTGGCGATGGATCTGCCCAGCCGCGCAGAGCTCGGCGGTGGAGGAGATCTCCGATCTGGAGGAGGTCGGCGCACTGATGCGCGCACAGGCGTGGGGGCCAGCGCGTTGCAGGCATAATTGGAGAATGGCGAGGCAGCCGCTTCAGAGGCGGAGGGGTGCGGCAGGTCCTGCGGCGGGGCCGCTCACAACGGTCGAAGGAGGGGCAGCGCCGTCCTCCTTGATGGTTCAGTGGAGGAGCTCAGGACCGCCGATGGCGGTGGGCGGCGGGGGTTGGCGACCCCGCTGCTGCAATTTTTTTTAATTTTTTTATATTTCCTTATGTAAAAACAGTAGAAATAAAAAGATTTTAAAATTTTTTTTAAACAATGAATAAATAAATCAGAAAAACCTTTTTTATTTTTTTTTGTAGATCCGAAAATAAAGAAAAATAAGGGATAAGAATTTTTTTGTTTTTTTTATTTTTTTATTTTTTACATTAACCTGCAAAACAAACGTTAGAGAGCAAGGAAAAAGAATTTTTTTTATTATTATGCAAAACAAACGTTAGAGAGCGATAAAAAAACAAATTTTTTTATTTATTTATATACAAATCGAGATGTGGATGGAGATTCAGAGAAAGATGAGGGGTCGAATCCGATCTTCGGCCACCGTACGTGGCCGGAGTTGAGAGATCGTGTGAGATAGAAATCGAAGGCGAAGAGATCAAGAAGATGAGATGGAAATTCGAGTCGGTGGCGGATCAAAAATCGTGATGAATTTTTTATGATCTAGAAGAACAAAATGACGATAAAAATGTGATAAAATAAAAAGCGATTAAACTACGATAAAAATGCAAGGAAAAATACGGATCTCACCTTAGGAGCGGAAAATGGACCGTGATCGCCTCGACAAGGCCGACTCGCTGTCACCGGGCGGCTCGGAGGCTAGGCACAATTCTCGACGAAATTTTCTCTCGGAGATCGGGCTCCTTTCTCTAAAGATTGATCAAGTTGGAATGAGGGAGATGGAGCCATATAAATATAAAAGAGAGACATTTGAATTTTTTGAATTTTTGGATAAGAAGATAAGAGAGATTTTTTTGGTGGAAGTGATAATATGAGAGATAAAATAGAAAGATAAAATTATTTACAAAATTATCTAATTTTTTTGAATTTTCGTCACTTTATTTATTTGAATTAAAAAATGTTATTTTTTTTATTTTTTTATGATGGTTAGTTAAAAATAGCAACTATATACATGTACTATATACATATATGACATTATATACAAGGATAAATGGGGAAATTAGCCTCTCTTTTTTTTGTTTTAAGAATTTGATTAATTTTTTTTATTTTTATTTTTGTTTTAAGTAATTAGTAAAAATATTTACAAATATATATACAAATACAATATACACAAGATACAAGGGAAAATTGCACAAACCACCCCAGAAAATCGACTTTTCAACCGTAACTCCAAAAATTATAAAATCACAACCATTTTGAAGATAATTTAATTTAGAATTCAATGGAAGTGAAAGTGGTTCAATTTGATATCATATGGAGCCGGAATTGATCTTTCAATTAGTGCTTAGTGGCTTTTTCCAAGTGTGGCCACTTTTATTCTGTACATGATTTAATTGTGCAATCATTTTTATTAGGACACATTTTTATTTACGACTTTGGTTTTGAATGTTATTTGATTTGGGGTCAATTAAACAAATAAATTAGTGTCAGTTTTATACAGATATACACAAAATAAGTGAGAAACACATTTTTTTGGATTTTCTGGTTGAGGACCCTATCTCCCCCTACTTTATTCCTGATCGATCAGGTCAAGTCTTGACCTTCTCTCGGGGTTTGGGTCATCCTGTATACAGTCTTCCTTTTTTTATTTTCTTTTATTTTTCCTTTCTTTATTTATTTATTTATTTTAGGTTAAAATTAGTGAGGAATGTACAATATTTACACACAAATGCAAGTTAGTTAGAATATGGAATTAGCGTTATATACAGATGTTTTATAAGGGATTTTAAGCTAAAATAAATGAATAAAGATGACGAATCGCAGATTCATCATCCCCCTATGCTTTACCTTTGCTAGTCCCTTAGCAAACACTTATTTGAAAGAATAAGTGAAGAAGAAAAAGAAAGGGAAAATAAAGAAAGTAGGACAATATTGAGTATTAAACTTATCTTCATAAAATTATAGTTTGGAGCTCTGTCGGACCTTTGGATTATGTGTGTGTCGGAACTTCTGTGAGACTTAGAATTTTAAAACCAACAGCCTTCAAGTTCTACACATCATTGCCACAGTTTTGGCCCCGAAGTCATCTTAGATCGATCCTCTTCCCAAAGCATACCCTATGAACATTGAACAATCGACTCATGTGTGTGAAAAATTTTAGCTCTTCCCATCCAGAATGCCGGACTACCATGCAAATCTCCTCTCCAATAACTCGTCCTCGGGGAGTCAGGTATTTCCTTCTAAGGTCTGTCGTGATGTGTTCACAATCGAATTGGGGGAGAAGTTAGAAGAATGAGAAAAGAACTGGAGGGTGGTTTAGTGTAGTCACCTCTCCTTGTGAAGCTGGCCAGTGTAGCCGAGTCTCCACCAAGATCTGCAGGTTTTCTTGAAGCTTGGACCTTTTTGGTCAGATATTTATTTGGTAGTAGCTTCTTTGTATTTGGAGTTTTGGTGGTTCTGCTTGGATCTTGTTGTGCCCCTACGGATATAGAATCTTTTTTTTCCGTACATGTTTTGGGGTCTTAGAAAAAATTGTGCCCAGCCATCCATCCCTTTTCCGAAGCTTTATTTCAACCCGTACTCCGGTCTTTAGATTTCCACGCTACCAGAAAAGAAACACAGTCTTCCAACATCTCGTCTGTGTTGAGCTAAGTGCATAGTGCGGGAGTACAAATTAATTCGCTATTCCAGAGTTGTACCCAGAATGAAGAGACCAGGTTAGACACTAAGGGTCAAATGCTGCACATTGTCATATGGAACTCAAATAATTAAGTCAAAGACCTGAAGCTTCTAAAATCCTATTTCTCGGTGAAGTTCCTCTGAGAATTAGGTGGATTAAGGTCCAACTAAGCTCCATTCTTCAATTTTATTCCAGATATAGTATAAATATCAATACTATCCTGAAAAATGCACATGCAGATGTAGAATATGAATAACACAGAAAGTTTTTTTTTTGGAAAAGAATGATGCATATGTGAAAAGAATCATTTTTTTTTGTAAAACAATTTTCTAATTTTGAACTTTTTATGGATTTTTTTGGGAAAGTGCAGATGTGAAATGTTTGTTTTTTCTCTCTCTCTCTTCCTTTTTTTTTGTTTTTTGTTTTTTGTTTTTTTTTGTGTTGTTTTTTTTGTTATGTTTTTATTTTTTTTGTTTTGTTTTTGTGTTGTTTTTTTTTGTGTTATTTTTTGTTTTATTTTATTTTTTTGTTTTTTTTTTATTTTTTGTGTTTTTTGTTTTGTTTTCTTCTTTTTTTGTTTTGTTTTTGTTGTTGTTTGTTTTGTTTGTTTTTTTACGTGGATTTTATAAAATATACACATAACCCCCCAAATAAATGTATTTAAAAGTACGAGTTATGTCTAAAGTATATATACAATATATACGACACCCCCCTATACTTAGCTCGAACTATGTCCTCATAGTGATCAGAGAGCGACGAAGGAAGACATAACTCATGCTAAGCAAAGAAAGGTGAAAAGACTCCTATGCTACAACGACTCAAAGAAAAAGATGAAGAGAAGTTGGTGATCCCCCCCTATACTTAGGATCAAGTAATCCTAAGTATAGTGGAATGTACAAAGGGGAAAACCGGTGAAGAAAATGTACAGACTCACAAAGACACGATATGAACAACATCACCCCCCTATACTTAGGGTAGAGTATCCCTAAGTATAGGCAACAACAACAAGGGTGATAAACAGGACGAATATGAACAACACAAATCCTTCACCCCCCCATACTTAGGATAAAGCACATCCTAAGTATAGTATATATATACACACACACACACACGGAATATGGGTGAATGATAAAACGGGAGAAGACGGAGTGAAACGAAAGGATATACAAGAGGAGTGGATGTACAAAGGTTAAGAAGGTCGAAAACGAACCTTCTTGCGGGACCGCTGAGGTATGGATTTGACAAGGGGTAGGTCGATATTAGGATTATCATTAGATATAAACTGAGTAGGATCGACCAAGAATGTATGCTCAGCGGTTTCAAATTGTGCAGGCCTAAACCAGTTATTGGAAGTAGTGTGGTCATGTCCTGCTTGGGAAGTCTTGCAAACCTCAAAGTAAAATGGCTCGAAATCATTATCAGAAAAAGTAGGATCAATTTCAACCTGGCGAGCCTCTACCGGATCATCATCTTTATCTAAAGTCCCAAATTACTTTATAAAAACAATCAAATCAAATTTGGCCTGATCGGTCTCTTCTGAATCAAGGTGAATAGAAATGGACTTATCAGTGAAAGTAGTCGAATCGTGTCCGTCCTGTCTAGTCTCAGAGTATGCCTTCCGCTCTAGAGTGTCTATCGTGTAAATCCCGTGGATGTCATCAATGCATCGTCACATACCAGAAGAGGGAACTCCAAGATCTATGCTTTCCGAGTCCTCCTCCTTGAAGAGGAATTCTCGGGTCTCAGTATCATCCATCATATAGCAAAAATCTCTGGTATTATCATCATGATCAAAGTCCTTGGGGTTGTCTAACACGGGTGGGCTCTCATGGGATGCGGGTTTCTGGATGGTAGTGGGTGTAGTGATTAACACATCGCTCCCTACATCATAACGGAAGCGAATCTCTCCTGAACCATAGTCAATAACGGCTCCCGTAGAGGCAAGGAAAGGCCGTCCCAGGATGATTGGAGGGTGTTCCACAGGGGTGGAGGTCTCCATGGGCATTATAACAAAATCCGAAGTAAAATCCATGCTCTGAATGATAATGACAGCATTTTCTAAAATACCCTTCGGCCTCTTGATAGATCCATCAGCAAATTGAACTATCATCCTGGTTTTCTTGAGAGGCCCAAGATGAAGAGACTGTACCATAGAGAAGGGTATTATGTTAACTGACGAACCGCCGTCAAGGAGAGCGTTATCACAAGAATAGTCAGATATGGAGCAACTCACAAGAGGCGTGGCCGTGTTCCCTTTCTTAAAATATGGACGGTGAGAGATGGCGTAGGCAGTGGCCATGGTCAAGATGTGATGCTCAGATCTTCTCCTTCTCTTTCTCTTCTTGTGTTGAGGAGTAGATAAATCTGTCATGGCTTGTTGAAGTGGGGCTCTAATGATCTCATGAAGGGTGGCCACCACTTCGGGTTTAGTCAACATTTTTTTGAATATTTGGACCTCATCCATACAAGGGAGGAGGTCGGAATCAACATTTACATGAGGATTGCCAAGAGCAGTCTGTACAGTGGCATCCTCGGGATCTAGGTTGGGACATGGCTGTGTGCGTAAATGATCGGGCATTTGGGTTCTTTTCTCACTAAATGAATCAATAATATGTCTCCCAGAATCTTTTTGTATTTTCAAAATTTTCTCATTTTTTTGTGTTTTGGATGATTTCAAGCTCTCATGATTATCCTCGAGTGAATCAATATCCTCAAATATTGGAGCAGTGTTCTGTCTCTCATTTATGTTAATAAAATTGGAAATCTTCGAATTCATATGCTCCACCATTTGATTCAATGTGTTAAGTGTGGAAATCATGAAAGGTGACTCCAAAATCCCAGGATCGGGTGGGTTGAATGAGGGTGGGTGAAAATCAAAGTCCTCCGTCTCCTGAAATAATGGGTTAGGCGGATATGCACAAACATCAGGAGGAAGATCCTCCTGGAAAAGGGAAGGTGGATCGTCTGGAGAGTACAAGGTATCTGCGAAGATCGGATTAGAATAACTCCAGTCGGCCATCTTCGAAACAAATGATGGGAGAGCACGAGGGTCAAGCCAAAAGATATGGAGAAAAAGGCGCAAATGCACAGAAAAGATCTGGTATGCACACAAACAATCAAACACAATACAAACCCCCAATTCACCAACTCAACGCAATGCGAAGACCGTGAAGGTTCGGTCTCTTAATCTTGTATGTTTTAGAGTTAGGTGATAATCACAAAGTTGTACAAACACTTAGGCTGAATTATGGGATTTGGGCACTAACCTTAGTGTGTACGCGAGCAAGTTAAAACGAATACAATGAGGGGGTTACTCTCCCCAAAACAATGATTTTCCTTGTATTTTTTTAGGGTCGAGTTTTCTTTAGCAGTCCCAAATTTTAGGCAGTTGTCACTTGGTTAAGATATTTTCAAAGAATCGCCTACCGAGTGTCCAATTTCCTTTTTAACTTATGTGAGTGAAAACAAGGGAGGAGATCGGAAATGCCAATGCGCGATTAAAAACGATGATGCATGCAGGGGTTAGAAATGCGTACCTTGTCGCCAGCACTCTACATGCAAGTGATCCGCGCAGAATTTAAATACAGAAAATAAACTAACCTATATGCAAATGCAAGTAAACCGTCCTAGATGATAACTTCTATTAACGGGCAAGAACAAGTTAATTTGACTAAGTCTAAACTACGATCTACTCTATAGGCACAAAAATTCTTGTTTAGGGCGTTTGGACCTAATTAATTACCTGGCTCAAGCAAATTAATTAAAGCAATCAATAAGTGGCTTTCGAAATCCGTGAAAAACGAAGAAAATAAAGGCGATGAAAACAAAACCGGTGAGGTCCCCCAAGTGCACCGGCACTTGGCGAAACAGACCCCGCAACAAATGAATGTCCGTTTACAAGAGTTCAAATGCTAGAAAATAAAAACTCTCTCTCTCTCTCTCCTTTTCTCTCTCTCTCTTTTCTTTCTCTCTTTTTTCGGCTCTTTCAATTTTCTTCTCCTCTTCTCACGCTATCCTGCGGCTTGGTGAAGAATCAAGCCGCCTCCACGTCGCTTGAGTGCTTCGGCTCTCCTAGGATCGCCTCCTTCGCTCCGCAGGCCCTCGCAAGAAAAAGAAAAGAGAATGTGTAAGAAACACAATTTTCAAATACGAGAAAATGATGAAATGAATGCAATGGATATGAACAATGGAATAATGTGGCAAACAGATATTTACAACCAAGAATAGCAGGTCAAAAGAGAAACCTAACTACCCTCGTCGTGCCTCCCCGGCAACGACGCCATTTTGTTGAGCAAGGATTTGCGGACGGGTTGGAAATTTAATTGATGAATAGAACGTTCGGTCGTTGTTTTTCCCCAAAACCCGCGTCAACAAAAGATTAAAATTTTGCTACTTATTAACCTGTATAGCGGACATGGTCGAACTCAGGGAGGCTACGATTCCCGAGGGTTAATCAATTAATCAGAAACTAATTAAAAGAAAACAGAAATCTCAAAGGACAACTATCCTTGGTTTTTGTGATTTTTTTTATCTTTTTATCTTTTTATTTTTTTATTTCTAATTTTTTATATTTTCTGATTTTCAATTTTTAGTGATTTTGATTTTGCAATTTTTTATTTTAAAAAATAACACGATGCAATATTCACAAGATTAAAAATACGCACACCAACTTTTTTTTTACAATTTTTCAATTAATCAAAGAAACTCAGAAAAATTCAAAATAATTATTTTTGTGTTTTGAAAGTTTTGAAATGTTTTTGAGAATTTTTGTGGAATTTTCAGATGTTTTTATATTTTTTTAAAAATCAAACAGTGTGGAAATAAGAAAAT
Organism: Ottelia alismoides; assembly: GCA_037367405.1. Classification (NCBI taxonomy): domain Eukaryota; kingdom Viridiplantae; phylum Streptophyta; class Magnoliopsida; order Alismatales; family Hydrocharitaceae; genus Ottelia; species Ottelia alismoides. The sequence goes on along the minus strand of JAZKJV010002909.1, from coordinate 181,455 downwards.
GTGCACAGCTTGGAGTAATTTGCAATTTAAAAATCTTTTAAATGCCCAAAACTCCTGTCAATTATTTTTAAGACAAAATAGAAACAAATATCTACAAACATGAACTGAAATCACAAATTTTCGATTTTTGTAGAACTTTTTTATGATTTTTAGAAGATTTTTTATATTTTTCAATTTTTTTGAGTTTTATAAATAAACAATGCGTGAAAATCGATCAGAAACTAAAAGACAATGAAATACAACTACTCTAATTTTTTTTGGAATTTTTAGAGGTATTTTCGAATTTTTATGAATTTTAGAATTTCAAACAAGGAAAAATGACATGTTTTTTGATTTTTTTTAAAAATAATAAATGGAATCAAAATGCCATGAAAAATTTAAGCTAAGAAGATAATCACATCAGGAGCATACCACAATTTTTTTCAAAATTTTTGGATCACAAATAACCTTTATTTCACTGAAAAGATCAAGCAAATATTGTTCTGTAGTTCGGGGACCAAATTGTAAATATTGTAAAAGTTTTCGACTGGAATGTAAAGCGTCAATGTTTTTGTCTCAAATAAATCTGAAAAATAAATAGAGAGAATAAGATTCGCAATTTACCCAATGTAGGTGCTTTGGAGGCTGGCAGGGACTTCTTTGCAATTCTTATGAAAATTGGGGCGCAACTGTAATTTTAGAGATGTCCGGGGGCTGGTCTGCAAATTTGCCCCTTTTTTAATGAATCAAAACCCTAGAGGGATCTTCGTTGCTTGCTCAAGGGACAAGAGGGGCAAGGCGACGCCGACTCCACCCCTTCTTCTTCGGCGGTACGAGGAGCGGCGACCGGCAGACGGGGCGGCGATGGCGATGGAGTGCCGCGCGCGAAGAAGGTGCCCAGCGGCGGTGGAGGGCAACAGCGGTGGCACGGGGGCGCCGCGCCCACGCGCGTGTTTGCGCAGAGGAGTGGCGCGTGTTGCGCGGTTGGGCGGCTACGGCAGCCTCGCGCGGCGGTTGATGGCTGTGGCGATGGATTGGCCCAGCCGCGCAGAGCTCGGCGGTGGAGGAGATCTCCGGTCTGGAGGAGGTCGGCGCACTGATGCGCGCACAGGCGCGGGGGCCAGCGCGCTGCAGGCACGGCTGGAGAATGGCGAGGCGGTCGCTTCAGAGGCAGAGGGGTGCGACAGGTCCTGCGGCGGGGCCGCTCACAGCGGTCGAAGGAGGGGCGGCGCCGTCCTCCTCGATGGTTCAGTGGAGGAGCTCAGGACCGCCGATGGCGGTGGGCGGCGGGGGTTGGCGACCCCGCTGCTGCGAATTTTTTTAATTTTTTTATATTTCCTTATGTAAAAACAGTAGAAATAAAAAGTTTTTTTAATTTTTTTTAAACAGTGAATAAAGAAATAAAAAAAACCTTTTTTTATTTTTTTTTGTAGATCCGAAAATAAAGAAAAATAAGGGATAAGAATTTTTTTTGTTTTTTTTATTTTTTTTATTTTTTACATTAACCTGCAAAACAAACATTAGAGAGCTAGGAAAATTTTTTTTTATTATTCTGCAAAACAAATGTTAGAGAGCGACAAAAAAACAAAATATTTTTTATTTATATACAAATCGAGATGTGGATGGAGATTCGGCGAAAGATGAGGGGTCGAATCCGATCTCCGGCCACCGTACGTGGCCGGAGTTGAGAGATCGTGTGAGATAGAAATCGAAGGCGAAGAGATCAAGAAGATGAGATGGAAATTCGAGTCGGTGGCGGATCAAAAATCGTGATGAATTTTTTATGATCTAGAAGAATAAAATGATGATAAAAACGCGATAAAATAAAAAGCGATTAAACTACGATAAAAATGCAAGGAAAAATACGGATCTCACCTTAGGAGCGGAAAATGGACCGTGATTGCCTCGACAAGGCCGACTCGCTGTCACCGGGCGGCTCGAAGGCTGGGCACAATTCTCGACGAAATTTTCTCTCAGAGATCGGGCTCCTCTCTCTAAAGATTGATCAAGTTGGAATGAGGGAGATGGAGCCATATAAATAGAAAAGAGAGACATTTGAATTTTTTGAATTTTTGGATAAGAAGATAAGAGAGATTTTTTTGGTGGAAGAGATAATATGAGAGATAAAATAGAAAGATAAAATTATTTACAAAATTATCTAATTTTTTTGAATTTTCGTCACTTTATTTATTTGAATTAAAAAATGTTATTTTTTTATTTTTTTATGATGGTTAGTTAAAAATAGCAACTATATACATGTACTATATACATATATGACATTATATACAAGGATAAATGGGGGAATTAGCCTCTCTTTTTTTGTTTTAAGAATTTCATTAATTTTTTTATTTTTATTTTTGTTTTAAGTAATTAGTAAAAATATTTACAAATATATATACAAATATAATATACACAAGATACAAGGGAAAATTGCACAAACCACCCCAGAAATCTGACTTTTCAACCGTAACTCCAAAAATTATAAAATCACAACCATTTTGAAGATAATTTAATTTAGAATTCAATGGAAGTGAAAGTTGTTCAATTTGATATCATATGGAGCTGGAATTGATCTTTCAATTAGTGCTTAGTGGCTTTTTCCAAGTGTGGCCACTTTTATTCTGTACATGATTTAATTGTGCAATCATTTTTATTAGGACGCATTTTTATTTACGACTTTGGTTTTGAATGTTATTTGATTTGGGGTCAATTAAGGTACAAATAAATTAGTGTCAGTTTTATACAGATATACACAAAATAAGTGAGAAACACATTTTTTTTTGGATTTTCTGGTTGAAGACCATATCTCCCCCTACTTTATTCCTGGTCGATCAGGTCAAGTCTTGACCTTCTCTCGGGGTTCGGGTCATCCTGTATACAGTCTTCATTTTTTTTATTTTCTTTTATTTTTCCTTTCTTTCTTTATTTACTTATTTTAGGTTAAAATTAGTGAGGAATGTACAATATTTACACACAAATGCAAGTTAGTAAGAATATGGAATTAGCGTTATATGCAGGCGTTTTATAAGGGATTTTAAGCTAAAATAAATGAATAAAGATGAGGAATCGCAGATTCATCAACGGAGGAGAACCCACCTAGGGTACCTCAGATTCTCCACTTCGTCACCCTCCACTTACCTCACATCACTCCCACTGCACACCTCGTGTATCCTCTAACCCATTTTGTAGTTATTGTCTTCAATGGTTAGAAGCCTTAAAGGATATCCATTCCAGAGCTCTCGCCTCTAGTGAGGCTTCGTCGCCCTGCTTCACCAGCCAATGCCAGGCCCTCCGCGACCCGCCAGCTCCTTCACACAATCTTCATAGAGATTCATCGACCTTCAGGTTGCACAATAGAGTAAGGAGGAGGAGGGCTCTAATCGAAGACCCAATCGTTCCACCAGCTGCAGAGGAGGAGGAGTTGAACTCGAGAAGCAATTACCGTCTGATTGCATGTTCGGACGAACCTCATTCCTCCCATGGTTCAGACCAGACCTTTCAGGATCGGTGGGATCGAGCCACCAATGAGGCCCCTCGAGTCACCCACATGACCCGTGGCACCTACACCGACCCCGACCCTTCATCCGAGCCTCCATCCGCGTGCCTAGCATATGTTGTTGTATATGCAAGCCCACGACGAGACATTATCCAATGAATGCCATTGCAATTCATTCCTTGATATAAAATGAAGAATAATTAATTTGCATAATAGGTCCCTTAGTACACTTAAGATTATGTACCACGACTATCTTAATGATCATACAATTGTTGGAAATATATTTGAAATATATTTAATTTATTTCAAATGGATAATTATTGTTGGTAATTAAAACAACAAAATCATGGCCATTGATTAAAAGCACAAATCAATATCAACCATTGGATTTGTGTGAGCACATGAATTGTGATTCATGGACATCCAAAAAAGTATAAATAGAAGGGTAGCCCTAACCTTTTATTTTACACACACAAGATGAATAAAAATTCTCTCTCTCTCTCATGGCCGTCCCTTCTCTATCTCAACAATATGACCATCCACTTATTGATCTAGAGATCATTGTATTCACTGCATCATCGTTATGCTGTCAGATCGACTGCTTGTGGATCTCCTCCATCTTCGATGCATCTTGGTTGTGAAGAAGGCATCGGATTTCCTGAGATGAAATCAGGAGACTCCTCGCTTGGATCATCAATGTGGATTGCGTGAAGCTCACGATTCATCCTCGCGCCGGCAAGTGCGATCTACGTCGGATCGGATTTGAGACAGGAGGTCTCTTCTTTAGAGACTCGATTACAGCCATATTTTTAAGAGGTAAACTTAATACTCATTTGTGGTTTATATGAAATAGTTCGAGAAGTGTTCTCGGGTCATGTGGTTTCATCGCTTTAACATCTTTAAATCCCGCTGTCTCGAGCAACTAGTATGACTAGTCTCTCTCGATCGCATATGATGTGATCCTCTCACTTCCGTAATGTGCTTAAGGTTTTCTCCATGACCTTCAAGTGGTATCAAAGCCAAGTTGGAGGTTTCGGATATGATCCATAAACCTAAGACTATATGGGCATTTTTGGTTGTGCGGACTTCATCGCATTTTGTTCATGCAACCTTATTTTGTGTGATTTTTTTACCCTATTTAAATGTCGTAAAACATGTGTTTATCACTTGAATGATGTTCCTCATCTTATTAGCAAAACGTAGGACTTGAGTATGGGTGATTTGGAATATGTTTTCTCAAGTTATGATCATTTTAGTGAACATGTGTCCACCGTAACGAGAATGTTTATAAACACTATTTAAAACACTATAAATGTGTGTTTATCATTTTGATTCTATTGCAAATCAAATTATCAAACAAAAAAAATTTAGTTTTCTTGATTTGGAGTTCATTTGCTCAAGATTGTTAGTTTTAGTAAACATGTGTTACACTGGAATCTTAAAAATTTTGAACAAGAATCTTGCGATTGTCATTCAATTAATTCATGAAAATTAATGATTAATATCTGTTGGACATGCGAGCCCACGACGAGCCATTATGCAATAAATGTTATTGCAAATATCAATCACTGATCTGAAATGAAGAATAAATAATTTGCATAATAGGTCCCTTAGTACAATTAGGGTTATGTACCATGGCCATCTTGATGATCATACAGCTGTTGATTCAATTGTTGAATCATAGAGGCTGGTGCTTGGATGAATATCTAAAGAGTTAGATTGGGGACTCATCAAGCACCGTCAAATGATTGTTAAGAAATGATCTCCAGCCTGAGTAGGAGATGGCATTCCTTATCTCTAAAGGCTGATATCCGACCGACTTCTTGATGCAGGTCATCTGCATAGGAATAGAGATTCGGAGGTGTCAGATTAGTTAGGTCAAAGAGTTGACTTAATGAGATCGAGATAACCAAAGTCCTATATCGTATGATGTCACGATACAGGCATGCATCCTCTGACCGTAGACAGATGTGTTACTATATGTTTGAGTATGTACATTTAGCAGACCAATAGGTTGATGACCTAACCAAGGTCTATACATCGGCGTGCTGGTGTGCATATAAGGGCATATGAGTAATACGATCTCTCAAAGGGATCATACAGGTTCAGTTACTGAACCGGAAGACATGAGCTCACTCATGAGATATTGGGAAGAATCAAATTCCGTGCGCACGGTCGTCTCGCTTTGGAAGCTTGACTGAATTTGTAATTTTGATATATACTTTTGGAAAGTATATGATCAAGACCTAGGTATGATATGTGCTTTTCGAAAGTATATGATCGATACCGACTCCCAATGATCGAATGAGAAACTTACTGATAAAACCATGAAGTAGACAATATAAAGTTGATCCAATACTTCGGGTTTATTCTGAGTCTTCCAGTATGAAGGATGTACAGGTATTGGGAATACCTGAGGGTGATGTGATCATAAACGATTGTATAACCATGACGCTTCCATTCCTAGGGAGTGATGAAATGGGTCTGGATTTTAGTGACTCCTCTCAGTAGAGAAGTAATCTGATCTTGGTCCAAATGTTGTACATTGATCTGAATGTGATTCAGATGCAATGAGAAGATTAGATTTGCGGTCTTGATTTAATCAAGCATCTGTGGGAGGCCCGCGATCTAGATTTGAGATATGATCTCAATATCCAAGTCACTATACGTGGAACAATACAATCGTCCTGTCCTTATCTCCAAGTATCTGCAGAGAAAGCGCATTATCCTTGAATGGGTTCAGGATAATTTCATCGTTGATATTATGTATCCGAGCATTGAGAAAATGGATAATTAAATATTATTTAATTATCATGATTAATATGAATTCGATTCATATTATAAAGAGAGCTGTCTTAGATAATTAAATGTGATTTGATTATCAAAGATAAAAATAATGTGAATGGTATTCATATTATTTGGGTACATGAGAATAGAGATCCAAGATGATTAAATGTGATTTAATTATCATGGATATGAATAATGTGGATAGCAATATTCATATTAGTCATATATATTATAAATGTAATTTATAATATATAAGAGAGAGCTATTTGTAATTTACATTTGTTAATTAAATCTTGATGTGAATTGGATTCACATTGAACATTAAATTGAAAATGTAATTTACATTTTCTTTTGGGTTGTGAATATGATTCACAAATTTCCAATGGCAAGATTGCAATATTCACAAAATAATTATGAATTATTGTTGTAGAATATTTTACAATAATTGTTGTTGTAATTGGAGATATAAATAACCATGAAATCTTGGATTTCATTAGAGAATCTCACATTCCTAATTGGAGTGTGGATGGCTAGCCATTCTAAATTGGAATTAGTGGTCGTCCATGGCTCTCCATGGAATGTGGAGATTCTCATCTCCATTATCTCCAATTTTGTGATTTAATTTAGGATTGAATAATATTTGATTTATCAAATATATTTAATGAAATTTCAATTTGGTGTTGTGTTTTTTAACCAACAACAATCTTGGACATTAAAAGAAACACAAATCAATGGGAGCCATTGGATTTGTGTTGTCCCATGGATTGAGATCCATGGATCCCGAAATGTTATAAAAGGAGAGGCACCCCATTGCTCTTCTTTACACAATGCTTTTGAAGCACATCTCTCTCTCTTTCTCTCTCTCTCTCTCTCTCTCTCTTTCTCTCTACATGCCAACCCTCTCTCTCTCCCTCTAATGGTCGTCCACCAAGGATGCCCTAGAGAGGTTCTCCATCGCCGCAGCATCATCTTACGTTGCCCGATCGTTTGCTCGTGGATCTCCGTCTCCTTCGGTGCGCCTCGCTCGTGAAGAAGACATTGGATCTCGTGTATCGAGATTAGAAGATCTACTGCTTGGATCATCAACATGGATTGCGAGAAGCACGCGGTTCATCCCCGCGCTCGCAAGCGTCTCCTCCGTCGGATCGAACTTGAGACAGGAGGTCTCTTTGTTTAAAGACTCGATCGCAACCACGCTTCACGAGGTAACCATAATACTTGTTTGTGGTTTAGACGAAACGATCCGAGAAGTGTTTTTGGATCACGTGGTTTCGTCGCATGAAAAAAAATTTAATTTCCGCTGCATAGAACAACTAGTCCGACTAATCGTTCTTCGTCGTATGCGATACGACGCTCACGCTTCCGTGATGTGCTTGAGGATCTAACCATATCCTTCAATATCTTGGAATAATTAGTTGTAAATATTTGTGAAATATTTAATAAAGATATTTATTTTTGAATGGCCATAACCAACATGATAAGATAATTGATCTTGATCGATTTAGTTATAATAAACTTTCCAACAAACATTGATACTTGAATAAGATTGGGGATTTATTTAGCAAATCTACTTATAATATTAATCAAAATGATTTTGTTAAATTTATATGGTATAACTTTGATTGAAAGATCGGATATCATCTCAAATATAATATGATAAAATCACATCATCTTGACTCGAGACAGATATGTTGTCTAGTCGGGGATCATTGGGGTAGCAGGTTGCTCCATGAGCAGTCTATCCCATATACTGTACGTACTAACCATGACAGCAAGTAAGGAAAGTATAACGCTTGAAATGATCATGGGGTATTTTTCTAATTATTAAAATTTGAATAATACATATTTTTGAGATTATACTATCCTTCAACAAACAACCAAGATTATTTGTTGGTTGATTGATTGGATTGATAATTGATTTGATATGATTAAATTAATGATATCTAATTAAAATAAATATTCTATTATGAATAGAGTTGTAATTCCCTTGTAGAATTAATTATATGAATATGATTCATAACAATTAATTAGAATTTGAACATGACATGGAGGATCACATAATTGACATCATGGTGTCCCGTCAAGATAATGGGTTCTATCATCATGGATTGCATGTAGGAGACGCATGTCCGAAGTGACAGCTCCTGCATACAAGTGCACTTGAATCGGGCTCTTTGCTTCTCGAAAGAGTGAGGCAGTATGCGTAGAAACCACAATATTGAGTCCTCATATTGGGTGATATTGCATTGCACATGGTGAGTGCTATTCCTGTTGACGGTTGACTCCACTAACAACGGGTCAACATAGCCTTAGGGGTGGTAGGCCCGGGTGTTATAAACCGAATTGGAAAATACAAGTTGGACTTGCAAGGCAGAATGAGTTCCCGCTTTTTTTATTCAAGTTACATGTTCTCATATTATTGGGATGTAACAAAGGTAAGAAAAAAGATCTCAGATCTTGGTTGAGATATAATGGTAAGTATATCTCTTACATTGAAACTGAATAAGGGAATGAACTTTCAGTGTTGACAAGGCAAGATAACTTTGTTATAAAAATCCTAAATCAAAGTAAAATAAGTATTTATGCAAATAATCTAAGTTCAAATAACCTACATTAAACCCACTCATAACCATACTCAATAATAACCAGTAAATTATCATGAATGGGATTCGTGATCAAGATATTGTACTTGCAGTTGGACACATAATATATGTGGTTGCAATGTGCAAGTTTCCTCATATTAAAGAGGAATGACAAATTAAATAGATAATAGGGTAACAACCTTGTGTTTGTATGTCACTATAGTCTTGATCTCTCATTAAATGTGCTTTGAAAGTATCATGTCAATGATGATCGTAATTATCGAAAATCTTTATAAAACTTAAGAAGATGTTTCTGCAGACATATGTGTTCCCAATATTTAATCATGAATGACATAGTTCACTGCTTTATGCAGAATGGTGGCTCAATAAGAGAAGATGTACTCAAAATGTTTGAGTACCTGCCTGAACCAAATCTTTTAAGAGTTAAGATGAATGTAGCTACGATGAATGTCATCATTCTACTATTTATACTATATTCTTTCTTGAAGTTTCATAATATTCATATTGAATGAATTGAATGAAGTATATATAAATGTTGAAATACTCTTATATTGAAATCTTTTGAGTTCAACATACGTGATCCTATGTCTTATGAAATTGTTGTTTATATATGAAGGACGTGCAATGGAAGCTTGGGTTTGACTCATGTAAGAAGGATAGTCAAAAACTTGATTGTACTTTTGTGACTTCCATACATATGACATCCAAAGAGTTGGATGGATGCTAATATTGCATAAAGACGATGTATTGATAGAATGTCTATCTAGACTATCTAAGATCCTTAAAGAAGGATCCAGATAATGCATCTAGATATTATACATCTACATATAATCATTGAAATTGACTTACTTATTGGATAAGATCAAAGTCTAATAATTGTATCTCTTTTTTCTAATAACATTTGCAATTGGTGCAAATATTTTAAAAGACTGGAAATTTTGACCTTAAGGTTTAATAGTCATCCACATGGATATTGGTGCAATTGTTGCAACAAACTCTATTGCATAGATAGACTTCATAATTTCAGTGGAAGAGCCCTTAATCTTAGAGAATGTCTCTATAACATATATATTACACTCATTATTTATTTCTACATGTTGGAGTAAACATGAATTTTGGAATGGGCCTATCATAAAGAGTTATGATAGATACATTTCAGAAAGTAATCTAACATCTAGAGGACTTTACTACATTAGAAAATTAATGAATGGTTCACTAACATTTTTAAATACTAAAAATTTAAACTTTAATAGATCAATAAGAGGATGAAGATCATTTGACAATGACCTGGCATCAAGCCTTAGATATATGTCTGTTGATGAGATCAACAGAATAATAAGAGATGAAACTTTAGACTGTCTACAACTTCAAATCTTACATTCTTTTGAATATTATATTCAAAGAAAAATGTTTGATGCACCATTCTCTGGGAATGGTGTAAGATGCATAGGTATTCAAGTTGTCATACATATTGATGTATGTGGATCATTTATATCATAATAACATTAATGATATGTGATATCTATTAGTGATTTTTGTGATATGAGATTTCTTTCGTTCACATTAGAAACCTTTGATATGTTCAAAGATTTCACAATTTTGGTTTAGAACCAAAGTTAGAAGGAAGTTGAAATGAATTTGATCTAACCAAGGTAGAAAGTACATATTAGATGAATTCAATGAATATCTTATGGAGAAAGGACTATCATTCCTGTCCCACTCCTCCTAATACACCTAAACTCAATAGGATTGTCGGGAGATGCAATCGGATCATGTGTGACATGATATGATCAATGATGAATTTTAGCGTACACCTCTTAGTTTCCAAGTATATATATGGTAGAGACTACAATATACATCTTAATTAGACTCCATGCATTTCTTAACCCGAAAACCCTCATAAGATGTGGTTTGGAACCTAGCCTAGTGTTGGACATTTGAGGATTTGGGATTACTTGGTCCATAATCATGTCATGGATGCAAATAAGCTAGAATATAGAACTAGAGAGTGCTACTTCATTAGGAATATAAAGGTTGGTATTGGATACCTACTTTATGACCTTGAGATTCTTAGATTTCATCTCTAAGGATACTATTCTTAGAGGATAAATTTTTTGAGAATCAAGATGAAAATGAAGTTAAGGAACTCATTGAATTTTGTTAATATAATGAGGCTCATGAGATCAGAAACTAAAATGATAATTAAATATGAAACAAACATACCTCTTCAAATTAGTTTGAGACTGGTAAGACCACCTAAAGGGTATAGATTCCATATGTCAATTAAGTCTGACAATGATCTGACTTCATGTGATGAAGCTTCCGAGGATCATGACATGGAAAGATACTTGTTAGCAATAAAAGTCTAAAGTAGACTTCATATACAAGTGTTGTATATGGACCCTCGAGGATCAATCTACAAGTGTAAGACTTGTTAAGGTGTAGATGGGTCTTCAAGAGAAAGAGGGAATCTGATGAGAAGAAAGAGACCTTCAAATCACGACTCATATCCGCAAGATACACATGAAGAGAAGACATCGTTTGTGATGAGATTTGCTCTTCAGTGACCATGTTTGAACCCATCAGAATATTGCTAACTATAGCTACACAACATGACTTTAGCATCTATGATGGAAGTCACTACTGCATTCCTCTATGAATACTTCAACGAGGATATTCCTATGACCTAGCCCCATGGCTTCGTACTTAAGGAAGGCAAGATGTACAAGCCAAAAGAACTCCATGTATGGACTCAAATAAGCTTCTTGTTGTTGGAACATAAGATTTGATGAAATTATAAATGTTATGATTTCAGATAGAATCTTGATGAGCCATGCGAAGCTTAGTAGGAGTGCCATTATGTTCACCATGCTAAATGAAGATGCAATCCTAATCATTTGGAATGATAAGGATGATAATAAATGTTTTATGGTCTGATTATTCCATACATTGAGATATGATCTCAATGATACCTCTTAGATCTTGAACACGATTTGATACCATTGATTCATCATGCAAATTGGTCTGGTCAATTATCTTAGGTTGATTGATTATTCTGTCAAGGTAATCGATCATCTAAGAGTCACGAGGGTTCTATATTCAAAATATGATCGGTTAAAGAACAAGGTGGTCGATCAATGCCGGTCAATTAGTACACAACTCGCGGTCGATCATATATGATTGATTGGTGTCGAAGGATGGTTGATCGGTGAAGAACAATGGTTAATCATCCACGAGTTCATTCATCTGTTCTAATTTGAAAAGTTACGACAATATAGCTTGAGGTTATAACTTTGATTCAACAAGTGAACTTCGAGCTTTGCAACCTATCAAATTGTAGTATGTAATTCGTACTTTGTAATTGCTTTGCATGTGTCATCTCTGCTGAATTATGTTGCAGTCCTGTAAACAAGTATACAACCGAGACCGAGACTGCGATATATGTATATATGTATGTATCATCTTTACAAAAAAACTTGGAAATAAACAAAGAACTAACAACAATATGGTGATTCCTATAGCCTAGTATAATAGAATCCTGGAGATAATGGTCTTTAGTAATCGACGACGTCTAATGAAGGAGAGGATCCTATACATCCTTGCCCATGCCATGAGTAAGTAAGTGTTATACCGATGTATGTGGTGGGAAGGGCATCCCCAAAGATACCCCGCAAGTTTGAGATTGAAGCCTCCCCTATAGTACTTCGAGCAGAAGAGTTTTTATTTTGCGTTTAGCCACAATATCTAAGGAAAGTGTCCCAAAATCCCCTGGGTTTTGAAATCTCTTTAAGAGCTTTTACCAAAAGGAAAATATCATTGACGTAAATGAGATGTCTATGTGCCAAATTACTACAATACTACCTCTACCCAACAGGCTTTACATCTCCTTTTAAAACCAATCAATCAATTAAAGTAGTAGAAGATTCTATAACAAGGGTTAAGACTAAGAGGCTAAGAGGATCTCCAACCCAACCCAATACATCCTTGAATAGGACATGTGGGCATCCATTCATAGACAGAAAAAAGATGCTATCGAGATCGACGCAAAGTTTAGACCCAAAATACCCAAATCTGTCCAAAGGTCATCACTTCGAGGCACCACAAAAGGAAGCTATGGTCCACGATTTTGCTAAAAAGGATACATGACTAACTATTCAGATGCATGATACAATTCATTTATCCGAGAATAAAGAGACTTAATCTTAGGGCAAGCTATCTAAAGATAATATCTTCATATCATTATTAAATCATCCTTTATTCACTGCAAACTGGAACTGATACACATTGAATTTCAGATAAAATATCTTATAAATAAGCTAAAATATATACGATTTGGATGACATTAAAATATCTTATAAATAAGCTAAACTATATACGATTTGGATGGCACAGATACGATAATATTACATTAAATGATTCTTTCATGATAGTTATATAAAATATAATTAAATAAAACACAAAATATTATTATATTACGACTGAAAATCCGGTCGATCCCTACACAGACATTTTACACAGTTGAATGACTTGTATCAGTAAATTAATATATTTACTATATTATTCCAAACTAGTACTCTTACCTCGTGCTGGCCTAGTTGATCCAACCCCCCACAAATATATTGAAATAATTATAAATAGGACAATGTTTAATAATAATTAAAGGATAAAAAATTCCACGTGCAGAAAAACAACTTGGGATTCCTCCGGTCGCGAGGTTTCTCTTTGATTTCAACCGTCGGTGGCCCTCTTCAGCGACGTGAGCGTCACCGCCGTCCCGAGAGCGAATGTCCCCAACTCCACATCGTAGGAGTCGTACCGCAGGAAGAGCTCCACCACCAGCAACCTCGCCGCGAGCACCACGAAGTCCTTCCCCGCGCACTGCTTGTTCTCCGTCGTCGGCTTCTCCGTCTCCGGCCCGTTGGACCAAACCACGTACTTTAGCAGCTTCTCGCCTTCCTCCCCCATGAACCTCTCCGCCACAAACTCCTCTGCCCTCTCGAACACCCTCGGGTCCTTGGTCGCGAACGGCTGGTACCCGAAGAGCATCTCCCCCTTCTTCACCTCGTATGCCACGTCGTGGCTCTCCACCACCAGATCCTCTTTCGCCTTCCCGTACTGCATCGGCACCGGTGGCTCGATCCTGAAGGCTTCGTACACCACCGACTTCACCAGGGGCATCTCCTCGATCGCTTTCATCGTCACCTCGCCGCCGTGCCTCGCCACGACGGACCGGACCTCGCCACGGAGCTGGGAGTGGAGCTTCGCGCCGCCGCCGGCAACCCATTTGAAGATGGTGGGGAAGAAGATCTTCAGACCCCCCCACGCGTTGAAGCAGATGGCGAAAATGATATTGTGACACGCCTCCTCACGAGAAAGACCCATCTTCTCGGCTTCGTCCAGCGCGGGAGCCGCGGCCGTGTAGAAGAAGTCGTAGAGCCTCTGGTAGTCGGATCTGATCAGAAATGTCGGCAGGGGCGCCGTCCTGAGGAGCAGGTCATCGATCACCGGCGGGAGGCCGAGGGAGATGAGAGGACCCAACTGCAGGAGTACCCACTTCATGATAAGCCCCGGCGCATCTTTGCCCAATCCCGTGTTCCTCGGATCCGTATCGAACAGAGACTTGGTGAAAAACTCAAACGCTGCGGGGTCGTTGAACGCGCCGAAATCGGCCTTCCCCTTGGTGGCGAGCTCAGCCTCGATATTCTTGAACATGGACCCGAAGGTGGCCCTGAAAGTTGGTATCACCTCATGTCGGCGCGAGCCAAGTATGAAGAAGAGGAACTTCTTGAGGAGGGCGTGGTTGGGTTCGGAGGGGTCGAGGTAGGAGAGGACGCGGTACCCACCCGTGAGGTCGGTGGAGGGCATGTAGGTACCGGTAAAGACGTCCCTCTTCTCGACCTTATCGACGTCGAAGAGAACGGGGAAGGAGGCAGCGTCGAGGAGGGCGATCACGCGGGGGTCGCGGGCGATGAAGGGACCAGGTGGCATGTTGAGCCTCACCACGGTGGAGTTGTGCTTCTGGATGCGATTGCGGAAGAAGTCGTCGCGGCCTTGGAAGTAGATGTAGTCGAAGCGGTCACGGACGGGGCCGATGAAGGGGATGCCATAGTCGCCGGGGACCTTGCGGAGAGGGAGCTGACGCTTCTTTGACGGGGAAGGCAGGTCGGTGGGAAGAGAGGAGAGACGGTCGGAGGCGGAGATGGGTCGGTGACGTGTAGAGGGGATGGGGAAGAGAAGGCGGACGGACGCCGTGGAAGCCATAGGTCTCGTCTCTCTCTCTCTCTCTCTCTCTCTTTTTCTGCCCTGTGTAATGGTGAGCCAGCATGTGGTGGGGACTGGAATATAAAGAGACGAAGACGATGTGGAATTTGAAACGTGGTTGGCGTGGCGATAGTGGTAGACGCCAGACGGTGGCAGCTGTTCGCGCGGGCGTTGCTTTTCCCATGCGCGGGGTCCGGCATTAGCGACACGGAAGGGTGGACCGTCGGCTTTTTGAGTCCAGAGCAACCGGCTCTGCTCGTCTTATTATACCCCTCGGATTCGTATTCGACGCGGACACGAGGGAAACGCAACAAGCAGGAGGGTTGAAACTAACTTGGGATCCTCTTCAACGCATGCTAAGCATTGCAGAGTATAATGTCTCTTTCATTTTGGAACTTCCACGTCTGTTGAAACTTCAAACATCCCGATTTGATTGGACTCCCGTCTCAGCAATGGGATCGCTAAATCGAGAGTTTTTCCCACATTAGGCACAGCTCTTCCCGTAATGCCCGCTTAGGGCATGACAGGATGCTTATTCCCAGCAAGGGCAGATCTACTCCTTCTCCCATCTGAGCGTGTTTAATACATTAATCTCAGCATGTTTAATGCTAATGCAGAGGAGTTGATCGGCGAACCGTTCGCCGATCAACGTCAATTCCCCCATCCAAGTGTGTTTAATGCTAAGGCAGAGAGGTTAATCGGCAAACGGTTCGCCGATCGGCGAACCGTTTACTGAATAATGCCCTGACTTGGAATAAGCATCCTGCCATGCCTTGAGAGGGCATTACGGGCAGAGCTGTGCCTAATGTGGGAAAAAAACTCCTAAATCGACGTTGAATCTTAATCATCGATCTCAATTTCCCTCTTTTAATTGGATTCCCATCGAGCGATCATGATCCTCTTCCAGGCTGCCATCAGATCAGCATTTTGCAATTGAGTGATCACCTCGCGGCTTCGGTCTCCAACTGCGAGGTCGGCACGCCATCGTCCGAGAGGAGGATCACAGTCACAACTCCCTCCAACCACGATTGATTGGCACCCTTCGTTGTGTTTAAGACAACATCTTATTTGTGATAATCACATAAGCCATCTTTTTACAGACTATCAAACACAACCACAAAGGTGTCTTCCCGTCAAATTACAGAAAAAATTCACAAAATCTACTTATCTGGATCTTTTGTTGCCACTAACACAAAATTTCTTAAATAGCACAATGCAACTTCTACAACAAAGTGATTTCACCATCCCCTTTTATAATAAACTTATTTTTTTTACTTTTATAAGCCACAACAGAGTGATTAAAAAGAGCAATATAGTGCTGCACTACACAAGGCTACAAACGTGGATCCGAGCAGACGTAAATGTAGCACAAGTACTTTTAAATCCGGCATTAACAGTAGTCTTTACAAAAGCTATAGTCTTTAACAGAGCTTTCTTTTCTATAGGTGGAAGCTAAAACTTATTTAATTGAATGGTATAAGTTTGTATGTCGTGTTTATTCTTTATGGATAATGCAACTTAATGTGGCACTGCCAACTCCAGTCTAACACCTACCAACTTCCTGAAAAAAAATATATAATCTATATATGTTTATACATGATATAGAAAATCTGATAATTTCAAGAGCAATATCTCAGATCAATGGAACTAATTATGGTTACTTATGTATTAATCAAAGTCTTCCAAAAACCTTTTTTTTTGAAGTAAAGAGGGTGAGATCCCGAGTTGGGATTCACCGCCAAGAATTTTTCAATTTATATAAATAGTATAAAAAATACATTACCTTGTGGACGAAAAACGGTAAAGGGAAAGACAAGAAGCGATTACATTTTCAGAATAGAACCTCTGACTCTTAAAAATCAGATCATTTCTTCCTCCCCAGATGGCCCACAGAACTGCAAACGGTAAAGAACAATCGTCCATCGAGTTCTTCCCTACTGACCTTACCGACCACCAGAAATCCGTGGAACCACCATGCATCACCCAGGTTGGTCCTACCTCCGTCCAAACCGGTTCCGACGAAGGACATGCAAAAAACAAGTGCTCCGCATCCTCCATATGTGTGCCACATCTATCACATTGGGTATCAGGAATGCCAAAAAGTCTGCCCCTTCTTACTTTATCCCAAATCCTACCCCTTCTGAGACACCACAGAAAAATCTTCACCCTGCACGAGATCTTGCTTGCCCAGATAATCTTCATATCCTGTTTCATGTCCGGGGTCCAAATCCTCACTTCTCCCTCTGAACTCCTTGTATGTTTTTTTCACAGAGAATCTTTCTCCTTCCCATACAAAATGGTCCCTTCCCTGAGAGATGCAATCAGGGGAGGGCAGCTCAGACAACATTCTTTCCAGCTCCACCCTTCTTCGTCCAGAGATGTCAGGCATGAAGTGAGGAACCCACGAACCCGAGCCCCCAACCTCAGATACGGTGCAATCTCTATTTGCCGCCAAAGCAAACAGTCTTGGATATTTATCGCCCAGAACTCCGTCCCCCGTCCAGTTGTCCTGCCAAAAACGAAAGACCTCCCCGGCCCCTAACCTTGGCATCATTCTCGACCTTAGCTGTGGCAGAATATCACGGATCCCTCTCCAAAGAGAAGACTCGAAACGCACTCTACCAGCTTCTAGAGATCCATTGACGCAATATATATTACGAACCAACTGGATTGCCAATCTATCCGTGTTACCCCAAATATGCACCATCCACTTAGCTAAAAGCGCTTTATTCATGCAACCCACATCCCGAATTCCAAGGCCTCCTTCGTTTTTTTGCCTAGTGAGTTCCTCCCAGCCTACCAGATGCGCGCCCGGCCTTTGTTGTTTCCCATCTGACCAGAAAAATCTTCTCATCATTATCTCTATCCTCTTCCTTACACCTACCGGCATCATTCGAGTTGAAAAGAAGAAGATAGGAATTGCCGACAACACATGCTTTAGCAGAATCAGCTTCCCGCCCTTAGATAGTGTGACTGCCTTCCAACCTGCCAATCTTTGCTCGAATCTCCCGAATACCATGTCCCAGTCAGCTTTCTTGAGCTTGCCTGTCACTAAAGGTAGCCCCAAGTACGTAATGGGAAGCTCTCTAAGAGGACATCCCAGCAGTGCAGCCCTCGATCTACTTTCCACCTCATCTAATCCAAACTGGATCACGACAGACTTCTCTCTATTAATTTTGAGGTCAGACATGCTACTAAATATTTCAACCAGCTGTCTCGTCCTTCTGTGCATATCTTCTGTACCACCTAGGAAAATCACCCTGTCATCTGCATATTGTAGAAGAGGAACAGATATGGATCCCATACGGAATCCATCACACCATCCATCGTCAACCGCTCTCCTGAACATAATCGCCAACGCATCTGCCACCAGGACAAAGAGCATCGGTGCTAACGGGCATCCCTGACACACACCCCTTTGTGGTTGGAAAAAACCACCTTCCGGTCTGCCATTCACAAGAACCGAGTATGACGATGTTGTAACGCACCTCTTCATCCAAGCTATCCAGAGGTCCTTGAAGCCATGCCGCCTAAGAGACTCCCACAAGAAGTTCCAGTCCACGCAATCGTAAGCCTTTTCGAAGTCTATCTTCCAGATCAACCCCTTAAACTTTTCACGGCGCCATTGAAGGCAAATCTCAGATGCCATCACCAGTCCATCTGCCATCTGTCTGCCTGGGATAAAAGCAGTCTGATTCTGCATGATAACCTCATCTAACACATGCTTGATCCTATTAGCCAACACATTGGCAACAATCAAATATATTGCATTAGACAACGCAATCGGCCTATAATCCTCCACCCGAATTGGGTTTTCCTTTTTGGGAAGAAGGAACAATAACACACGATTAACCTTCTCAAATCCACTGTTTCCATTTCTAAATTCATTGATTACTGCCAAGATATCATCCTTCAGCAAATCCCAAAACTCCTTGTAGAAGAAAACTGGAAAACCGTCAGGTCCTGGAGCCCCATCTGCATTCAAACTCCACACCGCGCTTTTAACCTCCTCCTCCGTAAATGGCGATTCAAGCCTAGACGCCTGTTCTTCTGACAAAACCTCAGCACCTGTCCCGTGCCACCCCCACCCGTCACGTCTCCTTCCCCTCGACATCTCCACGAAATGTTCCCTGAGGGCTCGTCCCAGCATCACATCCCCCACCACTCTTTCCCCACCCACTTCAAGACTATGGATAAAATTCCTCCTTCTTCTGCCAGAGGCCATCGAATGAAAAAATCTAGTGTTCGCGTCCCCCTCATGCAACCACTTCTGTCTGGATCTCTGCCTCCATTCCACCTCTTCCTTCCTTTCTTCCAAAAGTAGATCTTCAAGTAGCCTAGCCCGCTCAAGCATCTCGTCCTGGTTCAGACCCCTCTGGTCATCAAGTCCATCCAGTCGGACAACTCCTTGTTGTGCCTCATGCCTCCGCTCCTTCCAAAAACCTAATAGATTGACAAAATTACAGGGGGCAAGACTCTTGACACTGCATCAGGGTCGACCTTTAACTTAAACCACATGAAAGGTAGCTATGCATACAAATATACATTTATATCGCGTGATCGATGTACCCATAGACCATAAATTATTCTGTTTGACAACTTGTTAATTAATGTTGAGAAGTATGTTTGCATCATCTGTGGAGCACCAGAAGTAAGCGACTCGATTGATTTCGAAAATGGAGACAGACCATTCTTTGCATCGATGGTGACGAACCAGCTAATACCTTCTCTTGTGGTCAGTATATCGAAATATGTCTCTACTTGCTCTTTGCACAAGATTAGAAGTACTAGTGCTTTCACAAGCAGGCCTCCACATATCTTGTTGTCTTCTCCAATTCCTACTAGCTAAAGATCCGGGGTTGCTCGAACATGTCAACAATGTATGCGCTCTCCGTTTAACTGTCAATAAAAATCTAGGATGGCTCGAGCATGTTTGCGAGAACCCTGATCTCTCTACCTTTACCAATCACTATCAGTAGATCCGGGATTTCTTGGCCATATCACCAATCTCGCATTTCGATTTTCGCAGGTTCATGCTGGTTCATATACAAAAGATAGACGAAGGTTCACAAGTTTTGTAGTTAATCAGTACATAGACATTACACATGCGAAATACATGGAGAGAGCAGAAGATTGTTCATTGTACGTACGTAGTAATGTATATAGATATATATAGCAACATAGTACATAGATATATAAATATAGCATCCACACAGTATTTATTCAGAGAGCGAGTTTATCCGCTTGATGTTCTCAATCGTGGGCACCCCCGTGATGGCCTCCACGGCCATGCTCGTAGTGGCCCTCGTGACGGCCATATCCATTGCCGTGCTCACCATTCTCGTAGTGACTCTCGTGATGACCATAGGACCCGTAACGGCGTCCTTCGTTGCCGTGTTCCTTGCCCTCGTAGTGACCTCCATAGCCACCACCTTCTCGATGATGTTCGCCACCATAGCTGTTGCCTCCTCGTTCATAACCGCCATACTTCGCTTCCTCTGTTCAGTAATTACTTCGGAATGTGAAACATGCACGCAGATGCTATACAAATCACTGATCAAGCTAAATAAAGTGTAGACAAAAATTCATGCAGCGACTGCGTACACGACTAAGTAATAGAAATATAGTTGAACTCGCCTGCATTTTCCATCATCTTTCTCGCAGCAAGAACGTCGGTCGAGATGGCTAGGAAAAAGGCCACCAGCAGTGCCATCGCCAACAAAGGCTTCGGGGCCATTGATTATAACAAGGGACAAGTTATATGAAGATCGATGTATGCTGGATGTGGACTGTGGAAGAAGAACACACACCATTCCCTCTATTTATAGGATCCCCTGCAGCTACGGAGAGATTTCTCTAAGTTAATGGAGTTGGTGGAGTTTTATTGATAACTACACTTGTATGTGATTCCTTCAACTTGAACTATCAACCTTTACAACCTTTATATATTCCCTTTTATGAAAAAGAAAAGAAGGTGGAGATGGGTTTGATGCAACGACTCCACTAGCTGGTTGGTGCAGCACACCATCCCTT
Source organism: Ottelia alismoides (assembly GCA_037367405.1). Lineage (NCBI taxonomy): Eukaryota > Viridiplantae > Streptophyta > Magnoliopsida > Alismatales > Hydrocharitaceae > Ottelia > Ottelia alismoides. The sequence continues at coordinate 160,296 of JAZKJV010002909.1, read as the reverse complement.
GAAAAAATTGGGTCGGAAAACCCACTATATATATATATATATGTGTGTGTGTGTGTGTGTGTGTGTATATATATATATATATATATATATATATATATATATATATATATAGAGGGGCGATCCTATGAGTTGGGATTTTGGTGAGATGGTGAGATGGGGCATTCTGGACCACAAGTTGCTGTATTCTCTCTCCTGCCTTTCTCTCTCCTGGTTGGAACTAGTGGTCCAGAATGTCCCATCTCACCAAATCCCATCTCATAGGATCGCCCCTCTATATATATATATAGGGGCGATCCTATGAGATGGGATTTTGGTGAGATGGTGAGATGGGGCATTCTGGACCACTAGTTCCAACCAGGAGAGAGAAAGGCAGGAGAGAGAATACAGCAACTTGTGATCCAAAATGTCTCTTCTCACTATATCACAAAATCTCATCTCATAGGATCGCCCCTATATATATATATATATATATATATATATATATATATATATATATATATATATATATGGGCGATCCTATGAGATGAGATTTTGGTGAGATGGTGAGATGAGGCATTCTGGACCACTAGTTCCAACCAGGAGAGAGAAAGGCAGGAGAGAGAATACGGAAACTTGTGGTCCAGAATGTCCCATCTCACCATCTCACAAAATCCCATCTCATAGGATCGCCCCTATATATATATATATATATATGGTTAAATGAGGCTACACTAAGGGTGTAGCTAATTGGCTACTCTCACTCCTATTTTTATCTCATTTTTTATTTTTTTAGAAAATAAAAATATGTATATTAATCACTAGATCCCTTTAACATGTCATTCAAATTTCGTTAAAAACAGAGACTCCTATACCCTCCATCTGAATGGGGTCATTTTCAGCAATTCTGAGACCGTTAAAATTTGACAGTCTTGATGGAGGGGATAGAAGTATCGAATTAAGTCGAATTTTGAATGACACCATAGTGGCATATTGTGATCTAAATTCCAATAGTTTCATTTCAGAAAAATAAAAAAATAACAGGGGAAAGGAGGTGGGAGCATGTAAGTTAGCTACACCCAGGGAGCATACTCCTTTTTTCCATATATATATATATTATCTCCATATCATATTGCTGGTATCATGCTAGTGTAGCTTTGCACATCTAAGAAAATACTACTACTAACTTTTCCTAACAGTTTAGATAACAATGATTACAAATTTTACTAGTGTATAACCCGTGCAAAGCACGGGTATAATTTATTACCATGTTTTTTTATTTAGACATACACAATTTATTTAATGTTAAAGGAGAGATCCACAAGCCAAATGTAAGTTCTCAATATTTGACAATGGAATACATTCCATGTAATAACAGGAAAATTTCAAACATATATTACATACCAAAACTTCTAAAAAAACAATTCTATATAAGAGACATTCAATATGCATTACAAAATATATTATTTGAATATTTATTGATGATCTTCCAATGTTAAGTATTAACAACAAATATTCTTCGTTCAGAAATTATTCTTATAATTCATAATTATGGTTATATTTGTTTTGAAGTTTCATATGTACATAACAACAATAATTCGATGAGTTTCGTGTTAATTTTTTTTATCGTTGTTAATGTTATTTGATGATTCAATGCTAAAAATATAACAGTAGATATGTTATTTATTGCAAATATGAAGAATTATGCAACAAATAATATTCGTCATTATACAACTAACTTTGAAAGATATGAAAATATTAACATCAAATTAGTCATTACCCATATCAATTTTGTTAAAGTTGAAATAAATATTAATTCATTAAGTATATGTCCAATTTCATAACAATATGTTATTCTCTTTCATCTCAGAAGATGAATATCCAATTATTTTGGAATGATTATAATCTAAATTACGTTGCTCATTTACGTTAAATATCTAAATATCTAGAGGATTCACACTTGACCATGTTTCCCCATTACTCCCTCTCCCCCATCTCCTTTGTTTGTTGTGGCAATGTTCTTGAACTTCCTCTTATTGACCTTATATATAGACACATACATACATATTACAATATATAATACAAATCCGATTTAAAAATAGATAAGGATATAGTAAAAAGACACACACTTATACACATACACTTTATAATATATCCTATGAGATGGTGGGATGGTAAGGATTTGTAAGTTCGCAGAGGTTGTGGGGCAAATGTGAAGAATATTTTGGATAGTAGCTATGGTAATAAAAGTATCTATTTGTAAAAAGACTTGAAGTGTAGGACAACCAAATAGTCCAGTAGTGACTATTATAAGGCAGATATAATCTTGAATGGAATGACTGTTTTCTTAAATAAGTAGAGGAGAAAAAAAGGATGATTTGAAGTGGTCTTGAGTTATTTAAATTGTTAGTTTGCAAACAAACGCACAGTCTACCGTTCATAGGAAAACACACACAATCAGAGTGTTAAACTTGGTAAGTAACTTTGCAAGATGTAGTGTATAATTATCAGATTCACTGTTTTTATAGGCTGCATGACCCCCATTATAGAGGAAAAACCAGAGATGGATTAGAGATGGATTAGCTGGTCGTGAGAGAAGAAGCATTATTCGATGTTTTTCCAAATTGATTAATTTCCAATATGAAGTCATCTGTATTTAATTCCCGTTTTTTGGCAATGTTATAGTTGAGATACCATTGGGGATGTAAATGAATGGTTATAGACACAGATATAAATAGTTTTTACCATATACTTATCCTTTTAAAGTATAGATATGGATACAAAATTGGATATTTTGTGGAAACTGAAAATTACAAACCATATCATTAAGTATTGATACATAAATGGAAATGTATTCTCATAATACGAAAAGGAATACTTTAGAAATGGAAATAGATTATCCTAAAAAAATGTAATTTTTTAAAGTTTAAACTCAATATATTTATTTTTGTAAATGTAAAATTAATAATTAATTAAATCAAAATTACATAAAACTAAATTAAAAAATGTAATTCTTTAAAGTTTAAACTCAATATATTTATTTTTGTAAATGTAAAATTAATAATTAATTAAATCAAAATTACATAAAACTAAAAATACAATGAAGTAAAAAAGAAAATAAAGTAATATATTAAATAAACAACTTTTATAATGAATAGCATATGATATATATTTGGTTAATTTATCAAAAAAAAAACTCGACCATGCTTCAATTCTCAATTGAAGGCCTCATTTTCAAAATAATATAAAAAGTTTACCACACTTTCAATTTTATGCTTTAAGATCAATATATAAGGGGTGCAAAAGTTTACATAAGCTTGTATTTGAGGAAAAAAAGATGGAATCATTCTTCGTTAAGTTTAAAAAATGAGGCTATATTTTTTAGGCATAATTGATGTCATTTTTATTTATTATGTATATTTTTCTTATTGCATTTGAATTGACTTTAAAATATATTGTGGTACATGTAACTCTATAATATATGTAAATATTTGTTTATACATTCCTTGATATATGTTTATCACATACGTACACATATTTCTAATACGGATATTCGTATCCATATCCGCCAGAAAAGTTTGTAACCATATATGTATATATATCCTAAAAAAATTTCAAAATGGTATCCGTATCCTTATTCGTATCTGAAAAAAAAACTCATATCTATATTCGTGTCGATATCCGCCAAATCAAAAATATATATTCATATCCACCAAAGCCAAAAAAATGTAGTCATATTTGCTTAGAAACAATATGGTAGCGATCGGATATAAATATGATGTTTTGATTTAAATTTTTACGGATATGAACAAATAGTAATCATAAAATAATATAAAATGAGAAGAAAATACAAGCGCGTAATGAGGAAAAAAATATTCAGCAAGGAGGAAATCTGGAAATATTAGAAGATTTGAGCATTATACATTAAACTTATATCAAGATATATATATATATATATATATATATATATATATTTAGTGCTAAATTTTCAAAAGAAGAACACTTTGTCTTGAGTAAAAATAAAAAATGCGAAATGTAAAAAAGGAATATCATTAATATGTCAAAGGCTAACAATCATAAATGGGATTTCAGTTTTTGGTATAAAAATAAGATGACTTGAGGAAATGTGAATTTGAAAAGGGCATTCTGGGGTTTTTTTGAATAAAATTAATGGGAAAGATTGGAAGGGTATTTTGGGAATTTTTTGAACAAAAATTAATGGGAGGGGGCCGGAGCTCCTGCTTAATATATAGTAATAGATTAGTTTTTTTAAATTTAAGAGATAAAGATATAAGAATGAATTGTTGAATTCATCGCTACTACATCTTCTTTGTTTTGCCATTTAACTTGTGAGGATTAAATTTTTTTAATTCGATATATCATTATTTATATTTTATTTGTATTTTTACTCCCAATTTTTCTTATATTTAACTTTAAAGAGACTTAAATTATAGATAGTATTATGCTAAATGTTAAAATCATCAATTTTTGAAGTAATTATCCTATAATAATGCACCTTATCGAATATTTTCAAACACGTTTATTCAAGTAGTTAGTTATATTTTAGATCATAGCTGAAGTCAAAAAAAATTGGAGTCGTCAATTTCCAAACAAAAAATCTATAAAGAAATCTAACACACACGTGTGTGTGTTTGTGTGTGTGTGTGTGTTTGTTTGTGTGTGTGTGTGTGGAGCTAACTTAGCCCCCCCCCCCCCCCATTTTCTTCAATTTTTTATTTTTTTGAAAATTTTTTCCGTGAATATTCATCACTATATCCCTATATTATGTCATAAAAATTTCGTGTGAAACAGAGACTCCTACGGCATCCATCCAGACAGTCATTTTTTTAACGGTAACAAGATTTTTTAAATCGACCCCCTTTGGATGGAGGTCGTAGGAGTCTTTGTTTCACATGAAATTTGAATGACATATTATATGGATTTAATAATGAATCTAGGGGGAGCTAACTTAGCTCCCCCCGCCCCTTTTTCACATTTTTTTATTTTTTTTGAAATCCAAAATCGTGTAAATTCAATGTTAAATCCATATAATATGTCATTCAAATTTCATGCGAAACAGAGACTCCTATGACCTCCATCCAAATAGGGTCGATTTAAAAAATCCTGTTACCGTTAAAAAATGACTGTCTGGATGGAGGCCGTAGGAGTCTCTGTTTCACATGAAATTTTTATGAATATAGAGATATAGTGATGAATATTTACGGAAAAAATTCAAAAAAATAAAAAATTTGAAGAAAATAGGGCGGGGGGAGCTAAGTTAGCTCCCCCTAGGGGGCAGCCCCATTTTCCCCTCTCTCTCTCTCTCTTTATATATATATATATATATATGAGGTTAATGGGGCTGCCCCCTTGGGGTAGCCAACATGGCTGCCCCCGCGTCATTTACGGCATTTTTTTATTTTTTTCAAAAAATATCGCCATGTATATTCATCCATATATCCCTCCTATATGCCATTCGAATTTCGTCAGAAACAGAGACTCCTACGGCCTCTATCTAGACGGTCATTTTTTAACGGTAATAGGATTTTTTAAAATCGACACCATCTTGATGGAGGCCGTAGGAGTCTCTGTTTCTGACAAAATTAGAATGGTATATAGGAGGGATATAGGGATGAGTATACACAATTTTATTTTTCAAAAAAAATAAAAAAAACACGCTGAAATAGGGGGTGGAGCAGCCCCATTAAATCCTATATATATTACACGTATGTATTTATAATAGATGAATATCAAAAATGACAAAAATCAAACACTTGTGTAAAGTCAGGTAAAAATGTGTGCGATTTTTTTTAAAATTTTCCAAAAAATGATGCAGTAAGGATATTTGTATATGATTGATGAATCCATGATTCATCGCCTTCATTCTTTCATTTTGATTAAAATCTTTGGTAGAATACATGTAAATAATCACTAACTCCAACTAATTATCATTCTAACCATAAATTTAATATTATATATTTAACATTTATTTTATCCAAAATAAAAGAATAAAGAGAAAAAAGAAAAATAAAAGAAAAGAAGGATGGACATAATTATGTACAGACTGGTCCTAGCCCCGAGACCAGGTCGATAAAATAAATAAGTAGGGGGAGATAAGGATCCTAACATATAAAAATATTAAGAAAATTAAGAAAAAATATAATTTATCCATTTTACACATTATTAATATTTCACCTATTTTATTTATCACTTATATCATTTCAATCCTTAATACTTCTTTTATAAAAGTTGTTCATGAAATATATATTATTTTATCAAAATATCAAAAAATAATCTAACATAAAAATAAAATATTACAATGAACCGTAAAAGTCGCAAAAGCTGACTTCCTATATTCATGTTTATTTATAGAAAAACTCCAAACAAACCAAACTTACTTTTAAACTTTGTTTTATTAATAATAATGTTTATTAAAAATATCAAAAAAATATTAGAATGAAACAGGTGAATTTTGACGTTTGGGCCATGTTGTATGTATGTACTATACGAATAAACTTCTCAGATTTTTAATTAATTAGCTGTAAATCTGATTAACTTAATTTCTTTTCTAAAAACTATATAGAAATATATAAAAAATATAAAAATATAATTAAGTCAAAATACCAATAAAACTCGAAGCCACGAAGCCCCTGCCTAATTTTTTCGGACCGCATAACTCGATCGTATAAACTTTGAATTGTGCAAACTCGATTTTAAAATTCGTATTATTTAATTATCTACAAAATGACATTGATTTCACTAAAATCAAAGTTAATATGAAAAATGCGGGTTTAGGGATTGTATTGGTATAATGTACAATGAATAATAATTTATTATTATTATTATTTTAATTTACATATTTATATACTTTATTAATCTTTTAATATTAAATTAAATTAGAAATTATTTTAATATTTAATTAACTATTTATTTATTATTAAATATTACTTAATTAGTTATTACGTTGTTTAACTAATTACTCAATTATATTTAATTATCAATTAATTAATTACACAATTACACCTTAATCATTTCTTAATAATACAAATAATGAATTTTTATTTAAAATTTTTCTCTCTCCTAGGCACCCTCTTCCCTACGCTTGCACGTCTTCTTCTTCCTCTTTCTCCATTGTTGCATGCCTCTCTTCCTCCTCCCTTTGGCCAACCTTCCAATGCTTCCAACCGACTGGTCGTTGGGCTGGTAGCCCAACGACCCTGCGATGCCGCCACCTCCTCTCTGGTGACCGGATCCATGGTGTGCTCATCCATGGTGTGATCCCCATGTCTCCTCTGTTATATAAGCACCCACGACTCTTCAAAACTTTCGATCCGCCATTTCTCCTCCATTTCCGACTCCGAGAGGTGACAGCTCCCGTTGAGCAAGCGAAAGTGAGGTCCGACGAAGTTCACGCAACAGCGAGATTCATCTTCGTCACGCAGCAGCCTCCGCCTCCGTGGATCATAGAGGCAAGCATATGCGAGTGCTTCTCCATCTCCACAGGTTATATCCATCTACCTCCTTCCAAGTTAGTTCATCTCTCTTCTCACTGTTTTCTTCTTCTCCTTTCTCGATCTATTCTCTTCTCAATCCATCTCTATTTTACGTTGTTTCCCTTCGATTTTGACTATCATTCCCAAACCAAATTCAATCACTTGTCATTTCCACCTCGTAAAGCCTTTCGCAACCATTCCTCGGTCCTCGTCCTCCATTATCACCGGGATTTCCATCCATGTTCGTCACATGCCGTTCCTAGCAACTGCCCGAGGTCATCGACTTCGAGCCTTTGCTGACACTTGCATGCCATAAAGCCATCCGGATTGTTGGATTTAATCATGCAAATGTGGCCGATACTTGCATGGCTTTGCATGGTTTTTGGAGTCGCATGCCACCAAGTCCTCCTCCTATTTTCATCCATTCTATTTTTATGTGCTGAATGCATTGAGTCCAACCAGGTGGGTGGTTGTGCATGAATGTCGAGTAGTGCAACCAACATTAGGTCTATTTTTATCCATTTTGTAGTACTATATAACGAGTCCTTTGTATTCTGCAATTGGTATCAAAAACGGGAGTTCACTCCATATTACTGTTTCTTGCCTCCATTATTTTCCCGTTCGTTTCTTTCTTTGCCAAACACCCATGTTAGAGAGAGCTTGTGCATCAATCACGTGTTTGCTTTCATCTGGTATCAGAACACAAGTACATCCTAGCCTATGTCGATCGTGTCTCAGGACGAGGCGGCGCAGGAAAACGACGGAGGGTTGTTTCGCTACCCGCAGTTAACGGCAAAGAACTACACCAGTTGGGTGCTCTGGGTGCAGGCCATGATGGAGGATCAAGGAGTATGGGAGGCTATCAACTCGGCGGCTGGCGTGGCCATCGATACGAAGAAGGACAAGAAGGCAAGGTCGCATCTTCTCCAAGCTCTCCTGGAGGATCTCCTAATGCAGGTGGCGAACAAGAAAACGACAAAAGAGTTATGGGACTGCCTCAAAACCAGGTTCATTGGCGCTAATCGCGTCAAGAACGCACGGTTACAAACATTGAAAAGTGAATTCGATGCTATGCGGATGCAAGAAACGGATACCCTGGACCAGTACGCCGACAAACTGAACAGCGTGTCTGTTCGGTATGCAAATCTTGGGGTGACTCTCAACGATGCTGCATTGGTCAAGAAGTTATTCGACAACGTGCAGGATCGCTTCCTTAATGAGATTGCCGGAATCGAACAATTTTGCGATCTCGACACCATGTCGTTCGAGGAGGCTGTGGGACGCTTGAAGACCTATGAAGAACGAACGTGCATGCGGAAGCCTAGCAACAATGGCAACGACGAAAATCAGCTCTTGCTCACTCAAGCCGAGTGGGAGACGCGACAAAAGAATGTTGGCGGCGATTCAACATCGAGCAACAAAGGTAAATCTCAAACTCCCTCAGATAAAAATACCCGTGGTTGGGGAGGACGAGGAAGAGGATGCGACAGGGGAGGCCGTAATGGGTCGTCACGAAAGGAGGGTGTAGGTGGCTCCAACGGCGGTGGCCACGATAAAAGCCACATCCGGTGCTTCAACTGCAACAAGATGGGACACTATGCATCTGAATGTAGGACTCCGAAGAAAGAGTCAGAGGCACACTTTGCTTCTGTCAATGACTACGAGGCAACCCTACTGCTCGCAACATCAAGCAAGCAGCAGGAGGAGGTCATCCTGCTGAACGAAGAAAAGACGAGGCCGGAGCTGCATAGCACGAAGGAGGTGGGTGCCCCCTGTCACTTATGGTACCTGGACAACGGGCAAGCAACCACATGACCGGTGACAAGTCTTAGTTCCATGAGTTAGACGAGAATGTCACAGGTAATGTCAAATTCGGTGACGGATCGAAAGTACAGATAATGGGCAAGGGGTCAATCTTGTTCAATTGCAAGAACGGAGATCAGTGGCTTCTACATGAAGTGTACTACATCCCGAGACTCCGCAACAATATAGTGAGTCTCGGACAGCTCACCGAGACTGGTCACAAGGTGATCATGGATGAGGAATCCCTACAAGTCTTTGACAAGACTTCTGTGCAACTACTCATGAAGGTAAGACGCACTACAAATCGTCTTTACCGAATTGAGTTGCACCTGGCGGAGGCGGTGTGCCTCCTCACGAATCTCGAAGATCCAGCATGGTTGTGGCATGCATGACTTGGGCGTGTCAACTTCCACTCAATGAAGATGCTCATTGAAAAGGAGATGGCGGTAGGAGTGCCGCTTATAAAACACCCAAATCAATTGTGCAAAGGATGTTTGTGGCAAAGCAGGAAAGACAACCATTCCCGATGGCTACAAATTATAGAGCCAAAAAGGCGCTCGAGCTGCTGCACATGGATCTCTGTGGACCAATCACTCCATCAACTCCGACCGGTAACAATTATTTCATATTAATTATTGATGATTATTCACGATGGATGTGGGTCTACATCATCAAGTCGAAGGACCAGGTATGCTCCACCTTTGTTAAATTCAAGGAACAGGTTGAGAACACGAGCGGGTGTCGCATAAAGACGCTCAGGACCGACCGTGGTGGTGAATTCATCTCCATGGATTTCTCCAAAGTGTGCGAAGAAGCAGGGATTGTGCGACATCTCTCTGTGCCATATGCACCCTGCAAAATGGTGTGGGGGAATGGAGAAACAGGACTGTGATGGCAATGGCGAGGTCCCTTCTCAAAAACATGAACGTGCCAGGAAGACTTTGGGCGACATGCAGTGTATCTCTTGAACTGTCTGCCGACAATAGCGCTCGGGAAGCTTACTCCATTCGAGATCTGGAATGGAAGAAAGCCACATCTAGCACACCTTCGTGTGTTTGGCTGTACAGCGCATGCGAAGGTAACAACACCGAATCTGAAGAAACTTGACGACCGAAGACATCCGATGATATATCTTGGCATTGAGAAAGGTTGCAAGGCCCATCGCCTGTTTGATCTGCATTGCGGCAAAGTTCATGTGAGTCGTGATGTAAAAGTCGAAGAAAATATGGAATGGAAATGGAATGCAGGTACAAGCGACGGAAATGCATCAGATTTCATCATCGAGGAGGGGTACAACACGAAGATGAATGAGGGTGGCTATATACCACTCACAGGTGTCCCGATAGGCGAGCCAATGCCTGCATCACCATCTTCCTCGACCCATGAATCGACACCGCCGGCAGGCCACGTGACACCGACAAGGTCATATTCCACCGTGGGAGGTCTTGCAGCAAACTCTTCGACACCTTCCACTGGTTCGATGGCTACACCTGATGTTAAACCACCATAAGGTGATATTGTTACATCTTCAGCGGTCATGTCTACCCCACTATCAGAAAGTAATAGCAACAGCACCGACGAGGCTACTATCCGCTACAGGCACATCGAGGATATCATGCACGACTCTCGAAGGGTGGATCTTGAAGAAGACATAGAGGAGGAAGTCATGCTCATGGCGTTGGAGGAGCCATCTTGCTATCGTGAAGCTGCTGAGCACCAAGTCTGGGTAGATGCCATGTGCAAAGGGATCGAGTCCATCAAGAAAAATAAAACTTGGACTCTCATGGAGCTTCCAGCTGGCTGCAAGCCCATTGGTCTCAAATGGGTGTACAAGCTGAAGAGGAACTCCACCGGTGACGTAATCAATCACAAAGCAAGATTGGTTGCGAAAGGATATGTCCAGCAGAAGGGCATCAACTTCGAGAAGGTGTTCGCTCCAGTAGCCAGGTTAGACACTATACCTGTTATTCTCGCCATTGCTGCTACTCGAGGTTGGAAAGTCCACCATCTCGACGTCAAATCAGCATTCCTAAATGGCAAGCTCGAAGAAGAAGTATATGTAGCCCAAGCAGAAGGATTCACGGTGAAGAACAAAGAACACATGGTTCTTAAACTGAAGAAGGCACTCTATGGCCTTCGGCAGGCGCCCCGAGCTTGGAATATACGGCTTGATAGAAGTCTCAAGAAACTTGGATTCGTGAAGTGTGCTCAAGAACAAGCAGTCTATACAAGAGGAACATGCCAGTCAAGAGTGATCATTGGGGTTTATGTAGATGACCTCATTGTGACAGGGGAGGATCCAGAGGAGATCGCGATGTTCAAGCATCAGATGATGTCCGAGTTTGAGATGAGTGATCTTGGATTGCTCACTTACTACCTTGGGATCGAGGTAGTACAAGAAGATGGCCGCGTCGAAATTAAGCAAACCTCTTATGCAAAGAAGGTGCTGGCACAATTCAGAATGTCCGAATGCAACTCCACCAAATGTCCTATGGAGCAAAGGACAAAATTGCAAAAGGATTCCGATGGACAACCAGCGGATGCAACAGAATATCGTCATGTCATTGGGTGTCTCAGGTATCTACTCCACAGTCGTCCGGATCTCTCCTTTGTTGTTGGTATGTGTAGTAGGTTTATGGAGAGACCTACTGTCACACATTACAAGGCGATGAAGCAAATCCTATGGTATTTGAAGGGTATGCTTCATTACGGACTCGTATACACTAAAGTAGGAAGCGAGGAGACAATCACTAGGTTCACAAACAGTGATCTGGCAAGTGATTTGGATGATAGGAAGAGCACAAGAGGGATGGCATTCTATTTAAACAACAACCTGGTCTCATGGAACTCGCAGAAGCAAAAAACTGTAGCCCTATCATCATGTGAAGTTGAGTTTATGGCGGCAACGGCAGCGGCTTGCCAAGCAGTGTAGCTTCGGAGTTTGTTGAGCGAGCTTACAAAGAGAGAACCAATGCAGGTGAAATTGTTCATTGATAACAAGTCCGTCATTGCCTTGATGAAGAATCCCGTCTTCCACGGACGCAGTAAACACATTGACACCAAATGCCACTTTATTCGTGATTGTGTCGAAGGAGAACATATTATTGTGGAGTTTGTATCCACGGAGGAGCAATGTGCTGATGCATTGACGAAGCCTCTATCACCGGCGACGCTGGCAACAATGCGACACTTGCTAGGTGTTCGTGATCTTGGGCCACATCAAGATGAGGGGGGAGTATGTTGGATTTAATCATGCAAATGTGGCTGATACGTGAATGGCTTTGCCTGGTTTTTGGAGTCGCATGCCGCCAAGTCCTCCTCCTATTTTCATCCATTCTATTTTTATGTGTTGAATGCATTGAGTCCAACTACGTGGGTGGTTGTGCATGAATGTCGAGTAGTGCAACCGACATTAGGTCTATTTTTATCCATTTTGTAGTGCTATATAATGAGTCCTTTGTATTCTACAATTGGTATCAAAAACGGGAGTTCACTCCATATTACTGTTTCTTGCCTCTATTATTTTCTCGTTCGTTTATTTCCTTGCCAAACACCCACGTTAGAGAGAGCTTGTCCATCAATCACAAGTGTTTGCTTTCACGGATATCATCCATCAATCCCCCAGCAGGCATGCAGCTTCATCTGAAGGCACTTGAGTATCCAAAACTTGAAGCTTGAGGGTCGATTACATCAACATCGAGTCACGACTTGTATCTGTTATAAATAGCCCCCTAGAGTTGTGTACGAAAATTTCAACGAAGAGCACCAACTGAAACTTTGATGTGAATCACTGTACGTCGTCACATTTGGAGCTGATTGAGATTGAGTCGCATTGCCGTTTCGCTACTACCATCGTCTTCACCGCCCGGAGCCGGATTTACTGTGCATGAGAAGAACGATTCACCTGCAGTGAATCTTCAACAAGTACCGCATCAGAACTCCAACAAAGCATCAAATCATCTCGTATCTGGAGATTACAAACATCATTGATGATAGTCAGAGACCGTAAAACAAGTCACCAGTCGATCAAATCCGCCGCGATTGTTGTCGTCGCTCACGAAGAAGGATCGAAACTTGAGTGGGAAAGATTCGCCACCTTTCTCGGATGCATGAAGCAGAACTTGAGTGGGAAACTTTAGGTCGTTCGATCAAAAGCGATCGAACAGTTGCTATTTTGCTACACGTCAGCATCCAAGTGCCCCCTGCCGCCCCACCGCTTAACTCCTTAAGTGGTGCAGCGCATGACCCGCGCGTGCATCGCAGATAAAATTTGGGGCAATTTTACGATAAAATCCCTAGTACTTTTGCTTTTCACATCTAGGTCCTGTTGCTTTTGAGTTCATGTGCCAAGCATGTAGTCTTTGGAACTTTTACAAAGATACCCTCGGGGGGTTCTTGATATTCCAAACAAGGTCAAACAGGTGGAGATCACGAGATCTGCATGTAATAACTGGAAAAATTACGTGAGACACCCCCCATCTCTTGCATACTGTGCACATACCCTCTATCTTTCCATATTCTTACATATATGCCCCTAAATTGTATATAACCAGTATACACTCTACACAAATAATAACTAAAATAAAAAATAAAAAATATAATAAAATACATATAAATACTGCAAAATTTTTATTTTTATTTTGCAGTATTTATATGTATTTTATTATATTTTTTATTAAATCTTTAAAAACACTAAAATTATATAACAAACTTTAAAAATCAAGAAAAATATAAAATCCTGCCTAAAATGCTATAAAAAATAATATACAGTATATTTTACTATAATTTACGTAGAAAACCTAAAAAAATCAAACCAATAAAAATATAAAATACAAAAAACTCCAAAAATTCATAACTAAATAAAGAAAAATCATCTAAAAACGCACAATATATCATTTTGAAGATAATTTCATCTAATTTATAATAAACATAAACTATAAATATTTTGCTACTATTTTAGATCTTAAAAATCCACAATAAAAAAAATTTTCAATAAAAATTCCATTTCTGACATTTAGAATAAATCAAAATCCATAAAAATAGAAAAAACAAATTACAACGTAAAAATAACAAAATGAAAAAATTAAAAAATATAAATATTTTCTAAATTAATAAAAAATACGAAATACTTAAAAAATAAAAAAAATAAAATTCATTAAAAATCAAATAAAAACCACGAAAAATCTTTAAAAATAAAATTAGGAAACGACTTACCTTAGTTTGTCTATAGTTTAACCCTAGTTTTCCAACAGTTTACCTCCCTGAGTTTGACACTCTCATAGTTTATCGTTATATATCAAAATTTAGGAGTGTAAATAAAAATAATAAAAAGATTAACTAAAAATTAATATTTCTTCTAAAATTTCACTCGATCGATTAAGCGACATTGTTCTTCTTTTAGAACAGTAGATCGAGTGATTTTTTAGATGGTGCCATTGTCGGGGAGGCAGCGCTAGGGTAGATCGACTTAGGTTTACGATTTTTCTCTTTGTTATTTTTTTCTAACCTTACAGCTTTTGTTTCTTATTTGTGCAGCATAGGTTGAGCAGCGCAAGATAGAACCGCACAACTGAATATTTTTTTTTGTAATTCCTTGTAATAAAAAGTATAAACATTGTTCGTAGGAAGAGGACCCTTCAGAGCATCCCGATTTGTACCTCCCTCTCTTTTTCTCGAGGTATGTTTCAACAGGGTTGTACTCCTGGGAGAGCAGGGCACCCACTACGGTTTTCTCGCATCTTGATTTTTCTCGATGGTTTTCCATGGCTTTTCGAGGATAAGTTTGTTAGGATTTCTCATTTTTTCCATTCTCCGTGTAACAGTAGCTAGGTGCTTGCTTAGGTCGAATAACCTAGTTGCTTGTGTATTTAGGACAAAAAATAAAAAAATAAAACGCGTTAGACAATTGTCTAAAAATACCCAAAAAAGAGATAACTGAAAAATTAAAATCGGGACTGCTAATTTTATCTGATTCTAAAACAAAACGTAAAGGACTCAATTATTTTGGGAAAGCAATTCCCAACGCATGAATTGGAGGTACTCTCCAGATCTGTGAGTGAGAGATAACCCTTAAGGTAGAGCCAGAGTCTGGATTCTTTTCGGGATACTAATGAGTTCTTGCATTTAATCATTTGCTCTTCAGTGGAGATTCTCGGGTAGTCAAAAACAACCCGGGTCTCCTTAGCAAAGTGGGAGGTTTAGATGATATTGTGTAAGGCTCTATCCTCAAGTAACATGGGTAGGTGGAAACGGTCCGTACTTACTCCCATACTAGATGAGAATATGTGATTTCTTGTAAGAACTCATGACAGACTTCCAGGGAAGTTCTGGGCACCTATCAGCTCACGCTAACCTATGAGAAGACTTGATTTCCAAACAACCTTAAAATTGACAAGATAAATGACCGAACTCTTACGGTCATCACCAGGGTTGCGTTGGTGAATTCAGGATTTGCTTTGTGTTTGCTTGCGGTGTGAGTCCTATCCTTCATATCTCGGATCTATCTCAATCAATTGATCAGGAATCATATGTCTCATGACGATGATGGGTATATGATATCTTAGACCGACTCTTGCGGTATCGCTTCCAGATGCGTCTACTCGATCATCTAGGTTGGCCCAAGATGTTTCTTTATCGAGCCTGAGTTGAGTCATATGGCCTTATCTGAGCATAACTCAGACCTCGTGGAATCTTCTCCTTTTGTTTCCATGTATTGTCCGTCTACTTCTATCCCCCCTCTCTTCGATTCTCGTGAGTAAGCCTTCAATTACATTAGTGGTAGCTGAGTAGAGGTTTGAGACCTGTGAACCGATTTCAGATCAGATGAAAGATGCAGTTTGACAAGTTGCTGAGACAGGAGTGCAGACAGAGCAACCTGCATCTTCTTCGGGAGCTAAGTCATTTTCCACATTGAAGTTACCGACATTTTCTGATTGACTTATATTTCATTCCATTACTACCAAAATTTTATGGGAAGCCATACGAGAAATCATACGAGCATATTTATGAGTTTGAGAAGATTTGCAATATGAGATTCTATTCAGATATAACAACTGAGGAAGCAATGATGAAAACATTTCCCTTGACTCTCAAGGACGGAGCTGCGAGATGGCTCCAATATTTGGGAAAGGAGAGAGCTAGTTGGGGTACTCTTCAAACATCTTTTCTTAGAAAAATTTACCCCATTAGCCAAGCCAACTTGATGCAGTCGGTTATCAGAGAATTTTCGCATGATCCCCATGAGCCATTCCAGACTATGTGGCTCAGATATCAAATTCTTCTGAGGAGATTTCCGGATCGCGATCTCCCAAGCTGATTTAATTCAAATCTTTTATCTGGGGATGACCGCAGAACAACATACATTGGTCGATACCTTGTGTGGCAGTTCACACTGCAGTTTTGATGAGGATTCACTTTGGAATCTCTTCGGGGAAGATTTCTGATGTCAAGACAACACACGAATGAGATCACATACCACTTAAATGCAATCCACCTCTCGCTAATGGATACTGATGTAAAATTAAGGATGGATGTTGAACCAGTAGCAGAGATTTCTCATCTTCAGAGACCGACACACATTCCATTGATCTTCCAGCCATAGTATGAGTCCTTGCGTATTTTCCAGTTCAGGAACCTTGGATACCGATACCTCTGGTATTCCAAGATATCGAGCGAGAGCCGATGCTGTTTCAACCAACTTATTAGCCGATTCAGTTTCCATATCATGACCAGTGCTACGAGCATCCACCTCAGGAGCATTTTTCCTCAGACTCATTTGATCATTCTGAGCGTCTTCAACAGACAGAAATGGATGTGGGACATTACTTCGAGAGTCCTGATATAGATAGTCCCACATTCGATCATTTTGTTCATTTGATTCATGAGCAGAGCACATATCAAAAGGAATAGATGGCCACTTTCAAAGAATTTATTACCAGTATTGTCACAGAGCAGAGACTAGTTTCAGATTTGTCTTGTTTCACATGAGTCGTTGAAGGAGCATACAATCGACAACGACGCAAGTATATTCAGAATTGATTATCTTCACAGTGAAGGTAAAAAATCACAAATAATGAAAAAAAGAGAAAATTCAGAAAAGGTAATAAAGATAAGACTCCTGACTCTTCTTATGGATCTCAAGTTTATGCGCTTCATGGAGCGAGTCCCCATTTAAGAAAAAAATTTCTTCTCATTCTTATCCTCCGATTGTACAAACTAACACAGAGGATGTACAGATACCCTTCTCATATGCTCTGAATCTAGGAAAGGAAGAAAAACCTGAATTTTTTTTAAAAAAATCTAAGATTCGAAATTTACGAAAGAGATACTGGATCAAATTCAGATCAAGCTCACTCTTTTGAAGGCATTGATTTACATTCATCTTCTTCAGAAATGTCTGAAGCAGCATACCACATCGAAAAGGAAGAAAAAGCGTAATCATTGCTATGAAAAAAAGTGTTGATCATTGCCACTTGTTACGCTATTGATGACCGCGAATTCTACCTCTTTAATAGTCGATATTTGTAGTATAGGAGGCGGATTTCGGTCGTCAAAATACCACAATCTTTGAATGTTGTGGACTATTTTTACTTGGCAAGTTTACCAAGGTCGAACTCAGGGAACAGTGATTTTTAGTTGCGCGGTCTTAAATCAAATTTAATAATTAATAAATGCTCGATTAATTCCTGTGTGGGGAAAATATAATACAAATGCGAAGAAAATGCAATGCAAGAATAATAAACAGAATTTATGCCCAAGATCTGTGATTTGGATCGTATCTAATTTTCTAATAATATGATCAATAATTTCCTCAAAATTAATCACAGAACAACATGTAATTGAGTCAATGCTTCAGATCAATAATTTTAAGCTCAGAATAGTTGAAGCGAGAGATCAGACCTCCAAATATTTTTGAATTAATTCCTCGAATAGTTGGCTATAAACTTAAAGAAATGGATCTAAATTAATCCCCTATGAAATCTTAAATGTGATATTAACCATCAATGACAATCAGAGTTCACTATCCGACCTCCTGCAAAAATTTATCACTCAATTCTCAAGCATAAGTATGTCAAAATAAGCCTGCAAAAGTCAGTGATGATCCGCAAATAACAATTGACAATAAACCACTTCAGATCTGTTCAAAAACTATGCTAAATGGTAGAGCATGAAAAGAGCTTTGAAACGACATATTATACGCTAAAATCGGAGTCCGTATGACAAAGATATGATAAAATGAAATTCCAGGGACTAAAATGTAAATAAAATAAAGTTTGCTTTGCAAAAAGGTCCCTGAGAGGACTTATCTGTAATTAACGAAAACTTGAGGGGCCTTTCTGAAATTTTTCCGTGGTGGGGGTATTTTTGCAATTTATAAAAATGCCAGGGGCTCTGATGCAATTTTCCCAGTGCGCACGTGCGAGGCACGTGCGCCAGGAGGCTTGGATGCGGAGCTGGAGGATCGGGCAGCCGAGGCTGAGGCTCGGGGGCCCGAGGCTGAGGCTTGGTGACGTGGCAAAGACTTGGGTCCGGACCTGAGGCTCGGCGGAGAGGTCGGAGGTTCGGGCGCCCCGAGCCTCGAGGCTCGGGGGGCACGTGGCAGCACAGGGGCCATCGGATCAAGGGCAGCACTTGCCCGATCCGAAGGCAACTGTGCGTTGCGAGATCGGACGGTGCCGCCGCGATGCGGGGTCGGTGGCGAGCGGGGCTTCGGCCGGGGTGGAGGCGAGGGCTGTCGACGAGCGGCGGAGGCGGCCGGAGGTGGAGGAAGCACGGTCAGCGGTCCCTACGCCGGTCGACACACGACCGGCGGAGGGCGGTGAAGGCTGAGGTGCTGTGAAGGTGCGCTGGAGCTCAGCTGGGAGAGCAGGTCGAGGCGGAGGTGTCCGATGTGCGGCAGAAGCGCCTGGAGTCGAAGGAGGCGTCGCAGGCGGCTACGCGGCGCAGGTTCAGCCAGCTGAGGCGGAGGCGATTTACCTGCAGTGGTTAAATCAAAACAAAAGGGGAAGGGGACTGGGGGGAGGGGAAGGGGATGTGCTGGTGCTCCGACCTTAGCGAGGTCGGAGATGGATGTGGGACGGGGATTTCGACCCTCTCCGATGAAGAAGAGGGGGATACCTAGCTGACCGTGGACTGGGGCAGCAGCAAGGGGCACGGGTGTGCGCCTTGGATCACGCCTGCCGGAGGAGGCTTGCCGACGAGAAGAGGGTGCTGTCACCACCCGATGCGTGGTCTCTTCTTCCTCGCTTGCTGGAGATGGTGGATGGGGTTTACGGCTGGAGAAGGATGAGTTCTTTATAGGAGGGCGAAGGCAACGGCTGGAGAAGGGGAGCGGCCGCGGCGCAAGCGTTACGCGCGGGGAGGAAGAGCGTTGGTGGAGGTCGGCGGTTACGAGAGGAGGAGGAGAAACAGCGGGCGGAGGGAGGGTAACGGCTGGAGAAGGAAGATGACAGGGGCCGCGTGCTAGGCACGTGACCCGAGGATGGTTTGGAGAGAGAGAAGAGCGGGGTGCCACGTGGCACGCCCAGGGGCTGCCACGTGGCACCCCCAAAAAAATTTCGAAATAAAATTAGAAAAGAAATAGCAGGAGACCTCGGATCAAAAAATTTCCTTCACAAAAGTTGCTCGTCTCGACGAGATCTACAACTTTCATGAAGACCCCGAGAGCAAAAGAGGTCACTTGTGAGAAGTGGTATTTTTGGTGGCTTTCCATTTGTACGAAAAACCGCATTTTTGAGATTTGTAATTTTTTTGGTGGTTTTAGAGGGGATAAAAATTCTAGAAAAAATACGATAAAATAGAAAAAAATTATTTACACATTAATATAATTTTTTAGATTTTTAAAGGATAAGAATTTAGGAAAATAAAATAAAAGTAAGAAACAGACAACTTTTGTACAGATCGACAACGGACACTCGGACTTGGTCAGTTTCTTTGATTTCAGTTTTGATCTGGATTTGGATTTTCACGTCGCTTAATAAAACTTTCATCAAATAACATAAATGAAAAAGAAACAAAATTAAAAGAGTTAATTAAGCACATAAAATCGCAGGTCAAAATTAGCAAGAAGTTAAAATGCGCAAAAGAGGCCCAAAACCCAACTTTCACATATGAGCTCCGAATTTTATGAAATTGGTCTTGTTTTGAAGGTATTTGAAAATGGAGTACTTTAAAAGTGAGTAGACCAAAATCGGACACTGTATGTAGGAGATATACTCATTTTAGTCTGTCAGATGTGAAATTTGACTTTGGGATTATTTGACACTTATTGGGGTTAGTAATTTTTTTGTATATGTTATTTAATAAAGTTAGTAATATCTACACAATGGAGATGGTTTCAGGTCAATCGGAGTTAGAAAGAATTAACTAAAAATGTGAGAAGTTAGCGGCTTTTTGGGCTAATTTACACAAGGGATTTTTAATGCAATTTATGCATGATGAAATGCAGATATTATTTACACATGTATGAATGCTAATAATGCTCTATTAATGATTAATTGCAAGTGGATGATGGGGGACAGAGCCTAAATGACCAATTTTAGCATGATGAATACGAGATTCATCATACCCCTATACTTAGACCATGCTCGTCCCCGAGCATGAATGAATGACTTAGTTGAATATATCTCTGACTGTGTAAGTGAATTTACAAGGCTTAATTCAGAGAAGACCCTTAATTTGAGTGATCCTAAAATTCTGAGCTCACCCAAGCTTTAATCAAAAGGAATCCAACTTCTCTAATTTTCAGACTCTCTGTTTGTACATATAATATAAGGATATGATTTTAAGTGTACTGCATTTCATGAGAGTCGAGTCGGGGCATCACTCAAAGTTCCAGTCCCAAAGATCCTCCTCTAGACCTAATCCTCAACACTAGAGAATAAGTCTATTCTTGCTTCAGTCAACCGTCTCATTAGTTTGTCAGATTTGAAAGTGTATATGGACGGCCAGTTGATGGAGGGCATAGGATTGTGTGTAATTTTCTCTCCCTTACATTGGAACAAGGTGCCTCTCGAGTGCCTTATTACTCAACACAAGTATATTTTTATTTTGTTGATCAATGTGTCCGTCAAGAGAATTTGGAGTCGTCTGCACTTGTTTTTCTGGGAGTACACCGGGGTGTGTCTCTTTTGAGTTTCTAAGATACCTTCGACACCCAGACTTGTATCGCTTACGATGCAGAGCCCTTTTATGGTGTTAGCCCGACTCCTTGGTCCTAATTAGCGCTTGGTCCAAGTGGACACATTGAAAATGTTTGGGAGCGCTCGCCATTGGTGGAAGCTCATTTGGAATTTTGACTTTGGATGATAGAGCTTTTCTTTGACATTTCTCTCTCTTTTTTTTCTTTTGTCGGCTAGCTCCACTGCTTTTACCAAAAGTTGGCGCACACTGATCAACAATTTTCCTTAAGTTTCATCACACCCTGGCACTTAGGTCAATATCAAAAAGATAGCATATGAATCTTGTTCACATACTGGCTAGTGTTTTGCTGACACTCAGGTTTTCTGAAGCCTTCATTAACTTTATCCCATCCTCGAATATCATCAGATCGGATCTAGACTCAAATCTCTAGTCCTAGTTCCTCAAGTGATATCTCAACTCATCTCATCAATCATGCAGTTGTGGGAGTGATTGTGCTGATCATATTCTTTTTGAAGGTAGAGATGAAGAGTGCAATATAGCGCTCAAATCTTTCAAACTAGGGAAGTGTGGATTATTAAGTTCTAAAAACCCTAATGACTAAGGCAGGTGATGAATACCCATTCATCACTCTTTATTCTTATATTTTAGCTACAAAAACCTTTGCAAATGCATGTAGATATGTGTAAATAGGAATAATTAACAAAAGCATGCATCTTGTAAAAATATGTAATTAGCATGTTTTTGTGCAAAAATAAAAGAATAAAGATGAAAAAGAAAAAGAGGGAAATATTTAGAATAAATATTGAGCAACCTAACCTAAGGGAGGGCTCAGCATGGGCCTGACCGCATAAAAGCCAAAGTAAAGGGAGATAGAAGCTCATGTGTAGATATCTATGTAAATAAATAAAATTATATTTTCCTCAACCAAAAATATTCTTGTAAATATTTGTATATATAGAAACTCTTAAAAACAAAATAAAAATTTAAAACACAAAAACTCAAAAACACCTTTCACCATGTACATAAACCACCCTCCTTATCCATTTAACTTTATAAATAAATAAAATTATTTTCTAAACTTTTTGTAAATATTCCATGTTACATATTGTAAATACATAAAATAACAAGAAACAAAACAAAAATCAAATAAAAATTACAAAATTAAAAATATAAAAATACATTGTATACATACCATGTATATAAATGTATATAACTATTTATTCCACCCATGTATATAAGTGATAAAAATAAAATAAAAATACCCTTTTATTCCTCATTTTATTCTCTAAATAAATAAAATATAAAATAGGAATAAAATTGTACAAAAATAATAATTAAAAATCAAAAACCTATATATTGTACATATACCTATGTATAGACCTATTATGTAAATGCCTTATTTTTATTCCCAAAAATTAATTAAAAATCACAAAAAAATAGAAAAAAATAAATTAAAAATATTTCATGTTTTAAGTTTTTGAAAATTCGGTCATTTAATGGCCCAAAAAAATCAAATAAAAATGCAATAATTGGCGGCTCCTGATTGGTCCACGGGGGTTTGTTGACTCCGGTCAACTCCCCCCTGTGGACCACTTCACACGGGTCGTGACGCCCGACCCGATTTCCCCGATTTATTGTGTCACGACCCGGTATCCAAATCCGTAAACCCCGCGCTCCGATCACCCCCCGTGCATCCGGGAATCTCGCCCGACACTTTGCCTAGGGATCCGTGCTCAATCGAGCCGGACCCGATCCCTTCTTCCCGGACCTGCACCCATATATAGCCTGAGCTCCGCCGCATTCATTTCCCATCTTTTGGCTCTCCACCTTCACTCCCGTGACCTCCATTGCATTCAGCAAGGTGACAGCTTCCGTCTGCCGTGTTGCAGCGAGGAGGAGGGTGCCAGACCATCGATCCGGCAGCCGTGCGCCGCCGTGCTCCGCCACCTAGTTGGAGCTCGAGCCTCAGGCAGTGACGACCTTCGAGGCGACGACCGGGAGCTAGCTAAGCTCCAGCATAGTCTTCCGATCCACCCAGGTAACCTTAGAACCTTGCCATTTCATTTAATTTTGAGTTACCCCCAAATCGACTCTCCGCCGTATTCCGTTGATTCCGGCCATAGCGTACATCTTCTCAATCATCGGGACACACTATCACCTCCCCCATCCCTCGACGCACCTTCTACGCCCATTCGTTCAACCCAGCTCCCCCCGGAGCTGGGATTCGGGCTCCACCATCCTCCGCTCGCCGGAGCTCATCCGCCCCGACGCATCGATCACCCTCACGCCGCTTCATCGGGTCGAGGCACTTTGCCCTCGACCCGCGAAGCTTTTGGTCTACTTTGCAGGTCAAGAGGAGGGCATCTGAGCCCCCCTCACATCCAGGCCAGGAGCTCGCCGTCGCCGACCTCGCCGGAGCCCCTCCAGGGCTCGGCCGGGTCATCTGAAGCCACCACCAGCTGCGGAACCTCACCGCCGATCTTCTCCGATACTTGGAGGCAGCTAGGGAGGTCCCGGGCACGCACACGAGGCCGGCGAACCTCGCCGGCCACTTGTTCTTCGAGGAACCTCCTTCACCGTCCGATTAGCCCCTCCGCTCCAGTTCGCATCTCCATCGTCCATCCACGGAGGAGCAGATACCGTTGATCCTCTCGAGAGGCTGATCAGGACCGTCAGAGCAGAGGAGAGAGGCACCTGCACTGCCAGACGTCAGATCCCCCACGTGTCTCGCCCTGCACCGTCGATCAGGCTCAAGCGAAAAGGAGAGAAGCGCCAGCTCACCAGGACCGTTGGATCATCCACGTGGCGCGAATCCAGCCATCGACATTAAATAAGGGGTAATTTACTTAGGACCCCCTCGTAGTTTGTGTTTTTAATCCTAGTCCTGTAAATATTTTAGTCGTTTTATTTACGTAGGGTAAATTGCACCTCGGACCTTGTGCTTGTCTTTATTTACATTGATACCCCTGTGTATGTGAGTCCACGTGCTTCATCACGTGTTTAGTTGGGTATTTGCATCTTTTATCCTGTTGTTCTGTTGGGTTATGGAATGAATATAAACTTTCTGGTATTTGCTTTTATACCCTGTGAGCGTTTTATTTGAGCATGTGCGTGTATTAGTGGGTTAATTGCGATCGAGACCCTGGACTTTTTGGTACCAGTTACCACAAAGTCCAAGGACTTAGTTTTTCTTACCAGAAGGCCCCTGAGTGCCCCAGGCACGCGCCACGCGCGTGTTTAGCTGGGATTTTTGCACCTTGAGCCCCAGACTTTCGGGTATTTGCACATTGGTCCTTGTGCACAGTGCCCCCTTTTGGATTTTGAATAAAATATCAAATCACCTCCAAATCTAATGAAAATTTGACACATGGCTCCTGCCATGGTGTAGGATTTTTGTAGATTTTTGATGACATTTTTGATCTTGTTTGCTATTTTAAAAAATTCAAAAACATCTATTTTTGGCACTGTTTCACTTGAAAAATCACAAAAAAATATAAAAACACCCCCAAAAAAATCTATAAAAATTAGTTACTGTTCTTTGTGTGTTGTTAGATTTTCTAGCCAATTTTGGCTATTTTTCATTGAGTAAAACCCCTAAAAATCTAAAAACACCTAAAAACTCATAAAAATCATATTAAATACCCTAAAAATCCAAAAACAATAATTTTGGTGCTCAAGTTTTCCTTATTTTCTCTAGAATACAGGAAAATTACCTCCAGGGCCATCTGAGATCCTTAAATATTTTATTTTTGGGTTTTGGGCCTTGCTGGACAGTACCCTTTGTTTTTAGTACTGTTTGATTTTTAGAAAATAAAATACACCTTATAAAAATCCCAAAAATTCACCAAAAACACTTAAAAACCTAAAAAACATAAAAACAATTTTTCTTGAATTTTTGCTTGATTTTTGATGCTTTAAATAAATTGCTCAAGTGTGCTTGTTTTTGCTTTTCTCATTTTCTTCATATATTAAAAATTTCCAAAAAAAATCTAAAAATCATTAAAAATCACTAAAAATATTTTCTCTGTATTTTATCTCATTTTGACTACTTCGTAGGCCTTTGGCCAACCCGTGCTCCTTGTGTTCGACCCTGGGAGATATACCAGGTTAATCCCATAGCTAGGACCGCACTTCGTGTTTCATCTCTGATTTATTTCGCGGTTCGATTTTTTTTCTTGATATACTTAGCCCGAGTGATTGAGGTCGCGACGACCTTTATTTCTGTACCTTTACCTTCGTCGTTCGGGCGGTTATCAGAATGGCGCCGTTGCCGGGGAGCACGGCTTAGTAGTCTTTTAGTTTTTTCCGTGGCTTTTCGAGTTTCACGGCTTTTTGCACAGATTTTCGTATATATATTTTTCTGATATTTTTATAATAATTGTTGGACTGACCACTTTTCTCTCTTTTTCTTGCGAGGGCCCGAGGAGCGAGGGCGGCATTCCTAGGAGCGCCGGAGCACCCGAGCGACGCGGAGGCGGCTTCCTTCTTCACGAAGCCGCAGGAGAGAGCGAGAGAGAGAGTTGAGTGGGTGAGGTAGCTTAGGATATTATTTTATTATTGTTGTAATAATACAGGGACTTGGACTGCTTGGATACTCTCGGGTCTGTTTCGCCGAGCACCGGTGTGCTCGGGGGACCCTTTAGACTTTAGCGGTTTTTCGCGGCTTTGCGCGGCTTTCATTTTCTACTTTTTTACTGCCTTTCCGGTGTTTACACGGCTTTTTGATCGAGCCCCTAGCTGTAGGATTTTCTGTGATTGTGCCGTAATAGTAGGATCCCCACACCTAATTGCTGATCTGTTCCTATAGATCGTTAATTGGACCTGCTAATAATAAATAATAAAAATAACTTAGTCACTTTCCTGAGAGCCTACGCGCCGCGAGCCCGCCCCACAAGCGCTACTCCTGAACTCGACCTGTCGAGAAGAGGAGGGGTGAGCCAAGACCGGACTCTTTGGATCGAGGGCGAGTGACTGAGTTAGACGGTTCTACGCTAGCACTGCTGTTTAGGGCCTCGGTTTTTCCCGCCTGCATCATTTAGGTAGTTTTATTTCTGTCTTTAAATTCTGCGCGGATCATATTACATGTAGAGTGCTGGAGTCAGGTACGCCTTCCTTACTTTGCATGCATCATTGATTTTTTTTCGCGCATCGGCTTTTTCGTCTTCTCCCCCTGTTTTCGGACTTAATAATCAGGAGAACCGAAAAATTCGTTAGGCCCTTTGTTTGCTTCGAAAAATATTAAAAAGAAAAACAATAAAACTGGGACTGCTAATCATACTTGATCTTAAAAACCGCTCACCCTAAAAATTTTTGTCTTGGGGAGAGCAACCCCCTCATTGTCTTGTTTGATGCGCGAGAGAGTGGACCCGCACCCTAGGTAGAGCCTCCCGGTGCTAGACCCGACTGATTACCGACTCTTCTGTGCGGGCCAGTCGGTTGGGATAGCATCGGATATCCTAACAGGTCACGTAAGCGCTCTGATACTTTGTGTGTTCACCAAAATAAAATAGACAAGATAATTTGACCGAACTTTCACGGTCTTCAGCTCGCGTGCGTTGGTGAACCGGGGGTTTGTTTTTTGATCATAGTTGATTCCAGATCTCATCCGCCTTACTCGCCCAGATCAAGATGATGGGTAGACGGTCTCTTCGGCAGCCTCTGGTTGCACCGCTTTCGGGCACGTCTACCCGATCATCTAGGTTGGCCCGCGAGAGCCGAGACCAGCTCTCCGAGCCCGAGTACGATTCCGCCCTGTTCCCCCTCGACCCCCTTTCTTCTGGTATTGAGAGACATGAGCCTGAGGAGAGATTATCAGATTTGACAGCACCTGAGTTGGGCTCATTTGATTTTGCAGACGTCGTTATGGCCGCCAGAGCAGACGATTCCCCCAGAGGTCCACGGGGAGACCATCATGTTGTATTTGACCAGGGGGCAATCAACCTCCACCCTGATCGCATCACTTGAGACGGTTCAGCAGCAGCTCCGCGATCAGGGAGCATTCATGATAGAGATGAGGAGAGAGATGGAGAGGCTCAGAGCAGAGCGCGGTTCAGAGCAGAGCGAGCTTGAGGAGATGCTAGATGCAGAGGCAGCAGCCGCAGCAGCCGCAGCAGCAGCAGCAGCAGCCGCAGCCGCCGCAGCAGCAGCCGCTGCTGCGGGAGGACCACCACAGCCGATGCGGGCGTTGCACAACCCCGGATCTACTCTGATGCATCATTGGGTGGTAGTGCCAGCTATCGTGGGGGACTTCAAGTTCCCCCCGAACACCTTGCAGTTACTGTCCCGCTTCCACGGGCTAGCCACTGAGGAGCCCCACCTCACCTCCAGGAGTTTCTGATGATCTGCAGCACTGTCCACGATCGCCATGTGGACCAGGACACGATCAGGATGATAGCCTTCCCGTTTTCACTGGCAGACAGAGCAGCCAACTGGCTGAAGCACTTAGGGAAGTTGTGTACACCTGGGATCAGCTCCGCACCGAGTACTTGAAAAAGTACTATCCACTCGGGCGGACGAATGCAGCGAGGGCCTTGATCAGCACTTCTCCATGTTCCCAATGAGCAGTTCCACGAGGCTTGGGAGAGGTTTCGAGAGCTCTTAGACAGATGCCCGCACCACGACATATCGAAGCCGAACCTAGTTCAGAGTTTTTTCAGCGGGTTGACGCCAGAGCTTCAGGGCCTGGTGAATGCTTCTTGCGGCGGGTCCTATTTCGCCAAGGACCACGACCAGGTCTGGGCCATTTACGAGGAGATGTCAGAGAACTACATGGTGATGTCTCAGACCCGGTTGTACTCTCAGAGACCCCAGCCACAGCAGCCAGGACCCGTGCAGTACCAGCGGATAGCACGGGTCGATGCAGGTCCATCCAGTTCGTCCGCAGTTGCAGCAGCACAGGCCGAGTCGTCCGCTGCGGACATGGGTATCATTAGCGAGAAGTTGGACCGCATGGAGCTGATAGAGAAGAAGCAGTGCCAGAGTATCACGCAGATGGAGCAGATGGCACAGGTTCTGAGCGACATGAAAACCCAGCTCATGTGTCTTCAGGAGACACAGACGGCTTCACAGCCCCGTCTTCTGTCGCGAGGCGATACCGGCGGCAGCAGCAGCTCGTCCCAGCGCTCCAGGTCTTCACGGCAGCCTAGACAGGTTCACCTTGTACAGGCGGAGCCGTACCAGCAGTCGCAGCCCACTTACCAGTCACCACCATCTCCAGAGATGCAGATGGTGCCCTACCAGCCGGATCAGCCTCTGGCAGTACTGCCGCCAGACCCCTTCGATGCAGAGCCGTTGATGGATGTCAACGGGATTTGGTATGACCGCCCCCAGCCTGGGATCCGACGAGACCATCCCGGATTCAGGTGGGGGAGCGGTGGTGCCCAGCCCCAGCCGCAGCCGTCAGGACAGGGAGGGCAACACTCCCAGCAGAGAGACCAGCACCAGCCGCAGCAGCAGCCCCCAGCGTATCAGCAGCAGCCATCCTACGGTCCTCGTCCCTATCAGCAGCAGGGACAGTCTTGGAGACGTGAGCAGCAGGCTCACCAGGGATATCAACAGCACCCTCCATCCTACCCCTCTTACCAGCACCAGCAGCAGATTCAGCAGCCTCACCCACAGAGAGGCCACCCGTCGGGCTCCCACGAGAGCCCAGCCTTGGATGACATCGCCCGCCTCCTCACGGACCAGCAGGCCACATTCAGACGGGAGATGGATGAGTTCCGCCAGGAGATGCGGGACCTGGTGAGAGGGAAGGCCGCCATACCAGCCCAGATCGAGCCGAATCCGAACAGCCTCAAGAGGAAATCTGAGCAGGTAGTACATACTGAGTTAGCCACTCCTAGTGACCCATTTGATGATACATCTTCGGATCTTTTTGATGCTGATTTCGTCACACTTAGGAGCGGTAGGACCCCAGCAGGCGGCGGCGCCTCACCTGAGCTTCACCACGAGGACACTCCAGAGGCGCCACATGAGGAGGAGGAGAGCGGTACTGAGGCCGCTCCAGATGATGATGGTGGTACTGAGGCCACCAAGGATGCTGATTCCACCGGCGGTACTGAGGCCGCCGCTTCACCAGTTCGAGGAGGTGGTACTGACGCCACCCATTCAGCCGAGCCAGCCAGCGGTACTGATGCCGCACGACGTCTATTACCAGCAGCAGAGCAGCCAGCCCGTGGTGGTACTGAGGCCACCGGTGTGTGTACAGAGAGAGATGTTGTTTTTCCTCACACTCACGTATCTCAGAACTCTGTTATGAATAAAGGAAAAGGTTTACTTTCTTCTGGTCCCACT
Organism: Ottelia alismoides; assembly: GCA_037367405.1. Taxonomy (NCBI): domain Eukaryota; kingdom Viridiplantae; phylum Streptophyta; class Magnoliopsida; order Alismatales; family Hydrocharitaceae; genus Ottelia; species Ottelia alismoides. The sequence goes on along the minus strand of JAZKJV010002909.1, from coordinate 130,591 downwards.
GTGGTGCATGATGTATGTGTGGATCCGGTCCTTGAACCGTCTAGACCTTTTCCTAGTCCTTCATCTGAGAAGGACCCAGTGATCCCCTTCCCTAGAGCCCTTCAGATGGGGAAGGGGAAGAAAACAGAAAATCCCAAAAAGAGAGAGCTTGAGGAGTTCAGCCAGAGCATGATTGATCGATTCCACATCCAGCTGACCCTCCAGGAGGCTTTGCAGCACATCCCCCTGCTCCAGCGTTCGTTGAGAGAGAGGACTACAGTCAGGAGGAGGAGGAGGAACCACATTTCAGAGATACATGTGCTGACGAAAGCCACGTGCTTCGCGATCCAGAACCGACTGCCAGCCAAGAGGCCAGATTCAGGGGCCCCGTATGTCAGATGCCAGATTAGTGAGCAGAGGTTCGACCGTACTCTTCTAGATAGCGGATCGTCGATTAACCTTCTTCCGGTAGCCCTTCTCGACCGCTTCGAGTTGGGCACTCTTCGACAGAGCAGGACAGTCCTTCAGTTCGTTGATCGATCTGTCAAGAGGCCAAAGGGGTTATTACGAGACGTTATCGTCACGATTCAGGGCCTGAAATTCCCCGTGGACTTCGTAGTGTTGGACATGGAGATCCCTGAGTCAGTGGCAGATACCCCCATCATCCTTGGTCGTCCGTTCTTGGCCACAGCCAAGGCGGTGACTGATCATGATAGCGGGAAGGTGTACTTTCGCGTCGAGGGCGAAAGTATACAAATAGAGACGGTCGAGGATTACAGAGCCAGACTCAGAGGCAGCTCAGATGCGAGTACCGATACAGAGCAGCTGATAGACGCAGAGCCAGACATCCATCAGGACTGTGATTTTGTGATCACAGATGATGAGGCTGCTTGGGCAGATCTTGAGACACAGACCACCCTCTCACTTTCAGATACAGCTGATGCAGAGACGATAGCAGAGGAGAGTCTGGAGAGCACAGACCTGGTTCAGGATACCATAGAGGCAGCAGAGCCGGTCCTCGATCGCGACACGATGTTCAGTGATGGTGGTGCTGAGGCCACCTTGTTGTTCGGTGGTACTGATGCCACCGCGGATGATACAGATCCCTCGGATTCAGAGTCTGATTGGGCCGATTGCTATGATCAGATGCCAGATTTGAGTCCATCTGAGCCTAGAGATGAGGAGGAGGTAGACGCAAAGCCGAGCAGAGACAGTGCAGTTGAGCAGCCTTCTCCCGATTCACTTTGCGAGAGGACGCTTTCACTTTCCCAGGCAGATTTGGCCGATTTAGCAGCTTTCACTCATTTTCTTCCGCAGCCAGATTTGCCAGCACCCAGCATTCCAGAGCGAAAGTCGCTCCCTACTTCGCTGAAGTATCGATTCCTTGCGGGCGATCCAGAGATGTACCCAGTCATCATCTCAGCCGAGTTGACTGGAGAGCAAGAATCCCGTCTGATGGGGGTTCTTGAAAAGAACCGCAAGGCGATCGGATGGAGCGTAGCGGATCTCCATGGGATTAGTCCAGCAGTGTGCTCCCACCATATCTATCTTGAGGAGGGGGCGAAGCCGTCGCGTGAGTTCCAGCGGCGACTGAACCCCAACCTGAGAGAGGTCGTGATGAAGGAAATATCCAAATGGTGGAGCGCAGATTTTATTTATCCCATTTCCGACTCCAAGTGGGTCAGCCCCTTGCATGTGGTGCCCAAGAAGACGGGCATCACGACTGTGATCAGTGAGTCGGGAGAGGAGATCGCTACACGAGTACCCACTTCTTGGAGGGTCTGTGTTGACTACAGGAGACTCAACCAGGCCACCAAGAAGGACCATTTCCCCCTGCCTTTTATTGACCAGATCATTGAGAGACTGGCAGGGAAGAGCCATTATTGTTTCCTGGATGGGTACTCGGGCTACAACCAGGTGGCCATCGCTCCTGAGGATCAGGAGAAGACCACCTTTACCTGTCCCTTCGGCACATATGCTTTTCGTCGCATGCCATTTGGGCTATGCAATGCCCCTGCGACTTTTCAGAGGTGCATGCTGTCGATCTTTTCGGACATGGTAGGGGAGTGTTTGGAGGTCTTCATGGACGATTTCTCGGTCTACGGCGACGGATTCGATTCTTGTCTTGACTGCCTAAACCGGGTACTCCAGCGATGTATCGAGTTCCATTTGGTTCTATCTTGGGAGAAGAGTCACTTTATGGTGACTCAAGGGACGGTGCTTGGCCACATCATCTCCAACAGGGGCATGGAGGTTGATCCGGCCAAGGTGGATGTCATTAGAAAACTCACACCGCCGTCCAATCTGAGGCAGTTACGGTCATTCCTGGGGCACGTTGGATTTTACAGGAGATTTATTCAGGATTTCAGCAAGATTGCCCGACCGTTGACTGACCTCTTGACGAAAGACACCGAGTTCCTTGTAGATGACAAGTGTCTCTCGTCTTTTGCGACTCTCCAGCAGCATGTTATAGAGGCTCCTGTTCTTCAGCCGCCTGATTGGTCTCTCCCATTCGAGATCATGACGGACGCCTCCGATTTTGCCGTGGGGGCAGTGCTGGGACAGAGGAGGGATGGAGTTCCATTTGCCATACACTATGCTAGCCGCACATTGGATTCCGCCCAGCGGAATTATACGGTCACAGAGAAGGAGATGCTAGCAGTAGTGTTTGCCCTAGATAAGTTCAGATCATATATCATTGGATCTAGAGTGACTTTGTTTACAGATCATACCGCCATCAGGTACCTCATGGCAAAGAAGGATGCCAAGGCCAGATTGACTAGATGGATCCTTCTACTCCAGGAGTTCGACATTGAGATCAAGGATAAGCCTGGAGTCAAGAATGTGGTGGCGGATCATCTCTCCCGATTAGAGCAGCCTGAGGATTCTGAGCAGATTGATCCTATTCGTGATACCTTCCCAGATGAGGCGATCCTTGCTATCGCCTCACTCCCGTGGTATGCCGATATTGTGAACTTTCTCGTTGCTGGGAAAGTCCCACAAGATTAGCCCAGGCAGAGGCTTGAGACCTTCCTTGCGAAGGCCAAGTCCTACCACTGGGAGGATCCCATCCTTTACCACGAAGGAGGGGATAGCGTCTGGCGTCGGTGTATTCCTCAGGAGGAACACCATAGCGTCCTCACTTACTGCCACAAGCTTGAGGCAGGAGGACATCATTCTGGGAGGAGAACGGCACAGAAAGTGCTCCAATCCGGCTTGTGGTGGCCTACCCTCTTCAAGGACTCTGATGAGTTCATGAAGAGGTGTACTGACTGTCAGAGGATGGGCACTTGTGGACAGCGTGATATGATGCCGATGCAGCCCATTCACTTCTGTGAGGTTTTTGACGCATGGGGCATCGATTTTATGGGTCCATTCCCTAAGAGTCAGGGATTTGAGTACATTCTGTTGGCCGTAGATTATGTTAGTCGTTGGGTTGAGGCTATCCCCGCCCGAGCCGCTGATGAATCCACGTTTCATCATCTTTATTCTATCATTTTGGCCTTAAAAACCCTAGTAAATGCGTGTAAATAGGCGTAATTCATGCATTTTAGCATTCATGTATATATGTGTAAATATTGTATAAAATGCGGTTTTTAAAGCCAAAATAATAGAATAAAGAAAAGAAAAGAAAAAAGAATAAAATGTTGTAAATATTTTATGACCCAAAACCCCGAGACCTAGGCATCTTGATGAATAGGTCGACAAGGAATAAAGTAGGGGGAGATAAGGGCCAAAACACAGATAAAATACCTATACATTATATTTATTCTTTATTCCTTTTGGGACCTATTTTTGGTTCCACTTTTTATTCATCAAATAAAGAAACTTTGTACAAGAAAGTTGTAGATAATTTAATAAAGAAAAATACAAAATTGATTTCACAGAAAAATAATGTACAGATAAAAAGTTATGGTCTGAATAAAAATCCAGAATGCCAACTTCCCAGACCCGTATCTCACAAATAAAAACTCCAAATGCAGCGTACTCACCTTTAATTGTATATAGAAGAAAATAATCTAATTAATGGTGGTGGTTTCGCATTTGGCGGAGCTACGGTTTGAAAGTTGACTTTTGGACCCTCATTGTATACTTGTACATATTAAAATATTCAATTTATTAATTATTTATTATTCTTATAATTTTATATTTTTATAATGTTGTAAGTAATACTTATAATAATTATGTATATTAAAATTAGAATAAAAACATCATTAAAATACAAATAAAAATACTTGTATATATTCAATACATAGGTATATTACCTATAGACATACCTATACAAAACATACTTGTATTTTATTAAATATACAAAATAAATCAGAAAAATAAAATAAAAATATATTTGTGTCTATAAAAGTATTTTATAATTTTAGAAAATAAAAACCAAAATAGAATAAATTAAAAATACCTAAATAAAAATAAAATACTTAAATATATAGATATAGATACCTATAGGGGTATAAATGCAAACTTGTAAAAATACACTTCCTAAAAATAAATAAAAATCACTATAAAATACTTTATAAAAAAATAAACATTTTTCATTTTATAATAAAAAATCAATAAAATCGTTTTCTATTTTAATTTGATTTTACAATTCTTTTTCCCAGGTTTTTCCTGGTTGGTCCACGTGGACCAACCAGGGGGCTAGGAGAGTTGACCTCGGTCAACTCTCTGCCCAACACCTGGGCTTTGTCAGAATGACTTTTCTTGGATTTCGTGGATTTATGGAGACCACGCCTTGCATTATTTCGAGTCGATTCCTTCACGGATTTTTCTCCCCTACCATTGAACTTTCACGCCATAAGATTTTCTTGGGGATTGGACTTCTGATGAGCCTTGTGCGCCTCGTGGAAGGTGCCCCGTCGACCATCTTTTCAAATAACCCCCAAAAGCCCCATTTGAACTTTGAACCCTCTTTGACCGAGTTTCACGCATGCTCCTGGAGTGCTTGAGGTAGAGGACGGTGACAGCGATCTCCCTCGACCCTTTGCAGCGGCGTTTAACGCAGGAGAGGAGCGGATTCCACCATCGCCGGAGCACCGCTCGTGGCGGTTTCATCTCGCTGCCTGCTTCGGCGGCTGAGGTCTACTCTTTCCTTATATTTCTTAGCATAAAATCTCTTATAGGTTTAATTCTGGTCCTGTAGTTTCCCGTTAATCGCGTTCTTAGCCTTGAAACTATATTCCGTCGATCGCCGGACCCACGCCGGCAACTTCCACCACCTCTCGTCACTGCGCCCACACCCTTAACCACCCGGCCGGGACCCCTCTCGAGCCCCTGTTTAGCTTGCAGGTATTGAGCATCACGTTGAAACGCTTGGGGGGAGGATCTCGCGCCGCCGGAGGAGCACGCCGGCGCCGCCACGTCCGCGCGCCACCCCACCTGCGCGCACCAGGAACGAAGCAAGGGGGAGGGGGGCACGCTACAGCTGCCGTCCATCCCGCCCCCCTCCTTTTAATCGTAGCCGTCCACGCCCAGGCGAAGGGCCACCGTCGATCGTCTTTTAATCTGGCCATCCGCGCGTCCACGTGGACAAGTGGGGTATTTTGCACCATCCCCCCCAACGTTTTTGTAATATTTAAGTAATACTAAATCTTTCTTCAGTAGTTCTATAAGTTTGTAACTTTTGCTAAAACTCCCCCTGGGGTTTTCGTATCTCCACGTCGACCCTTGCCAGCCAGACGCACGTGCGTGGGCACGTGCGCGTGGCCATTTTGCGGGCTAGGTCCTCGCGAGTTTTGTTATTTTTTTTTGTTAGTCCAGATAATATTTTGTTCAGTATATATTTTGAGGGAGAATTGCATGCTCATCCTGGACTTTTGAATATTTACATAGAGGCCCCCGCCAGGCGCGTGCTATGCGCGTGTGTCGTGGCTATTTTGCAGGGACGGGCCCACTACTTTGAGTGTTTATGTCTGGTCCACTAAGTTGATGATTGCATATTATATTTTCTGGACAAATTTCATTTAAGCCCTCGCACTTATTGCATATTACACAAATGCCCCTGCACACATGAATTTTCTTGTTGTTGCTCTAATTATTGCATGCATCTATTAAACCCTAAAAAATCTACAAAAATTAACTTAAGTTCCTGTTGCATTGTAGATTTATGTCATATTTTTATTTTTCGTAATTATTGCATTTTATTAATTATTAAAAATCAAAAATAGCCATTTTCAGCACTGTTTGCATTACAAAATACCAAAAAAATATAAAAACACTCCAGAAAATTCCCAAAAAAATATATATTGTGTCTTTTAGTTTGAATTAGCTCCAGACCAAAAATCATTAAAAAAATATAAAACCAAACTCCAAAAAATTGCAAAACTCTAAAAACCTTCATAAAAATTTATAAAATCCATAAAAAATCCAAAAATAGCGTTTTCTTTTCCTAAATTTTCTTGGTCTCATTATCTTTCACTGAAAATTAAGTTGGGGAATTTTTGCCACTAATTTCTATTTTATTTCTCCATTTTAAGTTTCAGCCTTGCTTTTTACTACTGTTTTCTTTATTTTGATAATTAAAAATACCAAAAACATTCTAAAAATTACCCAAAAATCACAAAAACAGTAAAAAAGTATAAAAAGACCAAAAAAACTTTATTTTCATATTTTTGAATATTTTTCTCTATTTTTATAAATACCTCTTTTTCTCCTTTTATTACATTGCTTTTATATTCCAATATTGCAAAAGAAAATAGAAAAATATAAAATATAAAAAGAAAATAAAAATCAGTAAATTAAAAATCAAAATACAAAAATATAAAATTAAAAATTAAAAAAAATATAAAATTAAAAACCCACAAAAAAATAGCATCATAGACTCTTGATCACAACTCACACATTTTTGAGCACTTGTGCCCCGAACTATCCTGCTTGCTCCCTGTGTTCGAACTCTCTGCATACTTGACACTATACACCATTTGTGCAGAGTTAAAAATAAATTTTAACTCCACATTATTTCTAATTTGTTGATCTTTAGTGTGGGTTAATTGTTGTTTGAATCGGGATTTCGAGCGGTCACCGCATCGACTGCGGTTTCGCCTTGTGAAACCGTACGACCCTCTATTTTTCCGGTTCAACAAATGGCGCCGTTGCCGGGGAGCAACAGCGCGTAGTTCGGGTCTTGTTTGTGTTTGTGATTGATTGTCTATTTTCGCGGCTTTCATTTTTGCTATTTTATTGTCCTTTATCTTTGATATATCTGTTGAGCTGTCTAACCCCCTCTCTTGTTGACTTCGTGCGAGGAACCGCGGATCGAGGGAGGCGCTCCACCCTAGGCGCCTACGCACCCACGTGAAGCCGGCATCTGCCAGCCGAGCACAGAGAAGACGAAGAGAAAATTTTGAAGACCGCGCTCTATTTTAGTTGCATTTTATTTTCTTGTATTTATTTTTGTAATTTTTGTGAGAGAGAGACCACTTTATTTGTAATAATACAGGTACCCCCGAACTTGGACTTTAGAGCCTAATTTCCAAGTGATTGTTCACTTGGGGGCTCGCCGCGGCTTTTTACGGTTTTCATCGCATTTTTTTATTTTGTTTTGTTTTTCGATTTTATTTCTTTTGTGTGATTGAGCCCGTAGTTTTAGGAGTTGCTTGCGATAGATTAAGGCCAAACACCTAATACCTTTGCATGTACCTATAGCCGCGTTTGGACTTAGTCAAATTTAAATAGTCGATTCATTTATCTCTTAACCCGTGTGCCGTGAGCGAGCCCCATCAAGCGCTACTCCTGAACTCGAGTGTGTCGAGAAGAGGAGGGGTGAGCCAAGACCGGACTCTTAGGTTAAAGATAAGTGGACGACTTGTGGTTCTTCACGATAATAGCAATTTCTGAAACTTAGGGCGATTTCATCGGCTTTGCATTTGCATATAGATAGGTTTCAATTCTGCTGAGCATCCTTGCATGTAGAGTGCTGGAGGCAAGGTGATCATTTACGCTTTAGCATCCATCATCGTTTTGATCGCTTGCATTGCTTTTCCGCCTCTCTACCTCTGATTTTGATCATCTAGGAGCTTAAAGGAATTGACTCCCCGATAGGATCGTGCATTATTATTAAAAATCCAAAAAAAAGTGATAACCAAATAAAATTGGGACTGTTAACATTACTTGGCCCTAAAATTCACCAAAAAGAAAAATCTTGTATTGGGGCGAGTAATCCCCTCATTGTCTTCGCTTTTACTTGCTCGCGCACACACTAAGGTTAGAGCCCAAATCCCATATTCAGCCCCCTAAGTGTTTGCGCAATATTTTGACTTCTCACCTAACTCTAAAACAGACAAGATAAAAAGACCGCTCTTTGCGGTCTCTACCGAGTTGAGTAGGTGAATTGAGGGTTTGATTTATTTCATTTTTGTCTGTGATTGTTTGTGTGTTCTAGATCGCCGCTGTGCACTTGCGCCTTCTTTTCTACTCTCTTGACTTGACCATCGTGCTCTCCCGATCATTTTCTTTTGCTTCGAGATGGCCGACTGGAGCGTATTCTATCCGGACTTTGCGGATCACTCGTTCACTCCAGCCTGTCCACCTCCTTTTTTCCAGGAGGACTTTGCTCCTGATTTTTGTACATATCCGCCTCAGCCACAGTATCAGGACTCGGATTTCTACCCACACCCACCTCTATCTCCACCTATGTATTATCCGCCTCCACCTTCACATCCACCCGAGACTGAGCTGATGGAGTCACCTTTCATGGAGTCCACCCTTGAGCACTTGACCCAGATGATGGATCATATGAGACAGAGGATTGACACCCTCACTAGTACCAATAAGAGCGACCATGATATTCCACCATTTGATGATATGGGTTCACTCGAGGATTTCCATGAGAGCTTGCAATCGCCCAAAATACAAAAAAATGAGAAAATTTTAAAAACACAAAAAGATTTCGGGAGACACACGATCGAGTCGGACTGTGAGGAGAGCGCCCACTTGCCAGACTTCTTGACCACACATTCATTCACCCCTGGTCCCACCTTTGACCCCGAGGATGCCGCTGTACAGACTGCTCTTGGCATACCTCGTGTATATGCTGATTCCGACCTTCTCCCTTGTATGGAGGAGGTCCAAAAATTCAAAAAAATGCTGACTGAACCCGAAGTGGTGGCCACCATACATGAGATTATCCGTGCCCCACTTCAGCAGGCCATGACCCATATGTCTGCTCCTCTTCCCAAGAAGAGAAAGCGGAGGAGCAGATCTGAGCGTCATATCTTGACCATGGCCACTACCCACGCCATCACACACCGTCCCATTCCTCGGAAGAAGAACACTGCCACACCTTTCATTAGCTGCACAATCTCTGACCACACATGTGATCACACTCTCCTAGACGGCGGTGCTTCGATTAGCATCATACCCTTCTCACTGGTACAGTCTCTTCACTTAGGGCCTCTCAAGAAGACCAGGATGATCGTACAGTTTGCTGATGGATCAATTAAGAGGCCGAAGGGTATCCTTGAAAACGTCGTCATATCGATTCAGGGCACGAGCCACAATGTTGATTTTGTCGTATTGCCCATGGAGACCTCCACAGGGGAGCATTCTCCAATCATCCTGGGACGACCATTCCTCGCCTCTGCGAGGGTCGTTATTGACTATGGATCAGGAGAGATTCGCTTCCGTCCTGCTGACGAGAGCGAAGTGTTGATCACCGCACCCACTGCCGACCAGAGACCTGCACCTGATATGACTTCACCTATCTTGGCTGACCCCGAGGACTATGATCTATATGAGGATATCAGAGAGACCTTCTTCATGACCGATGATGAGACCCGAGAATTCCTCTCCAAGGAGGAAAGCTCGGAAAGCATAGACCTTGATGTTTCCGCTTCCTGTGATTGGCGATGTGTTGATGACATCCGCGGGATTTACACGATCGACACTATTGAGCGGAGGGCAGATATAGAGACTATACAGGACGGACATGCTTTGACTACTTCCACCGATGAGTTCGTGCCTTTTGGTTTTGACCTGGATGACTCCTCGCAGGACGACTCCGAGTACACTACTTCCGATGATGATGAGTTCGTCCCATTCCACTTTGATATCAGCGAGACTCCCAAGGCCGGACCTAGCCGTACTTCTTCCACTACTCCGTCTGTGCCTTCACACCCTAGGGCCCCCGAGGACTTACACCTTGTTGACCCTGATCGAATTCCGTCCACTGTGGACCCCGATGTCGACCTGCACCACACTAGATCTATTCCTCCGCGGTCCCGCAAGAAGGTTCGCTTTCAACCTTCTTGATCATCTGTATATCCATCTCTGTTGTATATTCACTTTTGTGTACCTCTGTTCTCTCTCCCGTATTGCTCGTCTACCCATTCCTCGAGTCTGCCTTACTTAGGACGTACTTTGTCCTAAGTATAGGGGGGTGGACGAGCCGAGTGTTCATTCATCGTTCCGTCTGATCACTCCTGTTGTTGCCTATACTTAGGGCTTCTTTCACCCTAAGTATAGGGGGAGTGACGTGCACATCCTCACGATCTCTTCTTCCATCTTCATCTCTTTTCTTCTTTTCTTCTTTTCCTCTTTTATCTTCTTCATCTACCGAAAAGGTGCCGCCCTTGTAGACAGTTTTCCATACTTAGGACGTACTTTGCCCTAAGTATAGGGGGGTTGGCACCCCGAGTTGTTCTATCCTTTTCGATCCTCTCCATTGTCTCCTCTTCTTGTCTATACTTAGGGATATCTTACCCTAAGTATAGGGGGAGACAATCTGAGTACGATCTGTTCATTCCCACCCTTGACCCTCCCTGCTTTGTGTACAGTCTGCTATACTTAGGATTATTTGATCCTAAGTATAGGGGGGACGGTCAACTTCTCATTCATTGATTCATCGATTCATTCATTTATTCTTTAGGCTTTCCTATACTCAGTACGCGTTATGTCTTCTCTTTTCTCTCTGATCTATGAGGACATAGCTCAAGCTAAGTATAGGGGGGTCGTATATACTACGTATATACTTTAGCCATAACTCGTACTTTCGTATTTTCCTAATAATATGGCTAAAAATTCTTTAAAATTCATTAAAAATTCTTAACAAAAAGATGTGATTATTCCTCAAATTCTTTTTGTATTTACTGATTAATAAATCAGGTGAAAATGTTTTTTGCAAAATGTTTGAAAAATAGTTTGAAAATCTTTGTGAACATATATTGAAAACTATTTTGAAAATATTTTGTTTCGTGTTTTCAACCTGTGTAAAAATGTGTGGTTTGTAAAACTTCTTTTCTTTGTGTGAAATAAAAATGTTTGAAAAATGATTTGCAAAATGGTTTGAAAAATGGTTGCAAAAATGATTTGAAAAACCTATATATACTGTTTTGAAAGCCTTTGCAAAATGATTTTCAAATGTGTATAAAATGTTTGTAAAAATTATTTTGGACTATAGTTTTCAAAAATTGTGTGTAAATTGTTTTCAAATAAATTTGAGGAATATACACATCATACCAAAATCCACTATATATGTATAAAATTGACCACTTACCTTGTAAATTCTTAAAATCTACTTCTTGTAAATATAAGAAGCACTCCCGTGTACATATTTTCACCTATTTTTCAGCCAAAATCTTTTTATTTTCAAAAATTCCCAAAAACATTTGCAAAATTAAAATCCAAAAACATTTGAAAAATCTTTCTGAAAAAAATACAAAAAATTGCATCTGCACTTGCATGCATCATCTTTTCAAAAACCCATAAAAAGTTCAAAATCTTGAAAATTGCATCACAAAAATATTTTCTGCATTGCATTGCATAGCATTCGCATTTTTCGGATTGAGTTTGATAGTTGAACAAGTCTAAGTAAAATCCGAAGATTGGAGCTTGATTGGACCTTAAAATATACCTAATAACAGGAACCTTATAGGAACTGGGTTTGAGGTACTTCAGGTCTAGTTGACTTAATTCTTTGAGGATCACGGGACTTGGTTCAATGGATTCTTGACTGCCTAAGTAGAGTATTTCGGAGCACACGCACGACTCTTGTTGATAATGACCTAACTTGGACACCTGCACCTTTCACATGGCTCAACTCAGTTGGATTGGTGAGGGGATTGGATTTGCCGGTATGAGACGCACACAAGTGGAAACACTTGTCCTCCTCTAGGGAGGGAAGTGCACCCCAACCCGTCCAGTGATTAGGAAGTCTAAAGACAGGAGGCTGTGGGTTGCGATAAAGCTTCAAAAGAGGGATAGTCTATTGGCTTAAGAGGAAAAACTCCTTATGTAAATGCTGCTGTGAATAGTATTTCAAAAAAAAAAAAAGAAAAAAAAAAGAAAAAAAAAGAAAAAAAAAAAGAAAAGGTTCAGGCATGTACAAAAATAAAAAGCCTGCAAGTATGTACAAAGTCAATAAGCAAGCTTAAGTTCCAAAGTCATATTATGTGAGCCTGCAGCAGGATGACTTGACTACACTGGTCTTGCATCCAAGGATAGGTAGCTACACTGGCTACCGTCCATTCTTCTCTTCACCCCCTCCTCTTGAGCTGGTTGCCACTTGAACTTAGAAGGGAATACCCCGCTCCTCGAGGATGGAGTCATTGGATTGGGGAATCATTGGGTTGTCGTACTGGAGAAGTCAGTTTCTTTGTCATTCTAGTTGGGGAGAGCCACCATCACCTACACTGTACGAGTCAGATTCATAGTCGTAAGGGTTTGCGTATGAATTGAGATATTTCTGACCTGGCTATTAAGGAGACTTGGACAGAGTTTTGGGACTCTCAAGGACTGTTGGATTTCAAACACGGTTCTCACTAAGGTTCCGCCCGCACTAAAATTCCAAAGGTCCTATTTAAGCTCCAAACTTTGATTTTGTGAAGACAAGTTTGATAATCAAGTTTAGTCCACCTTTCTTCTTTTTCTTTTCTTTATTTTTCTTTTTCTGCACTTATTGCATAAGTGTTTGCTAGGGACTAGCAAAGGCAAGTATAGGGGGATGATGAATCCACGTTTCATCATCTTTATTCTATCATTTTGGCCTTAAAAACCCTAGTAAATGCGTGTAAATAGGCGTAATTCATGCATTTTAGCATTCATGTATATATGTGTAAATATTGTATAAAATGCGGTTTTTAAAGCCAAAATAATAGAATAAAGAAAAGAAAAGAAAAAAGAATAAAATGTTGTAAATATTTTATGACCCAAAACCCCGAGACCTAGGCATCTTGATGAATAGGTCGACAAGGAATAAAGTAGGGGGAGATAAGGGCCAAAACACAGATAAAATACCTATACATTATATTTATTCTTTATTCCTTTTGGGACCTATTTTTGGTTCCACTTTTTATTCATCAAATAAAGAAACTTTGTACAAGAAAGTTGTAGATAATTTAATAAAGAAAAATACAAAATTGATTTCACAGAAAAATAATGTACAGATAAAAAGTTATGGTCTGAATAAAAATCCAGAATGCCAACTTCCCAGACCCGTATCTCACAAATAAAAACTCCAAATGCAGCGTACTCACCTTTAATTGTATATAGAAGAAAATAATCTAATTAATGGTGGTGGTTTCGCATTTGGCGGAGCTACGGTTTGAAAGTTGACTTTTGGACCCTCATTGTATACTTGTACATATTAAAATATTCAATTTATTAATTATTTATTATTCTTATAATTTTATATTTTTATAATGTTGTAAGTAATACTTATAATAATTATGTATATTAAAATTAGAATAAAAACATCATTAAAATACAAATAAAAATACTTGTATATATTCAATACATAGGTATATTACCTATAGACATACCTATACAAAACATACTTGTATTTTATTAAATATACAAAATAAATCAGAAAAATAAAATAAAAATATATTTGTGTCTATAAAAGTATTTTATAATTTTAGAAAATAAAAACCAAAATAGAATAAATTAAAAATACCTAAATAAAAATAAAATACTTAAATATATAGATATAGATACCTATAGGGGTATAAATGCAAACTTGTAAAAATACACTTCCTAAAAATAAATAAAAATCACTATAAAATACTTTATAAAAAAATAAACATTTTTCATTTTATAATAAAAAATCAATAAAATCGTTTTCTATTTTAATTTGATTTTACAATTCTTTTTCCCAGGTTTTTCCTGGTTGGTCCACGTGGACCAACCAGGGGGCTAGGAGAGTTGACCTCGGTCAACTCTCTGCCCAACACCTGGGCTTTGTCAGAATGACTTTTCTTGGATTTCGTGGATTTATGGAGACCACGCCTTGCATTATTTCGAGTCGATTCCTTCACGGATTTTTCTCCCCTACCATTGAACTTTCACGCCATAAGATTTTCTTGGGGATTGGACTTCTGATGAGCCTTGTGCGCCTCGTGGAAGGTGCCCCGTCGACCATCTTTTCAAATAACCCCCAAAAGCCCCATTTGAACTTTGAACCCTCTTTGACCGAGTTTCACGCATGCTCCTGGAGTGCTTGAGGTAGAGGACGGTGACAGCGATCTCCCTCGACCCTTTGCAGCGGCGTTTAACGCAGGAGAGGAGCGGATTCCACCATCGCCGGAGCACCGCTCGTGGCGGTTTCATCTCGCTGCTTCGGCGGCTGAGGTCTACTCTTTCCTTATATTTCTTAGCATAAAATCTCTTATAGGTTTAATTCTGGTCCTGTAGTTTCCCGTTAATCGCGTTCTTAGCCTTGAAACTATATTCCGTCGATCGCCGGACCCACGCCGGCAACTTCCACCACCTCTCGTCACTGCGCCCACACCCTTAACCACCCGGCCGGGACCCCTCTCGAGCCCCTGTTTAGCTTGCAGGTATTGAGCATCACGTTGAAACGCTTGGGGGGAGGATCTCGCGCCGCCGGAGGAGCACGCCGGCGCCGCCACGTCCGCGCGCCACCCCACCTGCGCGCACCAGGAACGAAGCAAGGGGGAGGGGGGCACGCTACAGCTGCCGTCCATCCCGCCCCCCTCCTTTTAATCGTAGCCGTCCACGCCCAGGCGAAGGGCCACCGTCGATCGTCTTTTAATCTGGCCATCCGCGCGTCCACGTGGACAAGTGGGGTATTTTGCACCATCCCCCCCAACGTTTTTGTAATATTTAAGTAATACTAAATCTTTCTTCAGTAGTTCTATAAGTTTGTAACTTTTGCTAAAACTCCCCCTGGGGTTTTCGTATCTCCACGTCGACCCTTGCCAGCCAGACGCACGTGCGTGGGCACGTGCGCGTGGCCATTTTGCGGGCTAGGTCCTCGCGAGTTTTGTTATTTTTTTTTGTTAGTCCAGATAATATTTTGTTCAGTATATATTTTGAGGGAGAATTGCATGCTCATCCTGGACTTTTGAATATTTACATAGAGGCCCCCGCCAGGCGCGTGCTATGCGCGTGTGTCGTGGCTATTTTGCAGGGACGGGCCCACTACTTTGAGTGTTTATGTCTGGTCCACTAAGTTGATGATTGCATATTATATTTTCTGGACAAATTTCATTTAAGCCCTCGCACTTATTGCATATTACACAAATGCCCCTGCACACATGAATTTTCTTGTTGTTGCTCTAATTATTGCATGCATCTATTAAACCCTAAAAAATCTACAAAAATTAACTTAAGTTCCTGTTGCATTGTAGATTTATGTCATATTTTTATTTTTCGTAATTATTGCATTTTATTAATTATTAAAAATCAAAAATAGCCATTTTCAGCACTGTTTGCATTACAAAATACCAAAAAAATATAAAAACACTCCAGAAAATTCCCAAAAAAATATATATTGTGTCTTTTAGTTTGAATTAGCTCCAGACCAAAAATCATTAAAAAAATATAAAACCAAACTCCAAAAAATTGCAAAACTCTAAAAACCTTCATAAAAATTTATAAAATCCATAAAAAATCCAAAAATAGCGTTTTCTTTTCCTAAATTTTCTTGGTCTCATTATCTTTCACTGAAAATTAAGTTGGGGAATTTTTGCCACTAATTTCTATTTTATTTCTCCATTTTAAGTTTCAGCCTTGCTTTTTACTACTGTTTTCTTTATTTTGATAATTAAAAATACCAAAAACATTCTAAAAATTACCCAAAAATCACAAAAACAGTAAAAAAGTATAAAAAGACCAAAAAAACTTTATTTTCATATTTTTGAATATTTTTCTCTATTTTTATAAATACCTCTTTTTCTCCTTTTATTACATTGCTTTTATATTCCAATATTGCAAAAGAAAATAGAAAAATATAAAATATAAAAAGAAAATAAAAATCAGTAAATTAAAAATCAAAATACAAAAATATAAAATTAAAAATTAAAAAAAATATAAAATTAAAAACCCACAAAAAAATAGCATCATAGACTCTTGATCACAACTCACACATTTTTGAGCACTTGTGCCCCGAACTATCCTGCTTGCTCCCTGTGTTCGAACTCTCTGCATACTTGACACTATACACCATTTGTGCAGAGTTAAAAATAAATTTTAACTCCACATTATTTCTAATTTGTTGATCTTTAGTGTGGGTTAATTGTTGTTTGAATCGGGATTTCGAGCGGTCACCGCATCGACTGCGGTTTCGCCTTGTGAAACCGTACGACCCTCTATTTTTCCGGTTCAACAGCCGCTGATGCGAGGACTGTTTGCAGATTTTTGAGGAAGCATATCATCACGCGGTTCGGGGTTCCACGAGTTCTTATTTCTGATGGGGGGTCTCATTTTATCAACGACCAGGTGAAGGCACTTGCTAGCGAGTTCGGCATAGATCATCGTGTTGCTACACCTTACCATCCACAGACGAATGGTCTAGCTGAGGTGTCGAATAGGGAGATCAAGAATATTTTGCAGAAAGTCGTCCGCCCTGACCGAAAGAATTGGTCACAGCTTTTGGATTCGGTCTTGTGGGCATATCGGACGTCTTTCAAGACTCCATTGGGTACATCTCCCTTTCGCCTCGTTTATGGCAAGCCATGCCATCTACCTGTTGAGCTGAGGCACAAGTCACTTTGGGCAGTCACAGATATTCTTATGGATCCAAATGGTATAGGAGACCAGAGGAGGGCAGAGTTAGCTGCCCTGGAGGAGCTTAGAGATGCAGCTTTCTCAAGCAGCCTACATTATAAGGAGAAAGTCAAGGAGTGGCATGATTCTCATATCAGCCACAAGCATTTTGAGATTGGACAGAGAGTATGGCTGTTTGATGCCAGGCTTAGATTATTTCCAGGGAAGCTACAGAGCAAATGGAAGGGACCTTTTCTCGTCAGAAAGGTGCACGACAATGGTAGTATTGATATATTCGAGTTGTCTTCTGAGAGCACCTTTCGAGTGAACGGCCAGCGGCTCAAGCCATATCTAGATCATGAGCCGCGGGATGTTATTATTTGTGCCCCTATTCATTTTGCGTGAGATGTGGTCTTTTGACTCACATCTTTTGCATCTCACGCCTGATGTTCACTATTCCTCCGCCTGTATAGATCCAGTTGTCCATATCATTCTATTCTTTAGTCCCACATCCCTTTCCTCATCTTATGATTATGCTATACTTAGGGTGTACTTTACCCTAAGTATAGGGGGGATGTCGGACCTGCGGGTAGTCTTTTCATTCTTTCTGCCCCTGTTTTGCTGCCTATACTTAGGGATATTTTACCCTAAGTATAGGGGGGCAGATTCTGTATCTTCTTCACTCGGCTTTCCCTTCATGTACAGCTTGCTATACTTAGGATTAGTTAATCCTAAGTATAGGGGGGAAACCACCGAGTTCCTCTCATTCTATTCATTTATTCGTTCCTGTACTTATCCATTCCTTTTCACTCCCCTTTTACTAAGCACGAGTTATGTCTTCTTCATCGCTCTTGATCACTCTGAGGACATCGCTCGAGCTAAGTATAGGGGGGTGTGTATATATTTCATATATACTTTAGCCATAACTCGTACTTTGTGTGAGTGTGTTAATAAATAAAATGGCTAAAAATCTCAAAAATTTAAAATTTTTTCATAAACCTCTTTTATCTTGCACATACATAGCTAGTGTACAAAGTATTTTTGTAAAAAGGATTTCAAAAATCTTTTGTGTAAATTTTGTGTAAATATTTTTGTATCAAAATTATGTATATAGTACAAAATTTTTCCAAAATGTTTTGAAAATCAAAAGTTTGCAAAAATCTTGTGTAAATGTTTGTAAATATCTTTTTGCAAAAACTTGCACCTCATGCATCATTCATGATTTCAAAATATTTTTCAAAAATTTCGCATGATTGTAAAATATTTGTAAATAGCATCTTGTGTACATATATGTATATAGTTTTTCCTGGATGAGAAGTTGACATTTAAACTAAGCCTGGATTTAAATTGAGAAATGGAGCTTGAATAAGATCTTAATCCACTTAACTCCAAGAGGAACCTTATAGGATTTAGGTTTAAGGCTTTTCAGGTCCATAAGGACTTAATTCTTTGAGTCCACTAGGCTATGAGCATATGTCATCTTGATGAGCTTAAGTAGAGCACTTAACAACACACGCATGACTCTTAGAGACAATGGCTTGACTTGCACCTGCACTTACACATGGCTCTCCACGGATGAGGTGGTGAGGAGGCAGTTTCCTTTGGCTTGGGGTAGCATATGAGGGTAGTACTTCTAGGCGGAACCTCTCTTCTTCTTCTAGTGAAGGAAGTGCACCTCAACTTGGTCTAGTGGTGATGAAAGCTAAAGACAGAAGCCGTGGGTTGCAATAAAGCTTCAAAAGAGGGATAGTCTACTGGCTCAAGAGGAAATTTCTTGTATATGCTGCACCATGTAGATATGCTGTACAGAAGTCTTTGAAAAAAAAATGCAAAAATGCAAAAGAACTCCAAAAAAGTGGTGGGTCGGATTGAACATTTAATAACCCCACCGGAGTGTACATAGTCAAATAAAGCAAAAGCTTATGGTATCAATGATACATCTCATGAAGCTTGCAGCGGGAGACCTAGCTACACTGGCTAGGCTTCCAAAACTCTATACTTCTACCCCCTCTTCTTGAGCCGGTTGCACTTGAACTTAGAAGGGAATACCCCGCTTCTCGAGGAAAGAGTTGCTAGACCGAGGCATTAGAGTTACCAGGTTGAGGGAGGTTGTTTCTTTGTTACTTCTGAGGTGGGGAGCCACATATCACTTACACTGCTTGGAAAGACTCATGGTCATTAGAGTTTGTGTATGTAGACTTGTTCTGATCTGGTTTATTGAGGAGTCTTGCCCATAGATTGGTGGAACTTAGAGGCTGTTGAGTTTTAAGCTTAAGTCCAAATAAGGTTCCGACACAGTAATAATCCAAAGATCTGATCGAGCTCCATATTTCAATTTAATGAAGGAAAGTTTAATAATTCAACCTTGATCCATGTACATTCTCTTTTTCTTTTTCTTTTTCTTCCTTTTTCACTTCTTTTTCAAATAAGTGTTTGCTAAGGGACTAGCAAAGTATAGTATAGGGGGGTGATGAATACCCATTCATCACTCTTTATTCTTATATTTTAGCTACAAAAACCTATGCAAATGCATGTAGATATGTGTAAATAGGAATAATTAACAAAAGCATGCATCTTGTAAAAATATGTAATTAGCATGTTTTTGTGCAAAAATAAAAGAATAAAGATGAAAAAGAAAAAGAGGGAAATATTTAGAATAAATATTGAGCAACCTAACCCAAGGGAGGGCTCAGCATGGGCCTGACCGCATAAAAGCCAAAGTAAAGGGAGATAGGAGCTCATGTGTAGATATCTATGTAAATAAATAAAATTATATTTTCCTCAACCAAAAATATTCTTGTAAATATTTGTATATATAGAAACTCTTAAAAACAAAATAAAAATTTAAAACACAAAAACTCAAAAACACCTTTCACCATGTACATAAACCACCCTCCTTATCCATTTAACTTTATAAATAAATAAAATTATTTTCTAAACTTTTTGTAAATATTCCATGTTACATATTGTAAATACATAAAATAACAAGAAACAAAACAAAAATCAAATAAAAATTACAAAATTAAAAATATAAAAATACATTGTATACATACCATGTATATAAATGTATATAACTATTTATTCCACCCATGTATATAAGTGATAAAAATAAAATAAAAATACCCTTTTATTCCTCATTTTATTCTCTAAATAAATAAAATATAAAATAGGAATAAAATTGTACAAAAATAATAATTAAAAATCAAAAACCCAAAACCTATATATTGTACATATACCTATGTATAGACCTATTATGTAAATGCCTTATTTTTATTCCCAAAAATTAATTAAAAATCACAAAAAAATAGAAAAAAATAAATTAAAAATATTTCATGTTTTAAGTTTTTGAAAATTCGGTCATTTAATGGCCCAAAAAAATCAAATAAAAATGCAATAATTGGCGGCTCCTGATTGGTCCACGGGGGTTTGTTGACCCCGGTCAACTCCCCCCTGTGGACCACTTCACACGGGTCGTGACGCCCGACCCGATTTCCCCGATTTATTGCATCACGACCCGGTATCCAAATCCGTAAACCCCGCGCTCCGATCACCCCCCGTGCATCCGGGAATCTCGCCCGACACTTTGCCTAGGGATCCGTGCTCAATCGAGCCGGACCCGAGCCCTTCTTCCCGGACCTGCACCCATATATAGCCTGAGCTCCGCCGCATTCATTTCCCATCTTTTGGCTCTCCACCTTCACTCCCGTGACCTCCATTGCATTCAGCAAGGTGACAGCTTCCGTCTGCTGTGTTGCAGCGAGGAGGAGGGTGCCAGACCATCGATCCGGCAGCCGTGCGCCGCCGTGCTCCGCCACCTAGTTGGAGCTCGAGCCTCAGGCAGTGACGACCTTCGAGGCGACGACCGGGAGCTAGCTAAGCTCCAGCATAGTCTTCCGATCCACCCAGGTAACCTTAGAACCTTGCCATTTCATTTAATTTTGAGTTACCCCCAAATCGACTCTCCGCCGTATTCCGTTGATTCCGGCCATAGCGTACATCTTCTCAATCATCGGGACACACTATCACCTCCCCCATCCCTCGACGCACCTTCTACGCCCATTCGTTCAACCCAGCTCCCCCCGGAGCTGGGATTCGGGCTCCACCATCCTCCGCTCGCCGGAGCTCATCCGCCCTGACGCATCGATCACCCTCACGTCGCTTCATCGGGTCGAGGCACTTTGCCCTCGACCCGCGAAGCTTTTGGTCTACTTTGCAGGTCAAGAGGAGGGCATCTGAGCCCCCCTCACATCCAGGCCAGGAGCTCGTCGTCGCCGACCTCGCCGGAGCCCCTCCAGGGCTCGGCCGGGTCATCTGAAGCCACCACCAGCTGCGGAACCTCACCGCCGATCTTCTCCGATACTTGGAGGCAGCTAGGGAGGTCCCGGGCACGCACACGAGGCCGACGAACCTCGCCGGCCACTTGTTCTTCGAGGAACCTCCTTCACCGTCCGATTAGCCCCTCCGCTCCAGTTCGCATCTCCATCGTCCATCCACGGAGGAGCAGATACCGTTGATCCTCTCGAGAGGCTGATCAGGACCGTCAGAGCAGAGGAGAGAGGCACCTGTACTGCCAGACGTCAGATCCCCCACGTGTCTCGCCCTGCACCGTCGATCAGGCTCAAGCGAAAAGGAGAGAAGCGCCAGCTCACCAGGACCGTTGGATCATCCACGTGGCGCGAATCCAGCCATCGACATTAAATAAGGGGTAATTTACTTAGGACCCCCTCGTAGTTTGTGTTTTTAATCCTAGTCCTGTAAATATTTTAGTCGTTTTATTTACGTAGGGTAAATTGCACCTCGGACCTTGTGTTTGTCTTTATTTACATTGATACCCCTGTGTATGTGAGTCCACGTGCTTCATCACGTGTTTAGTTGGGTATTTGCATCTTTTATCCTGTTGTTCTGTTGGGTTATGGAATGAATATAAACTTTCTGGTATTTGCATTTATACCCCTGTGAGTGTTTTATTTGAGCATGTGCGTGTATTAGTGGGTTAATTGCGATCGAGCCCCTGGACTTTTTGGTACCAGTTACCACAAAGTCCAAGGACTTAGTTTTTCTTACCAGAAGGCCCCTGAGTGCCCCAGGCACGCGCCACGCGCGTGTTTAGCTGGGATTTTTGCACCTTGAGCCCCAGACTTTCGGGTATTTGCACATTGGTCCTTGTGTACAGTGCCCCCTTTTGGATTTTGAATAAAATATCAAATCACCTCCAAATCTAATGAAAATTTGACACATGGCTCCTGCCATGGTGTAGGATTTTTGTAGATTTTTGAGGACATTTTTGATCTTGTTTGCTATTTTAAAAAATTCAAAAACATCTATTTTCGGCACTGTTTCACTTGAAAAATCACAAAAAAATATAAAAACACCCCCAAAAAAATCTATAAAAATTAGTTACTGTTCTTTGTGTGTTGTTAGATTGAGTAAAACCCCTAAAAATCTAAAAACACCTAAAAACTCATAAAAATCATATTAAATAACCTAAAAATCCAAAAACAATAATTTTGGTGCTCAAATTTTCCTTATTTTCTCTAGAATACAGGAAAATTACCTCCAGGGCCATCTGAGATCCTTAAATATTTTTTTTTTGGGTTTTGGGCCTTGCTGGACAGTACCCTTTGTTTTTAGTATTGTTTGATTTTTAGAAAATAAAATACACCTTATAAAAATCCCAAAAATTCACCAAAAACACTTAAAAACCTAAAAAACATAAAAACAATTTTTCTTGAATTTTTGCTTGATTTTTGATGCTTTAAATAAATTGCTCAAGTGTGCTTGTTTTTGCTTTTCTCATTTTCTTCATATATTAAAAATTTCCAAAAAAAATCTAAAAATCATTAAAAATCACTAAAAATATTTTCTCTGTATTTTATCTCATTTTGACTACTTCGTAGGCCTTTGGCCAACCCGTGCTCCTTGTGTTCGACCCTGGGAGCTATACCAGGTTAATCCCATAGCTAGGACCGCACTTCGTGTTTCATCTCTGATTTATTTCGCGGTTCGATTTTTTTTCTTGATATACTTAGCCCGAGTGATTGAGGTCGCGACGACCTTTATTTCTGTACCTTTACCTTCGTCGTTCGGGCGGTTATCAGCAGGCTAACTCAGAATCTCAAGATTTCAGAAATCAAGTGTCCTCAAAAATCCTCAAGCCTTGAGTGATAGTGAATGTGTCAGGAATATATCAACCAAGGAATGCATGAAATGCGTGATGAAATGCAAGACCATGAGTTTTTTTTTGTTTTGTTGTTTTTTTAAACAGGTATTATACACACTACTTATACCCATCCCCGATGTTAGATAAAATCGATTAAAGTGCGAGCTATGGATAAAGTAGATAAAATATATACCAATACACCCCCCTATACTTAGCTTGTGCTATGTCCTCATGGCACAAAGTGAAATGGTGACATAGCTCGTACTAAATATAGAAGGACTAAAAACAAAAGAAGAGAAGTGATGTATAAACAATGTATGCGGTCCCCCTATACTTAGGCTCAGGTCAGCCTAAGTATAATCGGTTAATTACAGATGTGGAACCGGGAAGAATTTCGGATGTACAAGAGAGTGTAGGTCTCGGAGAGGTGTGCTATCTGAGCAGATCAAATTTTTCATCAAAACCTATGCCCTGAGTGAAGGAGATCTGTTCAACTTGTACTAATTGCTCATTGGATTCGACAAAATGTTTAAGCAGCTGACCGTTGACTATAGATGTTTGCGCGCTATCTGCGGTCTCTGAGATCTTAACACTCCCATTATTGTGTACCTCTCTTACAATGAAGGGTCCCGTCCATTTTGATTTCAATTTTCCTTGGAAAATTTTCAACTTTGCATTAAATAGCCAAACTTTCTGCCTTGGGACAAAGATCTTTGTTCGAATGTTCCTGTCATGCCATCTTTTTACTTTTTCTTTGTAGATGGTGCTGTTTTTGTAAGCATGATTTCGGATTTCAGACAGTTCATTCAAATTCATGTCTCGGTTCTTCTTTCCTTGGTGACAGTTCCAATTAATCTTTTTGATTGCCCATTCTGATTTATGTACGAGCTCTGCGGGCAAATGGCATGGTTTTCCATATACCATTCTAAACGGGGAGGTGCCCAATGGGGTCTTATAAGCCGTCCGGTAGGCCCACAGAACTTGGTCCAGGAGTTGGGACCAGTTCTTCCTGTCAGGGCGAACGAGCTTCTGTAAAATTCCTTTAACCTCCCTGTTTGACACCTCGGCCATGCCATTGGATTGTGGGCGGTAAGGAGTAGCGACACGGTGCTCGATGTTGTATTCCTTAGTCAACTTCTTCACCTCCCGGTTGACAAAGTGGCTTCCCCCATCAGATATTAAAACTTTTGGAATTCCAAACCTCGAAATAATATGATCTTTCAAAAACTTGCAAACAGTTTTGCTATCTGCAGCTCGAGTAGGGATAGCCTCCACCCATCTAGATAAATAATCTACCGCGAGAAGAATATATTCAAATCCTTGACTATTGGGGAATGGGCCCATAAAGTCAATGCCCCATGCATCGAATACGTCACAGATGATCACTGGTTGCATAGGCATGGCATCTTTGGAACCAATGGTTCCTCCCATTCTCTGACAGACGGGGCACGACCTCACAAAATTATAAGCATCCTTAAACAAGGTCGGCCAGTAAAATCCACATTGCAATATCTTCTTAGCGGTCCTCCTCCCAGAGTGATGTCCTCCCGCCTCCAAGGTGTGGCATAGATTGAGGATACTTTGATATTCCTCTTGAGGAATACATCGTCGCCATATGCAATCCGGTCCTTCAAAGAAAAGGAAAGGATCTTCCCAATGATAGTGTCTCGCTTCAGATATGAGTCGATCGATTTTGTTTCTGGGCCAACCTTGAGGAACTTCATTAGTGACGAGATAATTCACCGTGTCTGCATACCAAGGGAGCGAGTCAATAGCAGAAATTGACTCGTCTGGAAGGTTTCACGGATCGATTCAGATTCTGGAATTTTGTTATGTTCAATCCGTGATAAATGATCAGCCACGACATTCTTAACACCAGGTTTGTCCTTAATCTCCAAATCAAATTCTTGAAACAGTAGAATCCATCTCAGAAGTCGTGCTTTTGCATCCTTTTTGGCCATTAAATAGCGAATGGCAGAATGATCTGTGTAAACTGTCACCTTAGATCCTAGAAGTATTGATCGAAATTTTTCCAAGGCAAACACTACAGCAAGCATTTCTTTTTCGGTCACAGTGTAATTTTTCCGAGCAGGGTCTAAAACTTTGCTTGCGTAGTGAATAGCATACGGGATTCCATCTTTTCGTTGTCCTAATACATCCCCTACAGCGACATCAGATGCGTCTGTCATGATCTCGAAGGGAAGAGACCAGTCGGGAGCTTGTAGGACGGGTGTCTCAATGATTCTTTTCTTGAGTAATTCGAAGGCTTCTAGACACTTATGATCTACCAGGAATTCGGTGTCTTTCCCAAGAAGGTCTGTTAACGGTTGGGCAATTTTTGAAAAGTCTTTGATAAATCTCCTGTAAAATCCGACATGCCCTAGAAAAGACCGTACTTGTTTCACATTTGTGGGTGGCTCAAGCTTTTTGATCACATCAACTTTGGTAGGGTCAACCTCCATTCCCTTCTTGGAGATGACATGCCCTAGTACAATGCCCTCTTTTACCATGAAATGGCTTTTTTCCCAAGAGAGCACCAGATTCACTTCCCTACTCTTTTGGAGGACTCGATCCAGGTGCGCTAGACAATCATCGAATGAATCACCATGGACTGAGAAGTCATCCATGAAGACTTCCAGGAAATCTCCGACCATGTCGGCAAAAATCGCAATCATGCACCGCTGAAAGGTGTCGGGGGCATTGCAAAGCCCAAAAGGCATTCGCTTGAATGCGTATGTGCCGAAGGGACATGTGAAAGTAGTCTTTTCCTGATCCTCGGGGGCGATGGCTACCTGATTGTAGCCCGAGTACCCGTCTAAGAAATAGAAGTATTCTCTCCCTGCCAATCTCTCCAGGATTTGATCAATAAAAGGCAGCGGAAAGTGATCCTTCTTCGTTGCGGCATTCAGGCGCCTGTAATCCACACAGACATGCCACGACGTAGGTACACGTGTCGTAATGTCTTCTCCCTCCTCATTGGTGATAATCTGGAGTCCTGACTTTTTCGGGACTACATGCAAAGGTGACACCCATTTGGAGTCGGAGATGGGATATATGAACCCATCTTTACACCATTTTTCGATCTCAGTCTTAACCACTTCCCGTAAGTTTGGATTCAATCTACGTTGGCATTCACGGGAGGGTTTAGCATTATCTTCCAAGTAAATATGGTGTGAGCACAGGGCTGGGCTAATCCCTGGAAGATCAGACAATCTCCAGCCTATAGCCTTGCGGTTTTTCTCCAAAACATTAAGCAGGCGGATCTCCTGCTCTTCGGTCAGTTGTGAGCTGATAATGATCGGAAATTGTCCTTTTTGTCCTGCAAGGAAGGCATACTTAAGTGTAGGGGACAATGGTTTGAGTTCAGGTAAGTCAATAATGTTTCTCGAATCTGGTTCTGTCTGTGATGTTTGTTTTTGTGATGTGGACGCTTGTAGTGTATCAATGTTGACCACCATCATGGTTGTATCAGGGATCAGATCGCTAATGATGGAATGAGGTGTGGCAATCGCCGCGTCCGATCTGTGTACCTTACTCAAGGATTGTCCATAAGGAGAATGGACTGACAGGTCTAGAATGGCCTCTGAGTCTTCAAGAGTATAGGTAGATGCATGGATGAGCTGGCAGACTAAGTCATCAACAATTTCCTCACCAGATGAGGTTGATTCTATCACAGCGGCTGGGTTTTGTCTCCAGGACCCAGCTGTTGGTTCTGTAATTTCAGTTTCAGTTTCTGATTTTTCAGACTCGGTGCTCGACTCAGTGTCAGGTCTTTGGAACCTAGTTTGCTGCATTTTAAGTTCAACTTTTCTGAACTGGATTCTCCCGGATGTATAATCAAATATAGATCCTGCGGTCCTAAGGAAGGGTCGCCCTAGTATCATCTGGGAATCTTTCCAATTTCTAGGGACATCCATGTCAAGAATTGTAAAATCCACTGGGTAGTTTTGTCCCTCTATGTTGATGACAATGTTTCGAATCTCGCCCCTAGGTCGCTTAGTTGAGGTGTCTGCGAATTGAAGTACGACTGTTGATTGCTTAAGAGGACCTAGATTAAGATGCTCATATAGGGTTGTGGGCATGAGATTGATGGATGATCCATTGTCTAATAATGTTCTTGCAAACTTGATTTCGTTGATGTAGCTAGTGACGAAGTGAGCACCCATGTCTCTTTTCTTTCTTGGCAGCTCATTTTTTATAAGACGAGATGTGGCTACTGAGAGTATGTGTTTCTTTGTTCGGCTAGGATTTTTTTTGCTGGCCCTAGTTGGTGTGCATCTCACCTTAAGGTATTTCCGAAAAGCCGAATCTCTTTCTATCATCTCGTCCAAGGACAGAGTGACCTTAATATTTTCCTTGCAGATGCGGGCCATCTCATCATCATTTTTTTGGTTTTTTATGTTTTTCTTCTTCCCTGCCGTAAGAGCACGGGGGAAAGGAACAGATTTGTTGTGATCAACATCATTACTTTTATTGAATGAAAAAGTTTGTGCAGGACTCTGACTCGGACTAAAAACCGGGAAACTTGGTGGCATTTCTTTGTCTGACTCAGACTCAGACTCTCCATTATATCCGGGTGGTGTGGGTGGGACTTGTTCTTTCTCCTCCTGTCTTCCTTTGTCAATTCCCCCAGGATTGTGTGAATTGGTGGACACTGGGGCTATGTCATCGTGTTCCTTTGCTCGATCAGGCATGGTTACGGTCCTTCCGCTCCTAAGAGAGATATGATAAGAGTCATTATTTGAGGAGGGCTTAAGCTCAGGTATGGAATAGTCAGAGATTAATACCTGATTGTGTCCAAGGCTATTTGGGTTAGCCTGGACTTGAGCTGGAATCACGGTCTGGGGTGCTGTCACCTCATCTCTCCAACGAGAGAGTCGATTTATGTCGACTCTCATGTCATGAAGCTCATCCAGCACTCGCTGGAGTTCTGGAGAGATAGCAGAAGAGGAGGAGGACCCTTGGCCCTGCCTGGCCTGAGGTCGCTGATATTGCCCTTGTTGGCTTTGGCGTTGGTTCTGCCGTGGCTGAGGTTGTGGGTTCTGATAACCCGTGCGATATTGCTGCCTCTGCTGTAGTTGAGGCTGGTAGGTGGGCTGGGCTTGCGGTGGACGAGGGTTTGGAGTAGAGTTTTGGCCTGAGCGATTGACTGGTTCCAAATTGTACCAGACTCCGTTTATCTCCAAGACTTGTGGAGGTTCCTCAAAATCAGTCTGAGCGGAGGTTTCATCAGTTTGAGAGGACAAGGCTTGGTCTCCACCCCAATGGCTTTGTTGCCCTACCCCTTGACCTTGAATGTAGTGAATTTGGTGTATGGGTACGGGGGGTGTCATCTTTGATACCCTGTCAGCCAATTCCTCCATTTGTTTCGGCAATTTAGCTAATTTCTCCATATCAGATGATTTATGGATCTCATCCACCTTTTTATAAATCTGCTCAACCATAGTTAGCTTATCAGCTATTATTCCCATGTCAGCATTGTGGTCGGTTGTCAGATTATTCACCATCTTTTTGGAGCCAGCTATGTAAGCCCGACTAGTGGTTTGTGCACGGCTAGACTCAGCAAGTCTTTCGAACACCTTGTAGACGGTGTCCTCGTGGCGCCCCATGTAGCTTCCTCCGCAGGATGCACTAACCAACCCTTGAGTCTCAGGGTTCAGCCCGCTCACAAGACTTTGGACCAGCATCATTTTACTTATCCCGTGTCCTGGGAATTTCTGAACTAAGTCCGTGAATCTTTCCCAGGTTTCATGAAATGGTTCATTCGGGTGTTGGGTGAAACTCGTGAGCTTGATCCTCATTTGGTTAATTCTACTAACTGGGTAGAATTTCTTTAAAAATAGAGTCTTGAATGTGGCCCACGTAGTGACTATTTCCCCTAGATTTTTCAGCCAGTAAGCCGCCTTATCAGTCAAGGCGAAGGGGACAGCTCTCAACCTTATGTAGTCTTGGCTAACCCTAGGGTGGCAGAGGTTAGCACAGACTAACTCGAAGTCTCGGAGGAAGATATATGGTTCTTCATGATTATTTCCTCCGAACTTTGGCAACAGTGCAAGGAAATGCGGTTTGTGTTCGAAAGCATCCTCAGGGGGAACAGGTCTCAACCAATTATAGTCTTCATCTAATTCTGGGAGATACGTGTCTTCCATAGCAGCCTCGCCTTGTTGTATTATTTCCAACTGCGTTCTAAGTAATTCATTGGTTTGTTCAGCAGCTGTTATCCTAGCCAAGAGTGCCGGGATAGGGTCATTGTCGTTCTCATCGTCCCTAGAGTTCTTCTTAGGAGGCATTATGATTCACCTTCAGAGAGGAAGAGTTTAGAGATAAGTGTTGTGATTAAAAAGATTTTTGCTAAGGGGAAGAGATTCCTTAGCGGAGGAGTAAAAGATGAAACTTCTAAGACAAGGAGGATAGAGAGATAGTCCTTACGAACAAGCAGACACAAGTCAAACACCAGCCAATTTTCAAGTTCACCACTCAACACAGATGAAGGCACGTCAGGGTTCGACCGCTTATCTTTTCAATTTTAATTTAATGACAAGACAATCTTGCAAATTAAGCGGAGCTGTTAGGAGCCAAAATATTTTATAAAGACTGTCCCGAGTTCATACAACTAGTTGCACCCACTTTCAGCCAGTACAGGTGTAAGTACGGACCGTTTAAACGGCTACCCGTGTTACTTGAGGACGGTGCCTTCCGCGGTGTCCTCTAAACCACCTACTCTGCTAAGGGAAGTCGGACCGTAAACGGCTACCCGAGACCCTCACTGAAAAGTACCTAATTGTTTTTAAAATCAGTAGTCTGAATGAAATATTTCGGTTTTTGGCTCTACCCTAAGGTGTGCGATCTTGTCCTTACACAAACAATGAGTAGGTTTCTCTCCACCAATAAAAGTTAATTTTAGGTCAGTTTATTTACAGTCACCTTGATTAGCAATCCCAATTTTAGATTAAGGTTATCACTGTAGTTTATGTGAGCACAGAAATTCACGCCTAACGATCAGTCCCAATTCCATTAATTCCTAAGTTGTAAAACTTGAGGAGGGAGAATCGAAAAAGCCAATGCAAGCGTAAGTCAATGATGCATGCTTAAGAGAAGGACTTACAGTGAATCCTCGCATTCTTCATGCGGGATGCAAGACAAGGAATTTTAAATTTACACTAAATGATATGCACAGATGAAAAACGCCCTAAGCAGATAGTTCTATTAGCGGGAAGAATTGATTTAAAATTTGGCTAATGTTGAACGATCTATAGTGCGTTTAATTAGTGAAAAAGTGTGGCCTAGAGATTACGAGCACAATCAATAATAAACAAGCAAGCGTATATGTGCCTAAGTCCTACGCCACTCAAGTCGGGTCCCAACCACACAGAAGGGGTTGAAACAGACCCGACACACCACAGGAATGTTCAGTCTTAATTATTACAAGGGTTCAAAGAGAGGGACCCTGAGAATATTGCAAAGTTAAACCTATGCTAAGCTCTCTCCCACAAAATTAAAATTCGATCTTCATAGCAGATCCTTGAATTAATATCGAAATCCAGCTCCCAGAAGTCTGCGAAGAGAGAATTTGCGGTTAGTAGCAGAAGTAAGAAAAAAAATGCAGAGAAAAAAAATGGCACAAAAATCAATTTTCACAAAAACCAATTACCGAAATGATTTTAAAACCCTAAAAATTCACCGTTCCCCGGCAACGACGCCATTTGATGACCGCAAATTCTACCTCTTTAATAGTCGATATTTGTAGTATAGGAGGCGGATTTCGGTCGTCAAAATACCACAATCTTTGAATGTTGTGGACTATTTTTACTTGGCAAGTTTACCAAGGTCGAACTCAGGGAACAGTGATTTTTAGTTGCGCGGTCTTAAATCAAATTTAATAATTAATAAATGCTCGATTAATTCCTGTGTGGGGAAAATATAATACAAATGCGAAGAAAATGCAATGCAAGAATAATAAACAGAATTTATGCCCAGGATCTGTGATTTGGATCGTATCTAATTTTCTAATAATATGATCAATAATTTCCTCAAAATTAATTACAGATCAACATGTAATTGAGTCAATGCTTCAGATCAATAATTTTAAGCTCAGAATAGTTGAAGCGAGAGATCAGACCTCCAAATATTTTTGAATTAATTCCTCGAATAGTTGGCTATAAACTTAGAAGAATGGATCTAAATTAATCCCCTATGAAATCTTAAATGTGATATTAACCATCAATGACAATCAGAGTTCACTATCCGACCTCCTGCAAAAATTTATCACTCAATTCTCAAGCATAAGTATGTCAAAATAAGCCTGCAAAAGTCAGTGATGATCGCAAATAACAATTGACAATAAACCACTTCAGATCTGTTCACAAACTATGCTAAATGGTAGAGCATGAAAAGAGCTTTGAAATGACATATTATACGCTAAAATCGGAGTCCGTATGACAAAGATATGATAAAATGAAATTCCAGGGACTAAAATGTAAATAAAATAAAGTTTGCTTTGCAAAAAGGTCCCTGAGAGGACTTATCTGTAATTAACGAAAACTTGAGGGGCCTTTCTGAAATTTTTCCCTGGCGGGGGTATTTTTGCAATTTATAAAAATGCTAGGGGCTCTGATGCAATTTTCCCAGTGCCAGGAGGCTTGGATGCGGAGCTGGAGGGTCGGGCAGCCGAGGCTGAGGCTCGGGGGCCCGAGGCTGAGGCTTGGTGACGTGGCAAAGACTTGGGTCCGGACCTGAGGCTCGGCGGAGAGGTCGGAGGTTCGGGCGCCCCGAGCCTCGAGGCTCGGGGGGGGGGGTACGTGGCAGCACAGGGGCCGTCGGATCAAGGGCAACACTTGCCCGATCCGACGACAACTGTGCGTTGCGAGATCGGACGGTGCCGCCGCGATGCGGGGTCGGTGGCGAGCGAGCTTCGGCCGGGGCGGAGGCGAGGGCTGTCGACGAGCGGCGGAGGCGGCCGGAGGTGGAGGAAGCACGGTCGGCGGTCCCTACGCCGGTCAACACACGACCGGCGGAGGGCGGTGAAGGCGGAGGTGCTGTGAAGGTGCGTTGGAGCTCAGCTGGGCGAGCAGGTCGAGGCGGAGGTGTCCGATGTGCGGCAGAAGCGCCTGGAGTCGAAGGAGGCGTCGCAGGCGGCTGCGCGGCGCAGGTTCGGCCGGCTGAGGCGGAGGCGATGTACCTGCAGGGGTTAAAGCAAAACAAAAGGGGAAGGGGACTGGGGGGAGGGGAAGGGGATGTGCTGGTGCTCCGACCTTAGCGAGGTCGGAGATGGATGTGGGACGGGGATTTCGACCCTCTCCGATGAAGAAGAGGGGGATACCTAGCTGACCGTGGACTGGGGCAGCAGCAAGGGGCACGGGTGTGCGCCTTGGATCACGCCTGCCGGAGGAGGCTTGCCGACGAGAAGAGGGTGTTGTCACCACCCGATGCGTGGTCTCTTCTTCCTCGCTTGCTGGAGATGGCGGATGGGGTTTACGGCTGGAGAAGGATGAGTTCTTTATAGGAGGGCGAAGGTAACGGCTGGAGAAGGGGAGCGGCCGCGGCGCAGGCGTTACGCGCGGGGAGGAAGAGCGTTGGTGGAGGTCGGCGGTTACGAGAGGAGGAGGAGAAACAGCGGCCGGAGGGAGGGTAACGGCTGGAGAAGGAAGATGACAGGGGCCGCGTGCTAGGCACGTGACCCGAGGATGGTTTGGAGAGAGAGAAGAGCGGGGTGCCACGTGGCACGCCCAGGGGCTGCCACGTGGCACCCCCAAAAAATTTCGAAATAAAATTAGAAAAGAAATAGCAGGAGACCTCGGATCAAAAAATTTCCTTCACAAAAGTTGCTCGTCTCGACGAGATCTACAACTTTCATGAAGACCCTGAGAGCAAAAGAGGTCACCTGTGAGAAGTGGTATTTTTGGTGGCTTTCCATTTGTACGAAAAACCGCATTTTTGAGATTTGTAATTTTTTTGGTGGTTTTAGAGGGGATAAAAATTCTAGAAAAAATACGATGAAATAGAAGAAAATTATTTACACATTAATCTAATTTTTTGGATTTTTAAAGGATAAGAATTTAGGAAAATAAAATAAAAGTAAGAAACGGGCAACTTTTGTACAGACCGACAACGGACACTCGGACTTGGTCAGTTTCTTTGATTTCAGTTTTGATCTGGATTTGGATTTTCACGTCGCTTAATAAAACTTTCATCAAATAACATAAATGAAAAAGAAACAAAATTAAAAGAGTTAATTAAGCACATAAAATCGCAGGTCAAAATTAGCAAGAAGTTAAAATGCGCAAAAGAGGCCCAAAACCCAACTTATACATATGAGCTCCGAATTTTATGAAATTGGTCTTGTTTTGAAGGTATTTGAAAATGGAGTACTTTAAAAGTGAGTAGACCAAAATCGGACACTGTATGTAGGAGATATGCTCATTTTAGTTTGTCAGATGTGAAATTTGACTTTGGGATTATTTGACACTTATTGGGGTTAGTAATTTTTTTGTATTTGTTATTTAATAAAGTTAGTAATATCTACACAATGGAGATGGTTTCAGGTCAATCGGAGTTAGAAAGAATTAACTAAAAATGTGAGAAGTTAGCGGCTTTTTGGGCTAATTTACACAAGGGATTTTTAATGCAATTTATGCATGATGAAATGCAGATATTATTTACACATGTATGAATGCTAATAATGCTCTATTAATGATTAATTGCAAGTGGATGATGGGGGACATAGCCTAAATGACCAATTTTAGCATGATGAATACGAGATTCATCAGCTATCCAGCACACATCCCCTAAGAAGAAAGAGAAAGACATCGGAGCACCACTTGTCAGCGGTCAGATTTCAGATCAAGAATTCTAGCATACCCTATTGGACAACATATCATCAGTGAATATTTTACCCTTCCATCTTCTCGTAACTCTTCATCTAAGGCCTCTCAAGCGAGCCCTTCAATTTCAGACTGATCGATCAAGAGGCCGAAGGGTATACTCAAGGACATTGTCGTGGTGGTAAAAGGCACAAAGTTAAGGTCGTAATTGATTATAGGACTGACATTGTTACATTCCCTTCTAGCAACATGGCGCCGAACTTCGATCCAATAGAGACTCTGCCAGAAGACGAATGTATTTTCGGACCCTCAAAGAAAGAGGCATGTGGGATCACAGATGAGACACGACATGATCATATTCCTCCTGATTCTACAGAGATCCGAGATTTCCTCTCTAGAGAGGAAGACTTGGAGAGCACATCGTCCGATGATCCGAGACACATATTTTGGAGATGTGTTGACGAGATTCACAGTATTTACGTCATTGAGATGAAACCGTTGGTGACACGTACTTCGAAGGCTGAACCAGTCGCGGTTGTAGATCTTCCAGTCGAGCCTTCCTGTTACAAGGATATTGAGCCCTCTTTTCATGCAGATTCAGAAAAAGGATTAGTTAATGAGGAGATTAATCAGATCGCAATAGAATTTGACCTCTTTCTTGAGTCTACTTCAGAGACCATGGAGTAGCTTTCAGAGGTAGGTTATGTCCATCTTTTCGGTCATCTGGGTTGCTCCTCACCCGTCGACATAGGTCAGGGATCCTCTAATTCAGATATGGATATCTCTGAAGATGACCCTAATGTCGACATTACTCTTGTAAACTCCATTGTTCCTAGGTCGCGCAAGAAGGCCACTCTTCGCTTTCTTGAGCTTGTATAGTTCGTTCACTTTGTATATATTCTTGATTTTATTCTTTATCCCTTCCATTTGTATTACACCCTTAGGTTTCATCTAGAATTTTTTCTATACTTAGGATGTGCTTTATCCTAAGTATAATGGGGTGTAGACACCGTTGTTGTTCATACCATTCTATTCTATTACCCCTATCGTTGCTTATACTTAGGGTGTGTTTTACCCTAAGTATGGGGGCGATAATATCTCTCATTCATGCTTTTGATCGTTGTCGATTTTTGTATCATCTATTCTCTCGCTTGTCTCAGCTGTTGATATTTTTCTCTATACTTAGGGATATTTTACCCCGAGTATAGGGGGGACAAGTAGAGTTGTTGAGTGTGTACATTCTCTTGACCTCGATCACCTTCGGTTTTTAGTCTGCTACCCTTATGATTACTTGATCATAAGTATAGAGGAGATGGCTGACTTCTATTCGTTTATTCGTTATTCTTTGAGTCGTTGTACTATAGGATTCTTTTCACCAATCTATACTTAACCCGAGTTATGTCTTCCTTTGCCGTTTGTTTGGTCAAAATGAGGATATAGTTCAAGTAAAGTATAGAGGGGGTGTCGTATATATACTATATATAATTTAGAAGCCATAATTTATTATATTTTTAATAATATGACTCTCTAAAAGTAAGAGTATATATTTTGGGTTTTTAAAAGCCGTAAGAAAATCATAAATATGACGTATAAAAAATGGCTTAAAATTGTATTAAAAAATATTGTAAAATACTTTTATAAAATCCTCAATTATTTAAAATTTATCGAAAAAATCTTGTAAATTATGGTATAAAAGTCGTATAAAAGTTGTATAAAATCCTTTATAAAATGTACTTAAGTCAGATAAAATTTGTGTAAATTCAATTAATCCACTAACTCTTTCAAAAAGACCCTAAATTTTGAAAAGTTTTAAAAATCAATAAAAATTTGCAAAAGTCTTTAAAAATTACTTAAAAACATCTAAGCCAGAAATCCATTTCAATAAAACATTTATTGCACTCGTTAGCATTTTTCAGAACAAGTCTGATTCTTGAACAAAATGGATGTAAGTCCGAGAGATGGATCTTGATTTAGACTTTAATGCACTTAATTCTAAAGGGACTCTATTAGGAACTGGAATTGAGACTCTTCGGATCTTTTAGACTTAATTCTTTAGGTTCCATGAGATTGTGTTCGGAATTCAACTTGAAAGTACCTAAGTAGGACACATGATGTCATGTATTTAACTCTTCTCCATTTGAATCAATTTTGAACTCATGCACTCTACAATAAGCTCAACTTGTATGGAGCTGCGAAGGGCAATCCATTTCGGTGGTACGTTTCCATCCTTGTCTAGTGGTGCTGATGTCTAAAGACGGAAGAGATTGCGGTTGAAACAAAACTTTGGATGAGGGAAGGATATGCTGGCACAATTTTTTCAAGACCCCAAAAAATGTACAGAATGGAAAGGTGTTATATCCATCGGGACATAAAATATATGTGCATTTCAACAATCATTTCTACCAAAAAGAAGCCAAATACATCAAATACCAAATTTTACCACAATGGTCCGAGCTTCAGAAAGCATGCATTATCTTAGTGGAGACTTGGCTAAACTGACCAGGTTTCACAAGAGATGTGATTACCCTGATCACACTCCAGTTCTCTTCTCACTCTTCTTACTTCTTTCTATACTCGATTGTGGACACAACACGACCTGACCTTAGAAGGAAATACCTCCCTCCTCGAGAATCGAATAGCTGGATGAAAGCCCAATGGGGGTGTATTACTGGGGTGGACGGTTTCTTTGCTTCTTTAAGAAGGAAGAGTTAAAACTTTTCACACACAGTACAAGTTGCTTTCAAAGCTGAAAAGTTTGTGTGATGGACAGATGGATCTGAGTTGGCTGTTGAGGTGAACCAGGATAAGGATTTGTGGACTTGAGGGTTGTCGAGGCTTAAATCCTAATTCTAATAGAGTCCCAACATACTATTAATCCAAAGGTCTAAATCCAAATTCTAGATTGTGGGAGAAGTAGTATTCGATTTAAAAAAATAAGCATATTCTAAGTTCTTTTATTTTCCTCTTTATTTTTGCTTGCACTTATTTATAAAATAATTGTTTGCTTAGGGACTAACAAAGGCAAAGTATAGGGGAATGATGAATCGATAATTCATCGCCTTTATTCTTTTATTTTGGCTAAAATCCTTGGTAAAATACACGTAAATAATCACTAATTCCAACTAATTATCATTCTAAGAACAAATATTAATATTATATATCTAACATTTATTTTACCCAAAATAAAAGAATAAAGAGAAGAAAGGAAAAAAAAGAAAAGAAGGATGGACATAACTATGTACAAACTGATCCTAACCCCGAGACCAGGTCAATATTGACCAGATCTACAAAATAAATAAGAAGGGGAAGATAAGGATCCTAACATTTAAAAATATCAAGAAAACCAAGATCAAAAATATTATTTATCCAATTTGCGCTTGTTAATAGTTCACATATTTTATTTATCACTTATATCATTTCAAATCAAAATACTTCTTTTATAAAAGTTGTTCATAAAATATATATTATTTCATAAAAATATCATAAAAATAATTCAATATAAAAATAAAAATTTACAATGAACTGTAAAAGTCGGAAAAGCCAACTTCATATGTTCATAACTATTTATAGAAAACTCCAAACGGATCAAACTCACTTTTAAACATTGTTTTATTAATGATACTATTTACTAAAAATATTAAAAAATAATAGAATGAAACGAATGAGTTTTGGTATTAGGGCCCTGTTGTATATGTGTACTATGTGTATAAACTTCCCGGAATGTAAGTTAATTAACCGTAAATTCGATTAACTTAATTTCTTTTCTAAAATTCTATAAAAATGTATATAAAAATATAAATATATAACTCAGTCAAAATACCAATAAAACTCGAAGCCACGAAGCCGCTACTTAATTTTTCTGAACCTCATACTACAACGTATGAACTTCGAATTGAGAAAACCTCGTCTTAAAATTCGTATTATTTAATTATATACAAAATCTTGTTAATTTCGTTAAAATCAGAATTAATATGAAAAATGCAAGTTTTGGGATGGTATCGGTACAATGAATCATATTTTATTATTATTTTAATTTACAAATTTATATATTTTATTAACCCTTTAATAGTTACTTAAATTAAAAAATCATTTAAATATCTATTCATTCAATTAATTAATTATATTAATTATTATAATATTACTTAATTAGTTATTGAGTTTTTTAATCAATTGCTTAATTAATGTTAATTATTATATAATTAATTGATTACGTAATAACTCCTTAATCATTTCTTAAATTAATGCAAATAATAAATTATTAAATTATTAAATTTTAGTCTTAGTTCTTTCTCTCTCTTGTGCACCTTCTTCGTTGCGCCCGCACGTCTTCTTCTTCATCTTTCTCCATCGCCGCCTGCCTCTCTTCCTCCCTCTGGCCAACCTTCCAACGCTTCCAACCGAATGGCCATTAGGCCAGTAGCCCAACGTCCCTACGGTGCTGCCACCTCTTCTCCGATGACCAAATCCATGGAGTGCTCCCCACGTCTCCTACACTATATAAGCACCCACATCCCTTCCATACCTCCTTTCTTCCTCCATTTCCAGCTCCGAGAGGTGACATCTCCCGTCGAGCGAGCGAGAGTGAGGTCCGATGAGGTCCACGTCGCATCGAGGTTCGTCTTCATCGCGCAGATACCTCTGCCTCCATCGGGAATAGAGGCAAGCATTTGTAGAGCTCCGCCGAGCTCTGTTTCCCAAGGCGCTTCTCCAACTCCACATACGATATCCATCTACCTCATTCCTGGTTAGTTCATCTCTCTTCTCATTGTTTTCTTCTTCTCCTTTCCCTATTTATTCTCTTGTCAATCCATATCTATTTTACATTGTTTCCCTTCGATTTCGACTATCATTCCCAAACTAAATTCAATCACCTGCCATTTCCACCTCCTAAACCCTTTCACAACCATTACTCGATCCCTGTCCTCCATCTTCATCGGGATTTCCATCAATGTTCGTTACCTTCCGTTCCTAGCAACCGGCTGAGGGCATCGAGTTGAAGCCTTTGCTGACACTTGCAAGTCATGGAGTCATCTGAATATCATCCATCAATACCCCAGCAGACCTACAGCTTCATCTGAAGTCACTTGAGTATCGAACACATGAAGCTTGAGGGTCAATTACATCAACATCGAGTCGCGACTTTTTTTTTGCTAATTTGTATGTATATTAAAGAGTAAAAGAAAAATAGTTACATCTCTACTACAAGAGGAGCAACAAAAATAGAGAGACAAAAAATAGTAGCTTGTTGCTACAGCTAGTGCATCAATGAGAGATCAAATTGATACAGTTCTGTGACCATAAGCAATAAGACATCGTACGAGTCGCGACTTGCATCTATTACAAATAGCCTCCTAGAGTTGTGTACGAAGCTTTCAACGAAGAGCACAAACTGGAGCTCTGTCGTGATTCGTTGTGCGCTGTCGCATTTGGAGTTGATTGAGATTGAGACGTGTTGTCGCTACTACCATCGTCTTCACCGCCCGGAGCAGGAATTTACCGCGCATGAGAAGAATGATTCACCTGTAGTGAAACTTCAACAAGTACCACATCAGAACTCCATCGAAGCATCATATCATCTCGTATCTGGAGATTACAAATCGTTGAGTATAGCCAGAGATCGTGAAACAAGTTACCAGTCGATCAAATCTGCCTCGATTACTGTCGCCGCTCACGAAGAAGAATTTGCAATTCGAGTGAGAAAGATTCACCATCGTTGCTCGAATGCCTGAAGACGAACCTCTATTTTTGGGGGGTCCTAATTCAAGTCGTCCGATCAAAAGCGATCGAATGGTTGCTAATTTGCCATACGTCAGCATCCAAGTGCCCCCTATCACCCCATCGCTTAACTCATTAAGCGACGCAATGCATGACCTGCACGTGCATCGCAGATAAAATTTAGGTCATGCGATTAAGTCCTGGTGTTTTTGCTTTTCACATCCAGGTCCTGTTGCTTTTGAGTTCACGTGCCAAGCACGTAGTCTTTGGGACTTTTATAGAGATTCCCTTGGGGGGTTCTTGATATTCCAAACAAGGCCAAACAGGTGGATATCACGAAATAAGCACATGATAGAACTCCATCGAAGCTTGTTCATTCCTTCACCTTGATCTACAAAGATTAAGTGACACCTTTTTTGGGGTTTCAATTTTCTGTAACCGCTACGGGGGCCTCCAACTTTACCTGTAATTGCTTCTTTTTTGGGATTAATATACCTTACTCTTACCATTCAAAAAAAACTCCATCGAAGCATCAGATCGTCTCGTATCTGGAGATTACAAATCGTTGAGTATAGCTGGAGATCGTGAAACAAGTTACCAGTCGATCAAATCTGCCTCGATTACTGTCGCTGCTCACGAAGAAGAATTGCAATTAGAGTGAGAAAGATTCACCACCATTGCTCGAATGCCTGAAGACGAACCTCTACGTTTGGGGGTTCTAATTCAAGTCGTTCGATCAAAAGCGATCGAATGGTTGATGCTTTGCCATACGTCAGCATCCAAGTGCCCCCTATCGCCCCATCGCTTAACTCCTTAAGCGGTGCAACGCATGCCCTACACGTGCATCGCATATGAAATTTGGTTCATGCGATTAAGTCCCGGGTGTTTTTGCTTTTTACATCCAGGTCCTGTTGCTTTTGAGTTCACGTGCCAAGCACGTAGTCTTTGGGACTTTTATAGAGATTCCCTTGGGGGGGTTCTTGATATTCCAAACAGGGCCAAACAGGTGGAGATCACAAAATAAGCACGTGATAACTGGAAAAATTATGTGCGACACCACCCCATCTTTTGCATACTACGCACATACCCTCTATCTTTCCATATGGTTACATATATGCTTGTAAACTGTATATAACTAATATACACTCTACATCCATAATAAATAAAAATATAAAATATAAATATAATAAAATATATATAAAAACCATATTTTACACTATATATAGTATAAAATAGTATTTTGCAAAATAAAAATATTTTCTATTTTTAAATAATTCTTTAAAACACTAAAAATATATAACACATTTTAATATCAGAAAAAAAATATAAAAACCTACCAAAAAATCCTACAAAAATTAGATATAGTATATATTGCTATATTTTACACCGAAAATTCAAAACAAAATAAAAATAAAATAATGAAACCAATAAAAAATATAAAATACACAAACTGCATAAATTCATAACTCAATAAAGAAAAATCACCTAAAATGCACAATATATTATTTTGAAGATAATTTCATCTACTTTCTAATAAACATAAATATATTTACTCTGCTACTCTTTCTATCTTAAAAATCCAAAATAAAAATCTGTTTCAATAAAAATTCAATTTCTAACATTAAGAACAAATCAAAATCCATAAAACAGAAAAACAAATTATAACATAAAAATAACAAAATAAAAAAAAGTAAAAATTATAAAATATTTTCTAGAATAATAAAAAATACAAAATACTTAAAAATACAAAAATAATATAAAATTCATTAAAAATCAAATAAAAATCCAGAAAAATCTTTAAAAAATAATATGAAACATTTACCTTAGTTTCTCTATAGTTTAACCCTAATATTCCAATAATTTGCCTCCCTGAGTTCAAGACTCCCGTACTTTATCTCTATACATCAAAATTTAGGAGTATAAATAAAAATAATAAAAAGATTAACTAAAAATTAAGCTTTCTGCTAAAATTTCACTCGACCGATTCAATGACATTGTTCTTCTTTTAGAATAGTAGATGCAAAAGGCATGGAGGTCTGGTAATAAGAACAATTTAATGAATACTTACAACAAGCAAAGCGAAATAATGTTCCCAAGATAAAGTTTTTAACTATCTACTAATTAACTGGTCACTCTGAGATAAAACAAAAATTTAACCAAAAACTTAAGCCCTCATACTGCTTCATCTTTGGGACAGTCCTTTCACTTCAGCATATTGTGTTGACAACGAGTGCGGGGATGAGAACCTTGAGATTTAGTTAGATTGTAATGCAAGTAAAAGGGTCATTAACTTTTGGGTCCGACCAATGCTCATCCCTACTTCCAGATTAACTAGCAAACCGATGTTCACTTGGCTTTCATTTGCCAAAAGGAGGAAAGATTTAGGTAGAAGTTTGGAACCTTAAAAACCATCAAAGCATATTCCAAAAAAATGTGTATTCGATAAGGTTCACATTTTCTTCGTAAAACGACAGTTTAAAAATAAGTGAGAATGATCTTTGACATCGGATAAACATAATGGGAAACCATTTACTAAGGTAATTTGAGGAGATGAAGTTTATCTCGGGTAGTAAATTTCTAGTAAGCAACTGATCATAGGAAAAAAAGAGTCTTGGGTGAAAAAACTTTGATCAAAGATTTCCATGAAGTTTTTCCAATATTGCACCATGGGTTCGAGTCATGTGTAATTTCTTGTTGAGAGACTTCTCACCAGATTTTCCAAGGAGGAAAATGTTATCAATAGAGGATATCATGGTATTTGTCCTGCAAATGCTGAAGATGATATTTGAGAGACATTCTATTCAAGGTCTCACCGATCAGTACTTGTCTAGCTTGGGATTTTAAACCAATTTTGCTTAATAGTAAGATGCTTAATGGCTTGTGAAACAAAGGCTTTTTTATTATAAGTATGTTCCAGGATTTGAGGGAACAAGTATTTGATTGGTTGTTCATTATTTAAGCTATCATACCAAAGGAAGTGTTACCTTGATATCATATTTTCAAACTCACCTCTCTTATATGGGAAGATCCTATCTTAATGGCGCATTGATGAATCCATGATTCAACATCTCTTTTCTTTTATTTTAGTTTAAAATCCTCGGGAAAATACTTATAAATAACAATAATTTTTATCTTTTATCATTGACTACTCATTTGTTAATATTGTATATTTATCACTTATTTACGTCAAAATAAAAGAATAAAGAAGAAAAGGAAAGGAAATAATAAGAGAAGATTGTATATATGAAATAAATGCAGACTAACTCGAATCCCGAGATTAGATCAAGGCATGACCTGATCAACAAAGAATAAATTAGAGGGAGATAGGGTCCATCATTTATAATAATTCCAGAAAACTAATGTCACAATTTACATATACATCATTTTCCCCCTTGTACATATATTCACCTATTTTATTTATCAACAAAATAACCACACATAGAAATGTTTCCTTCTTAAAATTGTTTGTAATAATATTTATTAAGTTATAAAAATATTAGAAAAACTATTTAATTAATAGATAAAACAACCTTAAATAAAAATATTTCCTTCTTAAAAGTTGTTCGTAATAATATTTATTAATTTACAAAAAAATATTAGAAAAAATATCTAATAAATAAATACAATGAACCAAAAA
Organism: Ottelia alismoides; assembly: GCA_037367405.1. Lineage (NCBI taxonomy): Eukaryota > Viridiplantae > Streptophyta > Magnoliopsida > Alismatales > Hydrocharitaceae > Ottelia > Ottelia alismoides. The sequence goes on along the minus strand of JAZKJV010002909.1, from coordinate 87,330 downwards.
GGCCACAAAAGCCAACTTTCTAGGTTTATAATTATTTATAGAAAATTCCAAATTGACCAAACTCACTTTTAAACTTCGTTTTGTAACTAATATTACTTAGTAAAAATACCAAAAAAATGTGTGAGTTTTGGCATTTGGATCCTTTTGTATATATGTATGTATAAAAATATTCTTTATTTTCTATTTAATTACTACTAACTCCGATTAGCTCAATTCCTTTTCTAAATTGTTTATAAAAATCATTATAAAAATAAAAAATATAAGTAAAAATAATTTTGAATAAATACCAATAAATGTCAAAATCAGAAAGCCATAAAGCCTAACTTCTGAACCTCATAGCTCGGCCATATGAACTATGAATTGGATGTATTCACTTTTATAATTTGTTTTATAATATTATCTATCAAATAAAAGTAGTTTCACTAAAATTGGAGTTAATATGCAAAAATTAGGTTTTGGGACCATATTGGTATACTTGTATACTTGTACATATTGTGTGTGTTTTATTTATCTTTTTTCTTGTATATATTTGCACATATTGTATTTTAAATATTTTGTACATATTTGTCTTATTTATATAAAATGAAAATAAAAATAACAAAGCCAAAAATAATAATAAAATATTGTATTTATTATATAGGTATAATGTACTTATATTGTATATATGTGTATTTATATGTACAATTAAATTATTTTTAAAAATAAAATAAAATATATTAAAATCCTTAAATTATATTGTAAATAAAAAAATATTAAATTATTTAATTATTTGTAAAAATAATTTATTAAAAATTGGATTGTTGTATATTTAGGTATTTTACACCCATTAATAAAGGTTTTTACATATTTTACCTTATTTTTTAATTTTAAATTTTATGAAAAATCAAAATAAACATTTTATTAATTTATAAACATTTTTATTTTAATTTAAAAAATTTTTATATACTATTTTAATTTATTTATTTCTCTGAATTCTGGTTGGCCCATTTCGTTTTGTTGACCAGCCAGTCAACTCTCCACTCTCCACTCAGCCTGAATAAATCTACTCAACCCGCCAACTTCGTGGATTTTTTCCGATCTGCTCTAATGTACAATTGACCTAATTTATTCACCCAATTATTGTCCATACAACCATAATTTTCACCCAATCATTTTTTGCCTCATCTCGTCTCATTTCGCACGCCTAAAATTCACAGCTTCTCATCCAAATTTTCACATGGAACTGCTTCCATTTTCCATCTTTGTCTCTTTCTTCCCTTTCTAATCCAATGCGAATATTATTTACACATGTATGAATGCTAATGATGCTAAATTAATTATTAAATACATATGGATTTTAGAGAAAAGAGCCTAATTGACCAATTTTAGCTTGTTGAATCAGAGATTCGTCACCCACCTCCAGAATGGTTCCTCGACCATTACCTCCAGAATGGCTCTCTCGACCATCGTGCCCTTCTCAGATGTGCTTCCACTAGGGGTGAAGAAGTCGATATGGAAGAAGCTCAGTCAACCTTGGGACGTGATGCTCTCGTCGTCTCGGGGGTGATTGGCTCTAGTTGAGGGTGTCTCCCATCATGCAAATGACATGGAGGAGGAGGAGGGAGGAGGTGATCAAAGCAAGGAGAAGAACGTACAGAGAACCCAACGCAACCCTGTCCAGCTTAGCATCACCACAACCATCCCAGCACCATCCCCACCATCACAGAGCCTCTCCAACATTTGCAACCTTCAGTGGTGTTGCCCTCAACTAGCCAAGCATCGCCCCAACCCTCATAGCACCACATCAATATCCCAGCACTGCTAGGTTGCATCTTTGATCGCAGTGGATTAGACGATTCTTGAGGTGAAGCTCCAATGGTTTGACTATGTTTCATCCCAAATATTAGATCTTTTCATATGCTTAAAAGGGAAATAATGAATGAGACAAGTGGAGTAAAAATCCACCATCTGTTGGGGGTGGTTTGATTAATCATGCCTTAACTCAAACAAGTTGACTCAATAAGAGTCAAACTAACAACACAGTTCGTGGGTTAAAACTGACCAAGTTTACAAGATCGAGAAGATAATAATGATATTTACACGGTGAGCATGTAACTCACAAAGATTCCAGGGTTCGTGAGCTTAAAAATCCCAAAAGAAAATATGCACATTTCGATTTCCGCAGGTTCATGCTGGTTCGTATACAAAAGGTGCACAAGTTTCGTAGTTAATCAGTACATAATATTATGCATGAGAAATACATAGTACCGTAGCCATCATCTTGGCCATCATGAACTCGCTGGAGGTCACCAGAGCGCGTAGTTGGTGTCATCTTCGAGGTAGAGTGCGGAGAACAAGAAAATCCCCTTGATTTTGAATTTGGTGGTAAGCCATTCTTCCTATGTCATATTTTTAGAATGTATTCTTGATGTTCTTTAATGCCTCCCATCTAAATGGTATTCTATGTTGTTTGAAGGTAGCATTAGTGCTCATAGATCGTGGAAAAAGTACATGTTAACTCATCTACGAGCTAAGATAATGGAGTCGTTTTCCCTTCCTCTTTTTTAGCAGATGTTCTTGTTATGATTATGCCCTCCTTAATTTGATGGGAGAAGTATTGTTCTACGCCATTTCTAATGTTCCCTACCTCATAAGAAACAACCTTTTTAATTTGGGAAACCACCTTGAATGATACTGTGTTATATTTCTTTTAATGTATATTTTATCACACCATGTACAACTTCTACCAATTTAATATAACCACATGCATATATGAAAATTAAACAAAAATGTGCATTTGAAAACTATGAGTCGTACTACAACACACCATTTTTGAAAAATAAAGAGCATCAAGATGAGGTTCAAAAAATGCAATAATATAGGGACTCGGTGCAGATGAATGAAATAATGTTCCAAATAAAATGAACTTCACAAAATAACCTATTATTTTGAGCATATGTGTATTCATTTTATTTTTAATTGATTTTGCTATTTTATTATTTCAATAGATAATATAAAAGTAAAATATAAAAATATTTACAAGTGTGTGTATATGTGTGTATAATAAGATAAGGCGCGTTAAAAACGAACTTTTCAAATATCGAGTCATGTTAAACCAACTAGGATATCCCTTATAAGTATTTTTTTGTTTGACTTTAAAAATGAGTAGGTTTCAATTGGAATTCGTTTACCCGAGATTTTCAACTTTTATTTTTTTTGGCATATATAGGAAGCTAAAAAAGGCTATTTATTGGCATCCGCACAATTTGTCTTTTTTTTACTTGTTTTTTAAATTTTACTTTTATTTTTATTGAACTAACTGAAATGGAATCACATTCATCGTAGTTAGTATGAGTTTGTAGAAAATCATCACATTTTGTATTTTTTACTTGATATTGTACTCTTATTTTATTGAACTAATCGAAATGAGATCACTCTCATCGGAGTTAGTATGAGTTTGGTAGAAAATCAATGAATATTCTCTTCTTATTTAATTATTGCATTGGTCTGTACATATACGTCTGAGGGTCTTTTGGAAAATTAATTTTCGTTGCTCTTTCTTTGGACCTATTCATATAGTAATATAGTATATTTAGCCATTTTTGTTGCTAAGATGCTTTGCATTATTTATCTATTTTAGGTCATTTCTTAGTGTGTTTGCTTAGGAGCTTAAGGTTAAAAGTTGAGTATAATGTATATGAATTATAGATTCATCAACCCTTTATACATGAAATGTGTTAGTTTCTTAGCAAACAATTATTTGAAAATTATGTGAAGGAAACGAAAAAGAAAAGGGATTTTTACCCCCACAAACTCTATAATTTTTGTAAATTATCTGCCCGACCATGTAGACATCGTTATTATCCCCTTGACCCTGTAAACTTGTTAACTGTTATATTACAGATCATGCAGTTAACTTTCATCCATTTGACCATTAAAATGGGATGGATTTCGTCTAGAAAGGTTTATATTACTCTTATTGTTTATCATGTTTACAAAAGTTGTGGCATTGACCTCCTCTTCTTCCTTCTTCCCCTGCAAGAAATAGAGCGAGAAGAAGAAGAAGCAACAATAGTAATGGTAAAGTAGGTGAAGCAGGTGCTCGTGGAACCCATCCACCTGGCGGACGAGGTTGCGTCCACCTCGGACCTCTAACTAAGGCGGCATCCACCTCTGACTGCCCTGAGTGCCAAGAGCTCAAGCCAAGGTCAGAGCGGACGGCAGGTCTCCTCTGCCAAGTGACAAGATCCATTGACCTGTACGAGAGCACTCCCCCACCTCCCACACACACCACCGCTTTCAAGAAGATCTACACCCTCCTCGACAACTCCATCGACGACCTCTCCTGATTCCTCTGCGTCTCCTATTCCGATACCAATAATGACACATACCTCCGCCCCATCGGCGACAACAAACCCATCTTGGGGTTCACCAGGGAGCACGCCACCCACCTCTAGAATAGTTCCTCGACCATTGCCTCCAGAATGACTCTCTTGACCATTGTGCCCTTCTCGAATGTGCTTCTGTTAGGGGTGAAGAAGTCGAGAAGGAAGAAGTTTGGTCAACCTTGGGACGTGGTGCTGTCACCGTCTCGAAGGGATTGGCTCTAGTTGAGGGTGTCTCCCATCATGCAAACGACATGGAGGAGGAGGGAGAAGGTGATCAAAGCGAGGAGAAGAACGTACAGAGAACCCAACTTAGCCCTGACCTGCTTAGCATCGCCACAACCATCCCAACGTTGCCCCTACCATCTCGGAGTCGCCCCAACCTCTGCAACCCTCACTGGCGTTGCCCTCAACCAGCCAAGTGTCGCCCCCATCCCTCACAGCACCACACCAACATCCTAGCACCGCTCTATTGCGGTTTTGATCACGGTAGACTAGATGATTCTTGAGGTGAAGCTCCAATGGTTTGACTATGTTTCATCCCAAATATTAGATCTTTTCAGATGCTTAAAAGGGAAATAATGAATGAGACATGTGGAGTAAAAATCCACCATCTCTTGGGGGGTGGTTTGATTAATCAAACCTTAACTCAAACAAATTGACTCAATAAGGGCCTGTTTGGTTGCAGGGTTGGGCAGGGTTGGCCCAACCCTGGTTACTATTCACAAGGGTACTTCCTCCTCACAGATTACTATTCACCCATCCCAACCCAGCCCAACCCAACCCTGTCCAACCCTGCAACCAAACATGCCCTAAGAGTCAAACTAACAACGCGGTTCGTGGGTTAAAACTGACCAAGTTTATAGGATCGAGGAGATGATAAAGATATTTACACGGTGAGCATGTAATTCACAAAGATTCTAGGGTTCGTGAGCTTAAAAATCCCAAAAGAAAATATGCGCATTTCGATTTCCGCAGGTTCATGCTGGTTCATATACAAAAGATAGACGAAGGTGCGCAAGTTTCGTAGTTAATCAGTACATAGACATTACGAATGAGAAATACATAGTACCGTAGGGCATAGCAACATAGCAGTAACGTAGGGCATAGCAACATAGTACATATTGTATTTATATATAGCATCCACACAATACTTATTTAGAGAGTTTGTCCACTTGATGTTATCAGTGGTGATCACCCCCGTGATGGCCTCCACGGCCATGCTCGTAGTGGCCCTCGTGACGGCCATATCCATTGCCGTGCTCACCATTCTCGTAGTGACTCTCGTGATGGCCATAGGACCCGTAACGGTGCCCTTCGTTGCCGTGTTCCTTGCCCTCGTAGTGACCTCCATAGCCACCACCTTCTCCATGATGTTCGCCACCTTGCTGGCGACTACCATAGCCGTTGCCTCCTCGTTCATAACCGCCGTACTTCGCTTCCTCTGTTCAGTAATTACTTCGGAATGTGAAACATGCACGCAGATGCTATATATACAAATTACTGATCAAGCTAAATAAAGTGCAGACAAAAATTAATGCAGCGACCACGTACACGACTAAGTAAAAGAAATATAGTTGAACTCGCCTGCGTTTTCCGTCATCTTTATCGCAGCAAGGACGTCGGTCGAGATGGCCAGGAAAAGGGCCACCAGCAGTGCCATCGCCAACAAACGCTTCGGAGCCATTGATTATAACAAGGGACAGGTTATATGAAGATCGATCGATGTATGCTGGATGTGGACTGTGGAAGAAGAACACACACCATTCCCTCTATTTATAGGATCCCCTGCAACCACGGAGAGATTTCTCCAAGTTAATGGAGTTGGTGGAGTTTTATTGATATCCACACTTGGATGTGATTCCTTCAACTTAAACTATCAACCTTTACAGCCTTTATATATTCCCTTTTATGAAAAAGAAGAAGATGGTGGAGATGGGTTTGATGCAACGACTCCACTAGCTAGTGCAGCACACCATCCCATCAAATAAATTGGGTTGGTAAACCCACTATATATATTATCTTGATATCAAGTGCTTGTGCTAATATCATACTAGTCTGTACCCTTGCTTTGCACATCTAAGAAAATACCACTACTAACTTTTCATAACAGGTTATATAACAAAAATGACAAATTGATTTGTTTTTTTAATTTAAGAGCTAGAGATGTAAGAACGAATTGTTGAATTATTCGTTACTACATCTTCTTTGTTTTACCATTTAAATTGTGAAGATTAATTTTTTTGTTAATTCAATATATCATTATTTATATTTTATTTGTATTTTTTACTCAAAAATTTTCTTATATTTAACTTTAAGGAGAGACATAAATTTTAGATAGTATTATGCCAAATGTTAAAAATCTCAATTTTTGAAGTAATGATCCTATAATAATGCACATTATCGAATGTTTTCAAACACGTTTATTTATGTAGTTAGTTATATTTTAGATCATAGATAAGTCAAAAAATTTAAGAGTCGTCAATTTCCAAACAAAAAATCTATAAAGAAATCTAATATATATATATATGTATGTATGTATATGTATATGTATATATGTATGTATGTATGTATCACACGTATTTATAACAGATGAATATCAAAAATGATGAAAATCAAACACTTGTGTGAGGTCAGGTAAAAATGTGTGCGATTTTTTTTTAATTTCCACAACATTATGTAGTACGGATATTTGTATGAATCCATGATTCATCGCATTTATTCTTTCATTTTGACTAAAATCTTTGGTAAGATACATGTAAATAATCACTAATTCTAACTAATTATCATTCTCACAAATACTAATATTATATATTTAACATTTATTTTATTCAAAATAAAATAATAAAGAGAAAAAAGAAAAAGAAAAGAAGGATGGACATAAATATGTATAGACTTATCCTACTCCGAGACCAGGTCAATATTGATTAGGTCGATAAAATAAATAAGTAGAGGGAGATATGGATCCTAACATATAAAAAATATCAAGAAAATCAATATAAAAAATATAATTTATCCATTTTACACATTGATAATATTTCATCTATTTTATTTATCACTTATATCATTTCAAACCAAAATACTTCTTTTATAAGAGTTGTTCATAAGAATATATATTATTTTATAAAAATATCAGAAAAAGAATTCAACAAAAAAATAAAATATTACAATGAACTGTAAAAGCCACAAAAGCTGACTTCCTAGATTCATAACTATTTATAGAAAACTTCTAACATATCAAACTTACTTTTAAACTTTTTTATTAATAATACTGTTTATTAAAAATATCAAAAAATCTTAGAATAAAACGTGTGAGTTTTGGCTTTTGGCCCCGTTGTATATATGTACTATATGTATAAACTTCCCGAATTTTATTTGTATTTTTTACTCCTATTTTTTATATTTAACATTAAAGAGAGACTTAAATTTTATATAATATTATGATAAATGTTAAAATCATCATTTTTTGAAGTAATGATCCTATAATAATGCACCTTATCGAATTTTTCAAACACGTTTATTTCATGTAGTTTGTTATATTTAGATCATAGCTATTCGTCAATTTCCAAACAAAAAATCTATAAATGAATCTAACATATATATTTTACACATATTTATAATATATGAATATAAAAAATAACGAAAATCAAACACTTGTGTGATGTTAGGTAGAAATGTGTGCGAATTTTTTTTAAAATGTCCACAACATGATGCAGTAAGGATATTTGTATATGACCGCGGTAAAAATATGTGCGAATAAAATGAATAGGAGGCATACAACTTAACTAGTAGAGAAAGGACATTAAAGAAAGTAACATATCTACATTTTTTAAAGAAAAAGTTCGTCAAGCTCCATCATTACAGAAGAGGTGCAAAAATACCAAAAGGTTCATAGAAACATATCATAACTAAATGGCGGAAGGCATGGAAGTCTAGTAATTAGTACAATTTGATAAAGGCTTACAAAAAGCAAAGGAAAAAAAGTTCCTAAGATAAAGTTTTTAACTATCTACTAATTAAGTAATCGCTCTGAGATAAAATAAAAATTCTTTGGTGAAAAAACTTCGATCAAAATTTTCAGTGAAGTTTTTCTGCTATTACACCATGGGTTAGAGTCATTTGTAATTTCTAGTTAAGAGACTTCTCACCTTATTTTCCAAGGAGGAAAATGCTATTAATAGAGGATATCATGTTATTTGTCATGAAAATGCTCAAGATGATATTTGAGAAACGTTATATTCAAGCTCTCACCAGTCAGTACTTGCCTAGCTTGGGATTTTAAACCATTTTGCTTAGTAGTTAGAGTCTTAATGGCTCTTGAAACAAAGGCTGTTTTATTATAATTATGTTCCTAGATTTGAGTGAACATGCATTTGACCGGTTGTTCACTATTTAAGCTATCATACCAAAGGAGTTGTTCCCCTTGATACCATATTTTGAAACTCATCTCTCTTATATTGGAAGATCCTATCTTAATGGCACGTTGATGAATCCACGATTCAAAATCTTTAATCCTTTATTTTAGCTTAAAATCTTTGAGAAAATACTTTAAATAACAATAATTTCTATCTTTTATCATTCATCACTCAGTTGTTAATATTGTATATTTATCACTTATTTACACCAAAATAAAAGAATAAAAAAGAAAAGGAAAGGAAAGAATAAGAGAAGGTTGTATATATGAGATAAATACAAGCTGATCAGAACCCCAAGATTAGATCAAGGCATGACCTGATCAACAAAGAATAAAGTAAAGGGAGATAGGGTCCATAATTTTTTTTTTGAAGTCCAAGATAGGGTCCATAATTTATAATAATTCCAGAAAACCAATGTCATAATGCACATATACGTCATTTTTCACCTTGTAGATATATTCACCTATTTTATTTACCAATAAAGCAACCTTGAATAAAAATATTTCCTTCTTAAAATTGTTCATAATAATAGTTATTATTTTATAAAAATATTAGAAAATTTATCTAATAAATAAATACATCGAACCTAAAAAGCCGCAAAAGCCAACTTGTATGTTCATAATTATTTATAGAAAACTCCAAATTGACCAAACTCACTTTTAAACTTTGTTTTGTAACTGATATTATTTAGTAAAAATACCAGAAAATGTGGAATAAATCGTGTGGGTTTTTGTTTAGGACCCCTTTGTATACATATATATATATATATATATATATACATACATATACATATATATATACTATATGTATGAAACCTTCTTTATTTTCTATTAAAATAGTACTAACTCCAATTAACAAAAAAATATAATTAAAAATAATTTTGAATAAGTACCAATATATCTCAAAACCAGAAGGCCATGAAACATTAACTTCCGAACCACATACCTCAGCTATATGAACTCCAAATTGGGTGTACTCACTTTTGTAGTTAGTTTTATAAATTTATCTATCAAATAAAAGTGGTTGGAGTTAATATGCAAAAAGTAGGTTTTGGGACCATATTGGTATACTTATATACTTGTACATATTGTATATATTTTATTTATCTATCTTCTTGTATATATTTGCATATATTGTATTTTTAAATATTTTGTACATATTTATTATATTAATATAAAATGAAAAATAAAAATAACAGTGCAAAAACAATAAAAAATACCGTATTTATTATACAGGTATAATGTACCTATATTGTATATACTTGTATTTATACGTACACCTAAATTATTTTTAAAAATAAAATAAAAATATATTTAAAATCCTTAAATTAGTGTAAATATAAAATTATTAAATTATGTAATTATTTGTAAAAAATAATTTATTAAAAATTGGAATTTTTATATATTTAGGTATTTTATACCTATTAATAAAGCTTTTTACTTATTTTACCTTTTTTATTTAACTTTTAAAGTTATTAAAAATCATAATAATTTACTTTATTAATTTATAAACATTTTGTTTTAATAATATTTTAGTTTAAAACCAATTTATATATTATTTTAATTTATCTCAATTTCATTTAATTCTCTGAATTCCGGTTGGCCCATTTTGTTTTGTTGACCAGCCAGTCAACTCTCCGCTCTCCGCTCTCCGCTCAGCCCAAATGAATCTGCTCAACCCGCCAACTTCGTGGATTTCTCTGATATCCGATTGACTTAATCTCTTCACTCAGTTATTTTCCATACAACCATTATTTTCACCCCAACCATTTTTCGCCTCATTCCGCCTTGTTTCGCATGCCCAAAATTTGTTCGATTAATTTGTTGATTTAAATAAAATAAATCGAGAAGTGGAAGAGATAGATGAAATGATTTTAACATATTATGTGATGCATGTAGCAAAAGCATGCTCCTAAAAAGGAGGGATATAGATGTAAATGGCCCAAAACGGAGCATCCCAAATCGGCACATCATGTGCCGATTTGAGTTGCTCCCTTCTGGGTCATTTACATCCATATCCCTCCTTTTGAGAGACAAAATGAGTGATGGGTATTTTGAATAGGGAATAAAAAGGATGGTATGCACATAAAATATTCGAAGGGAGAAATCCAGATCGGCACCTCAGGTGTCGATTTGGACTTTACATCCCAAATCGGCACCTCAGGTGCCGATTGATTGATATTTTTTAAAATAATAAAACTTGATACATATTTAATTAAATACGAATATTTTGATAATTATTCTAAAAAAATCCGTTCCTCAACCATTGCCTCCAGAATGGCTCTCTCGACCATCGTGCCCTTCTCAGATGTGCTTCCGTTAGGGGTGAAGAAGTTGAGATGGAAGAAGCTCGGTCAAACTTAGGACGTGATGCTCTCGCCATCTCGGAGGGATTGGCTCTGGTTGAGGGTGTCTCCCATCATGCAAACAACATGGAGGAGGAAGATGGGAGGAGGTGAACAAAGCGAGGAGAAGAACGTACAAAGAACCCAACGCAGCTTGACCCGCCGTTTAGCATGGCCACAACCATCCTAGCGCCACCCCACCATCTCGGAACTGCCCCAACCTCTGCAGCCCTCGCTGGCATTGCCCTCAACCAGCCAAGTGTCACCCCCGACCCTCATAGCACCACACCAACATCCCAATACCTCTATGTTGCAGCTTTGATCGCGGTGGATTAGACGATTCTTGAGGTGAAGCTCCAATGATTTGACTATGTTTCATCCCAAATATTAGATCAATTCGGATGCTTAAAAGGGAAATAATGAAAAAGACATATGGAGTAAAAATTCACCATCTATTCGGGGTGGTTTGATTAATCATTCCTTAACTCAAACAAGTTGCGTGGTCCGTAGGGGTAAAACTGACAAAGTTTACAGAGTGGAGGAGATAATAACGATATTTACACGGTGAGCATGTAACTCAGGAAGATTCTAAGGTTAGTGAGCTAAAAAATCTCAAAATAAAATATGTGCATTTCTTTCATGTTGGTTCATATATAAAAGATCGACGAAGGTGCACAAGTTCCGTAGATAATCAGTACATAGACATTAAGCATGCGAAATACATGGAGAGAGCAGAAGATCATATTGTTCATCGTACGAAAGCAGTAAGGTAGGGCAAAGCAACAGATATAGTACATATTGTATTTATATATAGCATCCACACAATACTTATTTAGAGAGTTTGTCCACTTGCTGTTATCAGTGGTGATCACCCCCGTGATGGCCTCCACGGCCATGCTCGTAGTGGCCCTCGTGACGGCCATATCCATTGCCGTGCTCACCATTCTCGTAGTGACTCTCGTGATGGCCATAGGACCCGTAACGGCGCCCTTCGTTGCCGTGTTCCTTGCCCTCGTAGTGACCTCCATAGCCACCACCTTCTCGATGATGTTCGCCACCATAGCTGTTGCCTCCTCGTTCATAACCGCCATACTTCGCTTCCTCTGTTCAGTAATTACTTCGGAATGTGAAACATGCACGCAGATGCTATATATACAAATTACTGATCAAGATACATAAAGTGCAGACAAAAATCCATGCAGCGACCACGCACACGACTAAGTAATATAAATATAATTGAACTCGCCTGCGTTTTCCGTCATCTTTCTCGCAGCAAGCACGTCCGTCGAGATGGTCAGGAAAAGGGCCACCAGCAGCGCCATCGCCAACAAAGGCTTCGTGGCCATTGATTATAACAAGGGACAAGTTATATGAAGATCGATGTATGCTGGATGTGGACTGTGGAAGAAGAACACACACCATTCCCTCTATTTATAGGATCCCCTGCAGTCACGGAGAGATTTCTCAGAGTTAATGGAGTTGGTGGAGTTTTATTGATATCTACACTTGGATGTGATTCCCTCAACTTAAACTATCAACCTTTACAGCCGTTATATATTCGCTTTTATGAAAAAGAAGAAGATGGTGGAGATGGGTTTGATGCAACGACTCCACTAGCTGGTTGGTGCAGCACACCATCCCTTCAAATAAATTGGGTTGGTAAACCCACTATATATATTATTGATATCACATGCTTCTGTTAATATCATACTATTGTATACCTTTGCTTTGCACATCTAAGAAAATACTACTACTAACTTCTCATAACATTTTATATAACAATGATTACAAATTGATTAGTTTTTTTTAAATTTAAGAGCTACAGATCATGTACATCTATAACTTGATCTTGTTCTATAATTCACACAAATCCCTCTGTAGATTGGATATGTTTGTAGGTTGAGGTTGTTTACAAGTTCTGGGCACTGTTACTGCCACATATTACTCATATTTTATGGTATTAAATGTGCACTGTTGCTGCCGCATATTAAATTACTTCCGCATCATCTTAACTTTCATTGGATACTAGTGTATCTGCCCGCACTCCGTTGCGGGGTGAATGTAAATTTTGAAATTATTTAAAATTTAAAAAAAAAGTGAATTATTAATTCATAATACTAATAAAAGATTATAATACCAATAAATGATTATTAAAAATAATCATATGTAAATCTCCTCAATATTCGTCCATAAATCTCCTCAATATTCATTCTGTTAGTAATTTTTTATGTAGAGCATACAAAATACAAATATGTAGAGGATTAGGCTACGAAGCTTTCAGAGAATGGGTGTTGAGCTCAAGGGCCTCTGTTACCTATGATGAGTGGTATAGGTCCTTGCCTCTTTCTCTCTGATTCAACTCGATGAAGATCAATGGTGTATATATGGTTGCACAACCCACAGTGTGGTGGAGTTGCTACGATGCCGGTTTGATGTAGATTTGAGGTGACTATATGAGGAGGTTTCCAGCTCGAAAGAGGGTTAAATCTTGTCGACGGAAGGAGGTAGCGATGGCTCAAGTAGATAAGGCCTTAACAACTGTGAGATAACTACTCTTCTATGGACTCCTCAACATTGGAGATGGTGTACCGATGTCGATGGAAGCCACAGAGGAGCTTCATTCAGATGATAGACGTCTGACCAATTTCATCGGTGCTCGACTGATGTTGAGAAAGTGATCTGGTTATCCAGCTCGATGGTGGTCGAGCTCCGATGGTTGAATGGTGAATGGAGAGGAATCACTGAAGGCTTGTAAAAGTACACCTCACTCGGTAGTTTCAACATAGGTGTGGTAGATTTTTTGCGATGGTGACTTCGCCATTCTATTGATAGTTATAAGCCATCAACACCAAGGAATTTTTTCTTCACTTACTTTCCGAATGTGAAGATTGGAAAATTGTGTTTCTTCAAGTTCTTCCTCATAATGGCCTCTCACACATCCACACCTCTCCATCGCAATGCGTAGGAGCTCCGCCCATCATCCATGTTTGTAATGTCGTGCCGAGCAACAAACTTGAATCGTCCCTTTGAATTTGTAGGACAATGGACATGAGGCTATTGTGAGAGGGAGGGAAGGGCAAGAAGTGGATTTATAGGGGATATGAGAGGGTAGTTGCTGCTATTGGTGAGAGAGAGGGAGATAAAGAGAGATTTCTACGTAGGGACCAAGGAGGGGAAAAGGGAAATCCATATGATACATGTTGCATTATTGTATTTATTAGTAGAAAGAAATTTGAGAATCGATAATTTATTCTTAGTTTGCTCGTGTAACTTGTTTCTTTGTGTGTGTGTGTTATGAATAAACATTTGAATAAAAATTAAAATATATACGATCAACATCCATGTACGTATGCAATTAGTTAAGAAGCATAAAAAGCCATGCATTTTGCTATTATATATTCTATAATTAGTAAGTTGAAATTTTCCTTAAAAAACAGGAGGTGGAAATAGATTAACAGGACGTCTTTCAAATTTGTATATGAGGATCCATTTTCGTGATGGAAAAATGGATCGTATATTTTGAATTAGTTGCTCTACTCCATTTTCTCTTCACAGACTCGTTCTCATGTCCAAAAAAATCTATATGAGCTTTAATCTCTCACTCCATCTGATTCGAAAGGGGTTGGTTGTCGAAGAATTCTCATGTCCAAAAAATCTCTGTGAGCTTTAATCTCTCGTTTCATCTGAATTGAAAGTGGTTGGTTGTTGAAGAATCATTGATTGATAGCCTCTAGTAAAACCTCTATTGGTTTGAGATTTTTTTTTATTATCTTTTACCTATTTTGCAATTTTTTTTAGAGTCCGTTTGACCCTTTTGATATTCTTGTAGGCTCAAAAGGCGGGTTATTCACGGTAGGTATCACAGGGGTAAATCTCAAACTTCGATTTTTGAGACTAACCTGTGCGGCGTTAGCTTCTCGCGAGCTAACCAGCCTTCCCCGATGCGTGTATGATGTACACCAGCACACCAAGCAACCACGCCGCTAGAGTTACTCGAACACAAGCACTCAAGCACAATGACACAAGAGCAATTGGCACAAAACCCTTTGTATTGCAAGAGACTCACTCTGAGTGTGATATCTACAAATGAGCTCTACCCCTCCTTATATAGACAAGCCGGAGGTATATGAAAGGACACCATTATTACATGTACAATGAATAGTCATGACTCTTCGTCTTCTACGGAGACCCTTCATCTTCCGAGGTGACTCTTCGTGCGCACGACTCTTCATCTTGCATCCTTTCGTCTTTTGCAACCGACGTCATGTCACCCGCTCCGTCAGCATGCCATGTCGTCTGCCTCATCAGCACGCCATGTCATCATGCCACGTCATCAGTGGGCCCCACGCTCCTACGTAGGATGTTGCAGCTTGAGCTCCATCAAGTGCCGCCGAACACTTGTACTGTGCCAAGGGGAACCCGCACTCCTGCGGTAAACCCCATCCATAGCCGTCCGCAAGCTAAGGTGAAGTCCTCCAGAACTTCATAGTGTGGCCACCGAACCACACGAGCGTGCAATACCCATATTGCACGCTATTCCCGTACCTCGGGAGTTGGGGGTGTTACATGCCTCCCCCACCTGATCCATCAGGCGTCCGCGACTGATCCTGCGTCTTCAAGAAGTCCTCGATGAGGTCCTCGAACTGCCACAGGGTTGTATCTCGTTCCCAGCTTGCCTCCTCCTTCGGGAGTCCCTTCCACTTGACAAGGAAGAAGATCCTCCGGTTCTTCTTGCTCTGGCCCTCCACGTGCCTGTCAAGAATCTTCTCAGCAACCCTCGTGTGCTGAACCCGGACATTAGGAGGGGCACGTTTCGATGCCCTCCTAGCGTTGTCTTCTTTGTCCTCATGGTACTCCTTCAGGAAGCTGACATGGAACACGGGATGCAGCTTCAGTCTCTCCGGAAGACGTAGTTGATAGGCGAGCGGTCCCACGCGTCGTACTATCTCAAAGGGTCCATCGTAACGAGGAATTAACCCTTTGTGCGCCGTCTTCCTCAGGATTTTCTTCCAAATCTGGGGAGTAAGCTTCAGCAGCACTTTCTCCCCAACTTGGAACTCGACCGGCCTACGGCTCTTGTCAGCCGCCTTCTTCATCTTGCGTTGGGCATGAGCCAACGCATCCTTCACTTCCTCCCACCGATCATGCCTCTCCAATGCAAAGCGATGTACAGCGGGGCACCGTCCTTGGCTATTCTGCTTAGCCACTTCGTGCGGTGTCACGGGTTGCCTACCCATCACAATCTCGAATGGACTCTGGCCTGTGATAGAGGTCTGTTGCAGGTTGTAGCAGAATTGGGCAGTGTCCAATAAACTCACCCAATTGTGCTGATTGGCCGTCACGTAGTGCCTCAGGTACTCTTCCAGCAAGGCATTGATCCGCTCCGTCTGACCATCCGTCTGCGGGTGATTGCTGGTAGAGAATTTGAGATCCGACCCCAGCATCTCAAATAAGGTCGTCCAGAACCGACCTGTAAATCGGGCATCGCGGTCGCTCACGATGTCCAATGGTATCCCCCAGTGCTTCACCACGTTTTGTAAGAACAGCTTCGCCGTGATCTCTGTCGTGCACTCCTGGGGTGCTGGTACGAAGATCCGTATTTGGAGAAGCGATCAACTACCACCATTACCGCATTATTCCCATCCACCTTAGGGAACCCAGTGATGAAGTCCATGGAGACGCTCTCCCACGGACGTGAAGGAATGGGCAGGGGCTCCAGCAATCCCGCCGTCTTCTTCCTCTCTGTCTTGTCTTGTTGGCATACAAGACAAGTACGCACATAGACTTCCACGTCTTCCTCCATCTTCGGCCAGAAGTAGCTTGAGGAGAGGAGTGCCAATGTGCGCTCCACTCCTGGATGACCAGCCCATTGTGCGTCGTGTGCCTCCTTCAACAACATTTTCCTCAAGCCGCCGCTCGAGGGGACATAGGGCCTCCTGCCCTTCGCATAGAGGACGCCTTCCTCTATCCAGAATCTCCGGACTTCACCATCGTTCACGCGTTGCACCAAGCGTGAAGTGACCGGATCCTCCTGTGTCTGCTCCCGTATGGCTCCAGCATGTCTCCAGACACGCGGGTGATTGATGCAATCACTGCGACCTTCGGCTCCTCCGGTTCGCTCTTTCTCGAGAGAGCGTCTGCTACCTGGTTGGTCCGTCCAGGCCTGTAGCAAAGCTCGAAGTCGAACTCGACAAGAAAGTCTTGCCATCGCGCCTGCTTGGGAGTCAGCTTCTTTTGTGTGGCAAAGCAACTCGTTGCCACATTGTCCGTCTGCACCACGAACTTTGATCCGAGAAGATAGTGGCGCCATGTCCTCAGACAGTGGACCACTGCAGTCATCTCCTTCTCGTGCACGGAGTACCTCCTCTCCGCTGGATTCAACTTGCGGCTCTCATAAGCCACGGGGTGCCCATCTTGAACCAGTACACCTCCAAGTGCATAGTCGGACGCGTCGGTGTGGACTTCGAACGGCTTCTCGAAGTCTGGAAGTCGCAGAATTGGTTCTTCCACCACCGCCCTCTTCAGCTTCTGGAATGCCTCCTGGCATTCACACGTCCATCTCCAAGGCTGATCCTTCCGAAGCAGGTCCGTCAGGGGCGCCGCTTTCTTGGAATATCCCTTGATGAACTTCCTGTAGTAGTTCACCAATCCGAGGAAGGATTGTAGCTCCGTCGCTTTTGTGGGGATTGCCCACTCTTCAATCGCCTATGTCTTTCTTGGCTCCATGCGTATCGTACCTCCGCCCACGATATGCCCAAGAAAGGAGATGGTCTCCTGACCAAAGGCGCACTTCTCCGGCTTCAAGTATAGTCGGTTCTGCCTCAGCTTTTCAAGCACCATCCGCAGATGCTTGACATGCTCCTCCAAGGTCCTGCTGTACACTACTATGTCATCCAAGTACACTACAACAAACGAGTCGATATACTCACGGAAGACGTCATTCATAAGCGTACAGAACGTTGCCGGGGCATTAGTTAACCCAAACGGCATTACAAGGAACTCGAAAGACCCATAACGCGTAACACACGCAGTCTTTGGCTCGTCTCCCTCCTTGATTCGGACCTGGTAGTATCCCGACCTGAGATCCATCTTCGAGAAGTACTTGGCTTGTCCCAAGTGATCAAACAGGTCTTCGACATTGGGGACGGGGTACTTGTTCTTCACCGTCACCTTGTTCAGTGCGCGGTAGTCCACGTACATCCGCATGCTCCCATCCTTCTTCTTCTGGAATAGCACCGGTGCTCCATACGGTGCTTTGCTTGGACGCATCAGAGCAGCGTCCACCAGCTCCTTGAGTTGTCTCCGCAACTCCTCCAGATGTGTAGGGGGCATTTTATAGGGTGCAAGTGCAGGGGGCACCGTACCTGGCAGTAGCTCGATAGCGTGATCCACATCTCGCTTCGGTGGAAGTTCCTTGGGCAGCTCCTTCGGCATCACATCCTTGAACTCGCCCAGCATCTTCTTTACTGCCTTGGGGCATGGCTGTGTCTCCTCGCCATCTTCTTCGATGCGTACCGTAGCCAGATACGTCGTCTCCCCTTTCTTCAGCCCGTTGCAGACTTGCATTGCAGACATTGCTCCCGTCTGCCCTTTCTTCTTGATAGCCCTGATGAAGCAGGGGCTATCTGCAGCCGCGAAGAAGACGCCTCCCAGATAAGGCGTTACAGACGCCTTCGCCTTCTTCAAGAACTCGACTCCCAGAATAACTTGGAAGTCATCAAGAGGTACCACGAGGAAGCGTACCTTTCCCTGCCATTCTCCCAACTGGACAGTGCAGTTTGCCATACCTTCGATCTTCAGAGACTCGGAGTTGGCAAGCTTTACGCGGCACTGACTCTTCTCCAAGGGAACTCCCAAGTTCCCGAACTCTTTGCTGGAGATGAAATTGTGTGTCGCTCCAGTATCTATCATGGCTGAAAGGGTCTTCTTGTGTACCACAACATCGAGGTACACCAACTCTGGATCCTCGCGCTCCACCTCCACTTTCGCCTCTTTGCCCGACTTTAGCGGACACAAGCGAACGTTGCGCAGCAACTTGAGGTTCGTCATGTGCGTCTCTTCATCTGAGTTCTCCTCCATGGTCATGGAGTTCAGCTTCTCTCGTTT
The DNA here is from genome assembly GCA_037367405.1 of Ottelia alismoides. Taxonomy (NCBI): domain Eukaryota; kingdom Viridiplantae; phylum Streptophyta; class Magnoliopsida; order Alismatales; family Hydrocharitaceae; genus Ottelia; species Ottelia alismoides. The sequence continues at coordinate 68,101 of JAZKJV010002909.1, read as the reverse complement.
CGGACACTCCCGCGCCCGATGTGGCCCGTCACAAATGAAGCAGCCCTTCCCCTTGGGTTGTTCGGCCTTTTTGGAGGATTCCGCACCCTCCCGTGAAGTTTCGGCCTTGCCGAACTTCTTGAACTTTCCCTTGCTCTTTTCCTTGGGTTTGGCCTTGGTCTTCTCAAGGTCCTTCTTCTCTGTGGTGGGTTGGACTTTGTAGTCGACCAACGCATCCGCAACAGCGATGGCCGTCTGGAGGTCCTTCACTCCTTGCCTCCTGAGCTCCGCCTGAGCCCAGCTTTGTAGACCCACCATGAAATTAAAGAGTTTGTCTTCTTCAGACATACCTTTGATATCCAGCAGCAGTGATGAGAACTGCTTCACGTACTCCCGTACGGTTTCCGTCTGCTTTAGCCGTCGGAGCGCCTCCCTCGCTACCCAAGCAGTGTTGGTGGGTAGGAACTGCTCCTTCAGTTCCTTCACCAACTCATCCCAAGACGAGATGTCTGGTCTTCCTTCGGATGCACGACTCCTCCACCATAGCTTCGCATGGTCGGACAGGTACATCGCCGCCAAGGATACCTTCTCCGCCTCAGGAGTCTTGACAGCTTTGAAGTACACCTCCATGTCCCACAAGAAATTCTCCAGGTCTTTGGCACTCCGTGTACCTGAAAAAGACTTGGGCTCTGGGACCTTTGGCCTTCGAGACTCGCTGGATCCGCCCCCGTTCGCTATCGCCTTCTTGACGATGGAGAGTTCCCCCCAGTAGATCCTGCACCATGGACTCGAGCTCTTCCAGCTTCTCTCCAAGTGCCTTCACTACGTCGACCGAACGTTGGCTATCGCCACCAGCGTCCGATACCACGCCTGCGTCGTCTTCCAAACGAGCCAAGCGTTGGGCATGGGTGCCCATTTGGGATTGAATCTCCATCACGATTCCCTTCAAGGAAGCAAGACGATCTCGGTGTTGGGCGCCATTCCTTGCTCTGATACCAGTTGTCACAGGGGTAAATCTCAAACTTCGATTTTTTGAGACTAACCTGTGCGGCGTTAGCTTCTCGCAAGCTAACCAGCCTTCCCCGATGCGTGTATGATGTACACCAGCACACCAAGCAACCACGCCGCTAGAGTTACTCGAACACAAGCACTCAAGCACAAGGACACAAGAGCAATTGGCACAAAACCCTTTGTATTGCAAGAGACTCACTCTGAGTGTGATATCTACAAATGAGCTCTACCCCTCCTTATATAGACAAGCCGAGGGTATATGAAAGGACACCATTATTACATGTACAATGAATAGTCATGACTCTTCGTCTTCTACGGAGACCCTTCATCTTCCGAGGTGACTCTTCGTGCGCACGACTCTTCATCTTGCATCCTTTCGTCTTTTGCAACCGACGCCATGTCACCCGCTCCGTCAGCATGCCATGTCGTCTGCCTCATCAGCACGCCATGTCATCATGCCATGTCATCAGTGGGCCCCACGCTCCTACGTAGGATGTTGCAGCTCGAGCTCCATCAAGTGCCGCCGAACACTTGTACTGTGCCAAGGGGAACCCGCACTCCTGCGGTAAACCCCATCCTTAGCCGTCCGCAAGCTAAGGTGAAGTCCTCCAGAACTTCATAGTGTGGCCACCGAACCACACGAGCGTGCAATACCCATATTGCACGCTATTCCCGTACCTCGGGAGTTGGGGGTGTTACAGTAGGCTTTTCCAGAGTTTGAGTATACAATTCTGTAATAACCCTCGCTTGGTCCAGAACCCAACTAATCTAACCATCATGAGTAAGCGGCCAGTCCCAGGAAGGTGATTACACTTCAACTTAGTGTTGTGGATGGAGGATATATAATTCCTTTTACGACAGAATTGTTGTGATTCCCTTCTTTTTACAAAATCAATTTTAAAAGATTCAATCACATGCACTTAATCTTCTATTAATGCTATACATACCTAAAAAAATTTGCTCAAAATCTGATGTTTATTATTTTATCGTAATGATCAAAGATCCAATCAATATTTGAGCAATTCAAAACCCATTTAAAAAAATCAGAACCGTTACATCAGTGAAATTTGGTAGGTAGATAAAAACATTAATTGAAAATTCAGCCAATGAAGTTGGGTCTTTTGGAATCGATTTTGCAAATTAAGAAGAATGGAAACCACAACATCTCTGCCAACTTCCAAATTCTGAAAGGAGTAATTGAACGTAAATTCCCCCAATGACAGACAAAGCAATGCTTAATTTCAGGGATACATCACGCGGGAAATAGGGCTTCTGTCTGCAGGTGCAGACAACAGACCACAGAAGACGGCAGACCACGACACGTGTCTATTTTTGAAAAAAGAATGGGAGGTGACATGGCATTAGCTGGGCAAAAAAATCGAGCTTTAACTAAGGTATATAGATTTTGTAGCCACAAGTATCAACAGTGTGTGGCTTGTGGAACGGAATAGTCGGGGCCAAATATATTGGCTGCAATTATACCATAACCAACTTCGTTGCCATAGGTGACGAAATCCGTAGCTACAATTCGATGCCTCAAGTGGATTTTGTTGTTGGGAGATTAAGATGAGATTTTGGGGGATGACCTTGAAGTACAAATTTAAACCCCCTCGTCTTGTTGTTGGGTCATGCAATTCTTCTACGTCACAAGTACGAGTTTTTACAACCAAACACATTCATTTTAAAAAATATCGCGTTGATTTTCCATCATTTTCGGAGAGCGTCGCTCATCGAAAAAAGTTACAAAATGTATATCGTTGTGATGAACGTAAGAAGAGGAACCTATGTTTGCTATCATTTTTAAAATCTGGATCTGGAACTTTTTTGAGACAATTTTTATACATGATTGATCGTGTATGCATCATCGATCAGGCCAAATGACAGATCGATAGGTTGATAGATCATGTTAGTGGGCCAATCAATCATGTTGATCAATCAAACAAATTGACTGTACTCGAATTCTGAAATAAATGAGTTTTTAAAATTTAAAATGGCAGACATGGGTAAGGTTTATGAGATGTAGTAAATAATTGTAATTATTTATGTATTGGATTATGGTAGAGGAAAATTGGTCCAATATTAAATGCATAAAGTGTGCCACGTAATGAGTCTCATGAGAAAGAGAGCATGGATTACGAAAGTGAAAAAGATCAAGATTTGTCTCTATCCTCTATCGATTATATCTGATTGATGTTTGTGGCCTGTGGATCAATTATCCCACGAGGTCTTTACTTTGCATGTGGATGCATTTCCCATGATACATAGGTAGGAGTTAGTAACCGCAAGAGCTGTGCATGTATCATCGGATCTCCGAATAGAAGTTTATATGGTCGTGACCCCAACAATTGTCTTGGTTGAGTGACAAATAGTACTGGACGCCCAATGTATTTACGGAGTCTACTCGACGGAGTACATTCCAGGTTGCATGGATGGTAATCTACATTTCACTTTCATACATAGAGCACAAGAGGTCGCTCAATGTTGATGATGCTAATTTGTCTCCTAATGTCAACCCTACGAGAGAGGTTTGAGATGTAGTTAGCAAAGGAGAAGCGTCGTATCGGTTCCATGTATCCGGCAAAAAACAAGGTAGTCGTAGGTTCTTTCGACTACTTGAGATTGAACGATTGATTTGATCGTGTTGTATGGTCTTATGCCATGACTCGTGCTTTACACCATTGTGAAACTTCATTGACAGTAGTGGACTTGGGTGATTCACTACCATTTTTTGCGTGAGTTGTTATTCGTCCTCACCCATCGGAGTCATTTGCAGTGAATTGAATATGTGTACTTAAATTTAAGACAAATAATAATATTCACCTATCGAAGCTGTGTCCCGGTGAGCTGAGTTGTCTTGTAGAGATTGCATGTGTGAGAGTGTGTGCATCCATTGTCGAGTACTCATTAATTTCGATGCCTTTCTTTTTTACACTAGTGGTTATTATTGTAGTTCGTATTGAACAATTAGTCATAACATACTTTTTTCGTATGGTCCTAACAAGTGTTCAGGAGCTGCCACAACAATAGTAGCTGAGAGTTCGTGGAGCTGTGCTGGTGGATAAGGGGAAAATAAATACTATAGATACAGACATAATGGACGATGTAATAATGATGTGATTGAGATGAGTTATCATACGACAACGTCCCTTTTACATTGAGATAAATGGATGCTATCGTGCATCCAAAAATTGACTAGGTAAGAAATAAGGTTTGAATTTTCTTATATTATCCTAGGTTTTTCTGATATGGAATAACCATTCACACTTCACATTCAACAATTGTTCCACATCTCCTTATTCATCGTACTTTACAACAATGATTGCTTTTTTACTTCTCTACATATTCCACAACAACTACAACTAATTTCATATTTAAAACAGATGAAGAATACTGATAATACACATTTATCCAACCAAAATAAAATCTTATGAATGAATTTATCATCAAGGTTAACATTAGCATTTCTTATCTCCTTGCATTGTTAAATTACATTGATCCAAAAGGGCCGATGTTGAAACTATAGATGAGCATTGGTCTGGGATAATGCGAGTCGTGCTGCCCGAGGTCCTTGAGTCGAGTCAAGGCCCATACAATCTTTCAAAGTTTGGCCCAAGCCCAAGTCCAACTAGAACTAATGGCCCGGCTTGTGATCCAAACTTTTTTCTCATCTAATAACAACACCTTGGTGATCTCTCAAGTTCCTTACATATTTTTAATTCATTATTGGAAGGATCAAGCTTGAATATTATTGTATAGTATCTTATTAAGATTTTCTTATACATCAATTTGTAGCTTGTTACAGAAAGACCCCATGATATAGAGATTTATTCAACATAATATGGTATTTTTACGCTAATATTGTGCCTTATAAATGACGAAGAATAAACTATCTACAAATCTTTTCCAAGGAAAATAATAAAACCTATACACTCAACATATATTTTATACCAATATATTGACATTATATTTTACGTCAGGTTAGGCTGGTTAGCGGTCCAAATCAGGCTTGGGCCAAGGTATACGAAATCATATATATTTGTACTTCGGCCTAAGTCTTGTTTGTTTCAATTTTGGGCCGGACCGGACCAGACCGGACCGAATCATACCGGTCTAGCTAATCCTCACCTCATTTATCAATCGAAGGGGAAACAACCAATCATCCTTCTTCACCGCTAGCACCCTTAGGGCGGAGCACTGGGCTCGACCCGACCCAACTTGGGAAAGTCCGACCCGGGTCCATCTATTTTCCGTTGGCCTTGGGCTGGGTCGAGGTCCGATTTTTTTAGCAAATCGAGGATCCGAGCCCGACCCAAGGCTTGCAGGATCGGTCTCGGGCTCGGGTTTGGGTCGAGCTCTACCTGCACCCATTTTTGATTCCATGAAGTTTGCACTTTGATTCCAATTTATTGTTATGATATAATTCATCCATAACACATGGATATTGGATGTATTATAATGATGTAATATTACTATTCATGGACGAAGAAAAACGTCAGATGTATTGTGACCATAAATCCATGTTCCCTAATTTGATTCTAATATGATATTTTGAAATATAACGACTTGGATTTGATCCATTTGTACTTCGGATTCGAGTCCGACCCAACCTAAGCGGGATATTTTGGAAATACGAAGGCTCAAGCCTTACTTATTTGTACATTGAGTTCAAATCCGAGTTTTTACGAGTCAAGTCAGGATCAGATTTGAATTGGTCCGACCCACTGCTCACCCTATAATTGCAAATTTCAGCCAAGTTAGCGGTCACTCTACTGGCGCTCTCAGACCAAAAGAAAAATACCAGCGGCAAAAGCGGAAGGAGGGAAGTCCTCGCGGCAGAGAACCATTTTCAACCATCCCAAATACAAAAGCGTCGGTACCGCTTCCAATTTGAAAGACCTCCTCTGTGCTCTTTTCCGCCATGGCGCCCTCGGACGAAGCTCCCCCTCCTCCTGCAGCGGGATCCCCAGAGAGCTCAACAACTGCTGCGGAGAACGCCTCCTCCTCCCTGGAAGCGGCGAAGAATGGCGCCGGCGGAGGCGTCGTCGCCTGCGCTTCTCGATCTCAGTCGGAAAACGAAATCCTCCAGATCGTGGACGATTTCTTCGAGAAAGGATCGAAAGCCATCGAGGACGAAGACTTCGTCACGGCGGTGGATTGCCTAAGTCGCTCTCTGGAGATCAGGTTAGGGTTTCCGTTTCACAATGAGTGCCGCTGTTGTTGATTACGAGCCTCCCTAAAATTCAACTTCGTTCGAAGCCGAACTCTATTTCTCTTCTCAAAGATTTTGTCTGGGTTTTGGGGTTTAGGGATTATGCCCACCCCATTTAGGTTTACGTTGCTGAAGCAATCTAGTCGGAGCTGATGAATTTGAATGATTTGAGATGAAGCCATGAGATAATCGGAGTTCTCGTCTGCATGAAAGGACTGCTAGCTCGTAGCTTCTGAGTATTGAGTTGAGACTTATGAGCTGGCTATTTCGTGCTCAATAGACCCGAAATCTATGCGTTTTTTGGCCCAAATGACATTGGTTTCTGCTGTTGCCGAGGTCAGCCGCTTCCTTCCGTGGATTGAACAAGAAGGATTGCGAAAATGTAGCATCTGTTCCGAGGGAAGTAAAACGAACGTTGAAATGCAAAACAGTTTGGATAGGCTTGGCCAAATTAATAAGGTGAAGCTCGAAGGATGGGTCATGTGTTGCTCGGAGTTGCACATTGCTTGTGTCGCGATAGGGCAATATGTTATAGTGCGAGGCTACATTAGTGATCCTTTGAAAATGTGATAACCAAGTACTTCTCATGCCTAGTACTAGACAGTCAACCGCCTCTGAGAACCATCTCTTTTTTCTTTTATTTTGTTTAATCTCATCAATCAACTGAGTGGACACTGGACAGTGACGGGCTGACCAAGATCCCAGAAAGGTTAGAGGTTGATACTTGAAGATTTCTTGGATTCAGTGACTGGATGATAATTGTGACGTCCTAGGTATAGATCCAAGGTGTTATTGAGGATAACTTGCCCTGACAATTTCGTTGAGCTCTGGTTCTATTGGGTTTATTGACCACTGCTCAATCTTCTAATTCCCAAATTGTGAAATATTAGTTCCCTTCGCTTCTAGCCATGGCCTCAACTTTTGGTGAAAATAAATTGAATTTAGTTGAAATTTCTGTTTTTCTAGCTCAGTGAAATCAAAACGCTACCCAGTGTTTTGGTTTAATGTTAGTGAGAAATTGCGTGTCATTTCGGTGAAATGACAACATGGGACTCTTGTCTTTCCTTTCATCGAATATCGGTGAATTTTTATCCATTTCTACGCTGATTAGTTGATTGCACGAATAAGCTTCTTTAGTTAGTTCCAAACTAATGGTCTAAATCCAAACTAAATTAGTTAGATAAAAGCTACACTGCGTAAATTTAAATTTTAACCTAATGCAATATTTTTATCCTTTTTTTTCGTTTTGACATATATATTTTTAATTGCTATCATGTGTATTACCTGATTCTTGTTGAAGAGGTGAATATAATGGCTTCTGTTTTAGTTTAGAATCTTGTTTTGACTCAAGGAAGCATACTGCCTTCACTTCTTCTATTCAATATTGAAGTCCTCCAATACACAAGCGATTGAGCTATTTGACTAATAATGCTCTCATGGAGAAAGGGATCTCAAGTCCAGTCAGAAAGTCAGGAACCCGCCATCTATCGCGATATCGATGGCAATTGGAACATGGACCACGCTGACGTCCTCCACCTCGACCACGCGGTCCACTCTGATAAGAGTCATTTTGCTCTTGAAAAGAGTATTATATACTGTTAAGAAAATAGAAAGCGGAAGCGGAATCGGGAATAAAGATAAATAAACATGGAAGAACAAGATTTAACGTGGAATCCTACTTTGTGAGGAGTGGGATGAAACCACGGGAGAAGCCCTCAAAGGGGCATGTTATGCATTGCACTTTCTCTCAATGGATACATGAGGTCTGGAGCTCTTTATATAGCCTCCGGACAATGTGGGACTAAACACTGGATGGGGTAAATGGATCTTCTCCAGGATGCATTTACCATCCTACAACTCAATAGGCGCACGATCAAATATTCTAACACTCCCCCTCAAGCTGGAGCATGCAATGCTCAGCTTGGACAAACAGAAAGAAACTCAACTCAACGCTACATGACACTACATACAAAACCACCTCAACGCGCACACTATCGACTGCTGTCGAGGATGTTGCTTCTCATGCAGTGCAGGTAAGGAGGATGAACGGGCTGGAGTGTGAGTGTGCTGAATCTCCTCGTCTGAGAGCATGTGCTCTGAACTGTGCCTGTTAGAGTCACTGCAACTGGAAATGAGTCTCCTCGTCGGAGTACTCTGACCTGCCACAACATGTGGGCAACTGCTCCATCTCTGAAAAGGGCCGAACTGAAAAGGGCCGTAGCTGTGCAATCCTCGTCGGAGTCTACGGTTGTTGGAGAATGGAGTCTGAAAATAGTCTCCTAGTCAGAGTCTGGGTCTCTCCCATCTTGCACAGAGAGTGGTGCACTACTTTGCTGTACCTATGATCATGAAAGGCCGTATCGACAATATATCGGTGATATCGGTATCGAGAGGTTGGGGGTATCGAAATCGGAGTGTATATCTTTTTACAGGATATCGACGATATATCGTCGATATATCGCCGTATCGGCCCATATTGGTCAAAAATGATTGGATTCGGTACAAAAAATACAAGATATCGACCGATGCCGCTGATATTTCGTCGATATCCTTATATATGAATGCTATTATTCATGCAAGCTTGATTCCACTACCTATCTAGCTATACCTAGTATTAAAACAATCTATGATTTATATACTTTGTTCAGGGTCAGGGGCGTTGCCCCCGCACCCCCGTAAGGGAGGTCCAACCTAAGCCCCCCCGATCCCCCATGCTTGCTGACCGGGCAGCGAGACCCCCGTACTAGTAGCCTAGTAGGGTATGGTGTGACAGGAGGGTGCATACGATGTTCTTCAACTTGGTGTATATTTACAAGTTATTTCATGTCGTAAAACTTGAATGAAATCCACTTCCAATATCTATATATAAAAGTCACCAAGGATGCAAAAACGCATGTGGTGCCTGACCGTATCGTTTAATGAAAAACGGTCCATAAACGACCAGGCCGCTTAAACGGTCTTCAACGATCATTTAAACGACCTTAAACGACCTTTTAAACGGTCTTAAATGGCCTTTTAAACACATTGATCTACTTTCTTCAAAGGACCACCATTATCCATGACTTCTTTGTTGTCTATTTCGATATTTGACTATGAATTCTTGTTGTTTATGTTATCTATTTTGAAATTTGGACGAAACATTCCTTGAATTTGACAATATTTGATCTATATTGTGAATCTATGATTATATTTCTTATTTATTCATAACTTTTTATTAACTATATTTATTTAATAAATTTTATATTAATTAAAAATGCAAAATCGCATTAACCCTTTTAATTTCCGTTTAAACTCCTGCATATTGTTTAATCAGTAATCAGTGATCCTATTGACCGAATATCACATACTGCTTTTTGCAATCTTGTAAGTCAAGAATCAATGATGCAGATTGAAGTTTTGGCGCGTCGAACGAATTTAAAATATTTGGTAGAAATTTCGGTGGAAGAATAATGGAAGGGTTGAGAGAAGAAATCACGCCTGTAGCGCGGGGTTGAAGGATGAGAACCGCGGAGATCGCGTGGAGAGAGAGGGAGAGGAGAAAGGAGAGAGATACAATCTCAAAATTTCATTAATACTTGACTGAATAAAAACACCGGACCCTCATCCCTTTATATAGGAGGGATGACATTAAAAAAATAGAAAAATTAATTTAATTTGACATCTAATTATCCTAATTAGACTCTAACTAATTAACCGACCAAAATTTAAAAATCAAAGCTACGAATAATTGTTGGAGATCACAGACGATCTCAATTAGTTAATTAGAGATACGATAATTTAAATAACGTAAATAAAATTGACCACTCAAATTAACTAAAAATTCGGCCCTATATTTGGGTCCGACGCTGCATCAACTCTCCTGCGCTTTTAAAAATTCGTCTTTCGATGAATTGCTGGATCTGCAGGCTTGGAGGACGAATCGGCGTGCTCATTTATCTTCTGGAAAAATTGGTGTGGAGCGGACGACGGAGTCCTTACGCGGGCGTGGATGACGCTGCCTTCGTGGTTGAAGAACATGTGTGGCGCGAACGGCGTCGTCTTCTTGATTGTTGTCTCTTCCTTGTGGTGACCGAAAAATTGACGGGGCATGAACAAGATGGTCTTAGGAGCATCTATAGCGAATTAATGACACAAGGAGAGGAGGGGAGGAGATGTGTCCCAGGAATGAAGCCATGGGGTCCTTATATAGGGGAAGCCCAAGGCCATAGTCCTACTGGGATAAGGAGGATCCCCATATTTCTGGTTTGGAGCCCTTTTTTTAAATAATTCTGCCACCAGGGGTGTGTGTGTAAATTTCGCACCCCCTCATTCTTCTTCACTTTCCCATTGCCTTTGGCCTTTCTGCAAATAGGGGGTTTAGGGAATTTTATTTTGCAATTTTTCCAATTCAACCCCAAATCCCTAAAATTGAGGGATTCGGTTCTTGTGGCCGAAACAACACCCGTAAGGGTTTCTTTCCTCCCCAACGAGAGGCGGCACGTTGCGGGATGGAAAAGGCGGCGGGGAGGGCGCGCTGCAGATGCGGGGGAGGCGCGGCGATGGCAAGTGGGTGGCAGGGGAGGCGCGGGGAGGTGGTTGGTGTCCATGTCCTGCGCAGGCGGGGGTCGCAGCCCAACGAGGGGCAGCGCGGAGCGCAAGGCCGCGCGATCTGGAGCGGTCGCTGCTGCGGCGGAGGGTGTGCGAAGGCGCTGGCCGCGATCTCGCGCGGCTGCTGTGTGAGGGTGGGGCGGCGTGGGCTGGTTGGGTCGCAGGATGAGGAGGGGGATCGTGGGAAGGGGTGGGTTGGTGCTGGGAGGAGGAGGCGCAGGTGCGAGGGGGAGGGTGATGACGAGTGTTGGAGTCTCAGGGGCTGCGAGGGGTGGCGCGGGAGGTTGTGGGCTGGTTAGACGAAATAGCGGAGCTGGGGATAGTAGGGGGTTTTCCCGGGGTGGCTGGGGTCGTGCCGGGACGGTCGAAGAGGGCAACGGGACCGATTCCGGTGGCGAAATCGGATCTGGAAGGTGCTGGACAGCGGGCAAATCGTCTTCCACGGCGAGTTTTTCTTCGTTAAAACTTGCGGCAGCGGCTTCGGCGATTGAAGGCTTTGATTGGACGTCGCGGAAGGTCTCAAAGTTAGTCATTAGATCTCGAAACATGGAATGGAAGTTGGTTTGCAAATCACGTAACATGTGCTCCGTCTCCTTGTTGTAGGCGTCGATGGTGGAGATGGCTCGTCGTGTTTGTTCAGATGAACGATGATCCCTTGATGCATGCCGATGCGAGTGCCTGGACGGATCGTTAGGTCGTGAGGACGACCTAGATGCCATGTTCTGATACCAAATGATGCATGATTGAAGTTTTGGTGCGTCGATCGAATTTAAAATATTTGGTAGAAATTTCGGTGGAAGAATAATGGAAGGGTTGAGAGAAGAAATCACGCCTGTAGCGCGGGGTTGAAGGAGGAGAACCGCGGAGATCGCGTGGAGAGAGAGGGAGAGGAGAAAGGAGAGAGATAAAATCTCAAAATTTCATTAATACTTGACTGAATAAAAACACTGGACCCTCATCCCTTTATATAGGAGGGATGACATTACAAAAATAGAAAAAACTAATTTAATTTGACCTCTAATTATCTTAATTAGACTCTAACTAATTAACCGACCAAAATTTAAAAATCAAATCTACGAATAATTGTTGGAGATCACATGCGATCTCAATTATTTAATTAGAGATACGATAATTTAAATAACGTAAATAAAATTGACCACTCAAATTAACTAAAAAATCAGCCCTATATTTGGGTCCGACGCTGCATCAATCAACATTAATATCGATATGTTCGAAATGATCGATATACGCAATATAAGTTGTATAGATGATCGATATGTGTGATCTAAGAGTATATTTGTATGTTATTTAGTGATCCAAGAACTTAGATAAACTCCATTTTCAATATATATATATATATATATATATATATAAGTCAACAACTAACAGTACAACCGTATCGATATATGTGATATAAGGTTCATAGATGATTGATATGTGTTATCTAAGAGAGTACGAGTACATTTGTAAATTATTTGGTGATTAAAGTACTTGGATGAACTCTATTTTCAATATATATAGTATGTCAACAACTAACAATATTAGCAATATGTTCGATATGACCGATATGTGCACTATAAGGATCATAGTCCTCATAAATGATCTATATGTATTTTTAGGTGTATATTTGTAGTATTTCATGTTATAAGAACTTGAATGAAATCCATTTTCAATATTTATAAGTCAAGAATCAATATTAATATCGATATGTTTGATATGACCGATATGTGCGATATCGATATATGCGATATATGGTCTATAAATGGACCGATATGTGTGATATAAATGTGTATTTGTATGTTATTTGTTGTTTTAATATCTTGAATGGTCTTAATTTCTGAAAATGCTAAAAAATTAGCTTTTTTGCGCCATTTTTGACATTTCCACCGATATCGTCAATATATCCCGATATATCCATTTCCGGGCGGATCGAAACGATATCGATATCGATACGGCCTTCCATGCCTATGATACCACATGAAAACCTTTGCCAACATGACATAAGGAATGATCCTCTATTCTGGAATCCCTATGGCTCACATGAAAACTCTGACCGAATAACAACAAGAAAAGATGAGGACCACTACAAAAGATGGCATACATGTGCTCATCTGAAAAGACCGCATACTCATGCGTGTATGAAATTGGAGTCTCTCTTGAGAACTCGAAAATGGGCCTCTCATCATGGAGTGCCTCGAACTTGGACTCTGACCAATCTGAATGTCGAGTTTGAACAATTGATAAACTGTAGAGTCTGAAAAGTTGACTGAGCATCTGGACTATGAAATCTGTCTCTGAACCGAGACTGCAACTGGAATCTGCATCGTCAGAGTGATGATGCCGAAGAACTCTACACAAAACTCCCCTTTCTCCCATACTTGTCGGAAATTGAACATCGACAAAGTTGGGAGAAGACAATGACATGGGGAAACAATACCAATTAGCTGAGCACATTATTTTTTTGTTCGGCCTTTCCTTAAAAACATTCAAATCATTTTTTTCTTGGCTATTTTCATCATTTTTTTATAGCCATCATCATTCATTTTTAGTCATCTTTTTAAGCTATTTCAACCTTTTTTTTACGGCCTTTCATTTTTTTTGAAAATTTTGCGTACGCCTTTTTTTTTCTTGTACGCGCCTTTTTTTTGAGAAACATTTTTTTACCTAAGTAGAATATGTGTTTAAAATTTTGTGTAAAACATACATTCCTAACGTGCCCATCAGAAGGGGTCGATTTCAACAAATTTGAGACTGTTAAAATTTGATTGTGTTGATGAATAAGTTAGAACTATCAAAATAAGTTGAAATTGAATATGATTGTGATAATTATATGTCATCTAAATCCACTGAGGATCCATTTCAAAAAAATAAAAAAAGTTGAGAGAAAAAGGGGTGGGTGTAGGGAAGTTACCTACACCCGGGTTTAGGCTCCCCAAACCCTATATATATGAGGAAATGTGACTAACATATATGTGCACATATAGATTTTGTCAATATATGAGGTTTGTTACTAGAGATGTTGCCAATAATATTATATGAATTGTGATTGTGACTTGTATATTCGTGACTAATATATGCTTTATAGATTTAATATTATTGTAAAAATATAGCTTTATATAGTTTGTTATTATTTGCAAAAAAAAATGCACAATAGACTTAGGCATTTTCTCGTTACCACCTCACCGCCTTGAGCGCATCGGCACCGCCTCAGGTCTGTGAGGCTTACCCCTCGGATATCCAGAATGATGCTATAGCCTCAGGGCGGTTTTCATGGAAATACACTTTGAGGTTTACCTCGAGGCATGTTTTTAAAGCCATGCTCATACATTTATGTGTTCCAATTTGATATTGAGGATGATGCTATGCTTATCACCGCCTTTTAAATTAACCGCATGCCTTCCACTTCTATTGATGAGCATGTACTCATTGAGATTGTCTCCCTAAGGAAGAGGGTATCTGTTGTTCCTCCCAGAGTGTTTGGGCATGTTGCTTTTGTTCACAATTTTGATCCTGGGAGGGACAAGCAGGATGACGGAGTAATCAAATGTGTTTTTAAGGTGTGCTATGAATAAGAAGGGATATCAATGCTATGACTCGAGTTTAAAAGTTGCCCTTCAGACACGAGTTATGACACACCCCCAACTTAGTAGCTAAAGAAAGAGCTTGATCCCCAAAGGAGCTTTTGACGCCCATGTTAGATCATAGTCATGCTTGAAATACCTATATAAACATATTAAATTATTAATTTAATTTCTCTTCATCAAAACTGCGGCTTGTGCTTCGCATTGGTCCCACTTATTGAAAACCACCTTGATTTGACTCTCATTTTTAAGAATATCGTTTCTTGTAGGTCGGTATGCACTATTTTCTATTTTATAGTGCTTATCAACAACGATTTGTGTGTGTTCGACCTTGTACGTTGACCCTTCATAAGTCAAGTGTCTTGTATGGTGTTATCCTTTTGTCCAACAAATAGTTTAGCCTCTGTACGGATTGTTAATCTCAAAATAATTTACTCGTTGATTTGTCCTTCATTCTATGAATAAGGTCATGTATATCATATACAATTGTCATATCATGTTAGTGGAATACCCCCATATTGTGCTTTGCTCCCGGCATGCTTGGTGTTGATACACCTGTGATGAAGTTTTAGGGACGGATTAAGCTGTTGTATCTCTCAAGTTTTAGGGAGGGATTAAACATGATAAAGAGGGATTAAGCTGTTGCATCTCTCATTTCTGTTTGTTTACATGGATAGAATTATGTGGGATAAGGAGGAATAAGTTGCAGTTATTTGCTATTCTTCGTTCGGTTGGATAAGAAAGGGTACATGATAGAAGTTAGTTATGTCAGATAAAATTGTCAGATAAGTGGTAGTTATCTATATTTTTATGGTGGGAGATGTTGATGATGGAGGGATAGGGGTTAAACTCTATCCCTCATATTGACTCCATGGTCCAAACATTAACCATTTTCAAAAAATTTTGAGGGATAATGATGGATACATGCTTTCTATCCCTCAAACAAATTTGGCGGGCATTGTTCTACTTGTGTCGAGGGACATGCCATTGAGTATGGGGGTCGTAGTTGGCATGACACATATATCATTAAAGATATTGCCAGACATGAACGTGCTACTTTTCCATTCATTTCACTCATAGCCTTTTTAAATGTTGTTTATTTGTTCAAGTTGATTAATCCATATGATTAGAAAGTTATTAATTTTGTAACAGGTGATATATTGACTATGCAAGCTATGTTCTTTGACGTCATTTTAGTAAATAGGCATCCTGACCTGTTCATGAATTTATCATTGTCGATATGTGGCATGCTCTGCAATTGCAATTTTCAGATGGATGTTGTGATAGTGGCAATTCATATGGCCTGTGATCTTGCAGAGTTGCACACTTTGGAGAACTGGCTCCTGAATGCGCAACTGCATACTATAAATATGGATGTGCTCTGCTATACAAAGCCCAAGAGGAAACTGATCCATTGGGAAACATTTCCAAGGACCGTACAAATTCTACTGCTAGCGCAAATGTTGGACTCAATGATCAGGATGGAGGATCGGGAGGTTCTGTTACCAGCCATAAAAAACAAGATGATGCTGTTAGTAATATCGAGGAAGATGGAAAAGGTACAATGATTATTTTGGCTGCTATTGCCAGTTTAGACCGGGTCTATTTTTAACATGATTTGGTTCGAAGTGTGCATGCCCGATTCCATGCACCATATAAAGAAAGAATTTCATTCAAGAATCTAGTATAATGTGAAAAACACTGACACATCATCAATGGTTAATTTGCAAGGAAATGTTGGGCCCGGTGTTACCAAAGATATGCTTGTACTCTTAATTTATTATTTGCAAAGATACTTAGGTTAGACAATCTTATGTCCATTCATCCCAATGCGATAGTTGTTATTGGGATACTACTGATTACCATTTTTTAGTAAATTGCAAGCTATTTACACTTAAAATGTAGTTTTTAAATTAATCACATTCTGTGATGTTGGGTTCACAAGTGTTGTCAACCTTGTTTACTTCTGCATCTGAACTGCTGGTTAGATTTTATATTCTGATGTTCCAAAAAAGGCACGTTGTTTCATTGTCCTCTTTCGCCTCCACTAAATATAAGCTTGCTTTTACTGTTTTACATTGTTGCTACGTGGATTTGCTGAGTTACAGACTGGTTCCATTTTTTTTTCAACCTCTTCAGTTGTCTTATTGGCTTATGGTATTATTTCTCTGTGCATTTTTCTTTTGCATTTATTATTTAAGTTTCACTGGAAAATGGCTACCACTTCTTTTTTTCATCTAGAAGAAACCACTGGTGAAGATCCAGAGGATCGGGAAGGTGGCAGTGATGAGGAGGATGATGTTGCTGAGGCAGATGAAGATGATGAAACTGACTTGGACTTGGCATGGAAAATGCTTGATATTGCGAGAGCAATTCTTGAGAAATGCTCTGGGGATACCATGGAAAAAGTAAAAGTCTTCTCTGCTTTGGCAGAGGTTTCCATGGAAAGAGGTTGATTTTTCAAATTAGCATCATTAAAGCTGCACCAAACACTATCCGATGGCTAACAGATGCATTAACTTGCAGAGGACTTTGAAACTTCTTTAGCTGATTACCAAAGGGCCTTGTCCATAGTGGAGAAGTTGGTTGAACCTGATCATCGTAGAATAATTGAATTGTATCCATTTTTCGTGAATTATCTAATTTCTTTTGTTTCAGCATTGTTAGGAGCAGATAAAAATCTGAAATTTCTTTATTTGGTGCCCTGGAAACTGTTTTTTTCATCAACTTAACTTGTTATCAGAAACTTTAGACTATGCTTGGTGTTAGAAGTTGGATCAAAGATTGAAGAGGCGGTTCCTTATTGTGAAAAGGCCATATCTTTATGCAAAACAAGACTGCAGAATTTAAAACAAGAGTTGCTGAAAATACAAAGCTCTGCTTCATTACCAGATTCAGGCTCTTGCATCAGTTCAAATGAAAAAGGCAATGAACTAGATGAGACAAAACAACATGATTCGTTGATTCGAGAAAAGGAGGAAGAGATTCAGATTATTAGTGAATTCCAGATTGAACTTGAGAAAAAGGTTTATTTCTCTTCTAGATTTTTTATTTCACAAAAAATAAATATTAATTTGAGGTATTACTTAGTAACAATGTACTATTCAGTATTTTGCCTGATTATCAGTTCTTTTTTGCTTTTATCTTTTCAATGGCATTATTTCATACCTGATTTTCTAGGAAAATTTTGTTGAGTATTTCTTTGCTGCAATTGATGCATGGTCATGATGAGATCTGCCATCGAATTCTAAATCATTTTTATATTGTTTGATACTCTACGAGTTGGTTATGCTACCTTCATATTTAGAAGTGTTTTATTTTAAGGTGTTTCTTCAAGATCATCAATTTTTGGAGGTTTTTGTGTTTGGTTGGTTCATGGACTAGGTGCTTGCCAATTTCAAGGCCTAGAACTAGTAACGAGTTGGATTGAATTTAAAGAGTTGACTTTTTTATATGGAACTTGACGTTCATGAACATCAAGGATTATAATTAGTTAGTTTCATCCTTAAGTTTAAATGTCAAAATGGTATTGAAATCGATGCTCCTAAGGGGGGGGGGGTTGAGATCACTCTCTTAGGGGGGATGGTGCTTCTCATTGAGGCGGTACATAGGAGGTGGGACGGAGGCCAGGAAGAATGTGGGGGGTGGGAGCGTAGGCTGGGAGATGCATAGATGATATAAAGTATAAAAAAGGGAAGGGGATGAATGGAAGGGGGAAGAAAAGTCTCATGATATTGTAAAGTACCAAACAATAATAGGCTGACATTACCTTTTCTTGGACGGATTTCATCTATTTTAACGACCACATTGATGGAAGTTATCGGAAGTTATGTAGTGTAAGAGTTAGCAAGTTTGCAGCGTTCATGTGATAATTACGATGTTTACAGGATTAAAGAGGTAATTGATAAAGTTTCTTTGGTTCATGGTGTAAAAATGTTCTTTTTTTCGGTTATTGGGGGTAGAAACTCCTAAAAACCCAAAAAAGCAAAACGAGACACAGGAGCTAGATAGGATTCTTCTATACATAAGAATCCACCCGTGAAAAAAAGTAGGACAGAAACCCTAAACAAAAGACAAAACATATGTATTAAGTACAAGGCATATTGCAACAGAAGACTTAAAGTAGAGGCAAGATGACCTCAGTAGTTCTGAAGGGAGGGATCGTCCATGGTGGGTTGTACCTCGCCAGCATGAACCCACCTCCACTCGGCTCACGCCCGTCTCTCTGCAGGCGCTCCTTGAGGCGGCCCACATCCACCACTTTCTCCATCGCCACGCTGCTGAATCTCACCATACTGAACTTCCTCTCCCCTTCCTCCCTTATCACCACACCCTCGTCCACCGTCCTCGACGCCTCCTCCGCCTTCATGTACTTGTCGGGCAACACAAATGTCATCGTCACCGTACTGATGCTGCTACTGTTGTTGTCCTCAACATGCACTGTCTGTAATTCCGATGTTCTTTTGTTCCACAAGATTGATGCCTATGGGGGTGCAACATAGGTTGGAGGGAATGATGAAGTGCTTCTTCTAGTCAGACGAGCGACATGAGGGTGGGGGTATGCACCTGGTGGACTAGGACATCTTTACGAGAGCAAAGAGAGAGGGCGGTCTTGGTGTCTGCAGTTTAGAGAACATGAACAAGGCGCTCCAGTTAAAGTGGACCCTCATGCTTTGGGGCGTGTCCGATGACCTGGTTTGCAGGGTGGTGCGGAGCATCTATGGGGTTCGTGGTTCTTTGAGAACGGATGCGATCCACCTACCTTCTTCGCTATGGAGGGGATTTCAGAATTTTACCAGAACTAGTGGCTTCCGGGGGGATGATTGGATGGGATTGGGTCCACTCAGAGAGAGGTACCTGCGCTTCTTCACCCTCGCGAATGACGAAAATGTGTTGGTCCATCAGGTTTGGTCTGCTGGCTCTTGGTGTCTGACTTTTGTCTCCTCTCTTTCCGACAAGAGATGCAATGAGTTTGCGGTGCTATTGTGGGATCTGGCGGATGTTGGAGGCATCGATGAGGGCATGGATCATTTTTTTGGAAGGAGGGAAATTTCTCGATGAGGAAGGTGTAATGATCCTTCGCAAAGGCACACGAGACGGTTCAAGAGTTCACTTGGGACTGATATTTGGGCTAGCAAGGTTCCTATGCGGATCAAGTTTTTCTTCTGATTGACGAGACCCATGCATCTATTCTCTAAGGTGCGCATGGCCATATTGATCAATACCTAGGAGACTTTATGCGATAGATGCAGGCTTGATCGGGAGGATTTCAACCACCTTTTTTCGGCTACTCGACCTCGGTGTGTACTAGGAATGAGATAATCTTTCGGCAACGATCCTTCCATTGTGAGAATGTACCAGCGCACTAGTAAAATCTTGTTTTCTACTCTTGATCTAGTTCAATAAATTCATGGTGGGTTCCATTCTTGGGATTGCACCCCTTTTTTCCTCAAAAAAAGTTTAAATATTAAAAGATATGTACATTGATGCAATGTAGTGCGTCTGACGAACCAACTTGGGCATGGTGTTGTGTTCGAGTGTGGTTCGAGGGTCATACACACAATTTTCAGAACCAACTTGGGCATGGTGTCATGTGTGAGTGTGGTTCGAGGGTCATACACACAAGTTTTAGAGGACATCGCTTGATCATTGACTTTGTGACTATGTGTCATCAACTGCAATTGTACCGATCATTGGCTATTGTGATTGAGTGTATGTCATCAACCACACTAATCTCCTAAGAGTAGGGATGAAAAAGGTCGGATACGGATGCAAATATAGGTATAATCACATCCTTATCCATTTTAAAATACGAATACGAATGCGGATACAAATATTGGTGGATATGAAAAATGTGTTATCATATACTTAAAAACGAATACGAATGTAAAACTATATGAATTACGTACGAATAATAACTGAAATATTTAATAGATTAACTTAAATATGCATGTTTAGGATGGTTTACACATAAAATAGATATACCATATATATATATTCATTTCATAACAATTATATCAATAGTTAATGCAATCATAAAATATTGTCATGCACAATTATAAATAAATCTACTACTGTATTTATGTACGAAAACATATGTACGAATATGAATGCGAATATTGACGAATATTAAAGTGATATCCATATCCACATCCATTGTAAAACCAATACGAATGTCAAAATATGTATAAAACAAACATGATAACAAATCGGATACGAATATATTCATATTGGTTTTCATCCCTACGTAAGATGCATGCTTATGGATTGATTTCTCTTTTAGCACATACACTGGAGATGTGCCGCATGGCCATTGGCTTCTCTGTGATGGACATGTGATGCATCTTTAGTGTCTTGGAAACCTTTTTCAGTTACCATTTTACATACAAATAGGAGTTGAATATGGGAGGTTTGCATCCAGTGCAAGCAATCACATTTCCCATCCACATGAAGTATCGATGAATACTAGAAATTTAAGGAAGAATTGTTGAGGGGAGAGAAAAGAAGAAATTGTGTTAAGGGGATAGGGAGGAGTCCGCTAAGTTGCTTGAGAACGGAGAAGATATGGGAGGATATCTAGATTAGATGATTTGAGAGGAGAAAGAAATTCAAAGGGGGAAAGGAGGATAAAGCCAATGGCTAATCAAATTTTACTTCATTTCATGTTCCTATTACAAATGAGTAGTTTGGTTTATATAGGGAATTAACACATTAAAAGATGCAACTTTTCACCTAAAGACATCCAAATCCAAAATGAACATCCAAAGGATGTGACTCTTGGTTTTTTTACAAAATTTAAAAATTACAATAAAATTGCAACGAAAAATAAATATTTTAGACAACGTCAATTCTCCTCTGCTTTGAAAAACTCATCTCCCCATGAGTTGCTTGATCATCTGGTTCGTCGGAGATGAAATCCATCTGAATTTGTCAGACTGATGTACCCAATTTAAGTCACTTTCCCTTTTCTTAAGCATTACGTTTGTCAAGTCTTGTGCGGAAGATGCGGTAGCGAACTGGAAGAGGTGGCGATGAGTCGGCGATGCTAGGGCTATTGGAGAGAACATGTCGGGGTAGCCTAGCCCCCATGATGGCCTGCACGACACTGATGGGCGGTTCAGGCAAAACTAGGACCAATGCCGGTGATTGTTGGGCGGTCCTAGGTCACCATATGGAGGTTATGGGACACCCTTTGGGCAGTGGGAGCCTCTCCGTACGTCGAACGACGGTGGCGATTGGCGGCAACGACGAAAGAGGGGGGGGGGGCGAGTGGGGACGTGGGTTAGGGTGACAAAACTCCAATCCAGGATCATCACTCTGATACCATGTGGAATGGGAATCCTAAATTGATTATATTGAGGCCCTAGGGTTCTTTTATATATATGGAGAACCCAGTTGGGTAAATTGCATGATGAAGATGGAAAGAAAAGAAATACATAAAAATAATAATGATAAGATATATCTCGAAACATGGTACTTCCATTTTGAGGAAATAATGAAACGAGATAGATTTTAATAGCTTGATTTAAAGTCTTAAAGATAGGCTAAATGAGATTGGATTAAATGTTACTTTATTGAATCTAAACAAGTTACGAATAGTTTGGAGATTAATATGAAAGAGTTTGAAATAATTAGTGATGTAGTTCAATGTTTGAGTTACAAGTTGGAACACTTCAACAGTTATTATCCCTCAATTATTATCCCTATTATCGTATTCGATCTGATATTAAGTCATTATACATGGATATACTATCTCTCTATCAATATCTTCAAGTTTCCACATCTGTTGATATCTAATATGATTAGATATGCCTATCCATAGATAGCACTATCCATGATTCCACTATTTAATTCATGATTTGAGATATCTGAGTATGTTGAATCACGAGTAGATCATGTGAATTAGATTTGCATGGATCATGGATATCACTATTCAAGATATCGCTATCGAAGAATACTGAATTGGGATATCCAGATTGAAATATATAGGTGCATTGGCTTATGAATTGATTGTATGAATTATGTTAGCATGAACTGCAGATGGTACTATCCAAGAAATCTGAGATGAGATAGTTGGATAGGAATATCTATGTATGATACTATCCAAGAAATCTGAGATGAGATAGTTGGATAGGAATATCTAAATATCGTTGTCTCATGGATTGATTTTGAGAATATAATTCATAAAACACAAGGATCAATTTATGCCAATTTAATTCACATATTAATTAGGTGAATTTGATCCACGACTCAAATTTAATTTGTGAAATTGATTCATGATCAGATTTGAACTGATAGAGCTTAAGTGACGACGAGTTAGATCTGGGTGAATAATGCTTATGCAGAAAATAAGCTTAAGTGAAGATAGAGGTGGGTGGATAATGCTTGCGAAGCCTTCTCCCACTTTAAGTGGGGTCTGCTACATGGATTCTTGCTCAAATCCATGTTGAAAGATCCGACTATTTTTTACGTTGGCTGCCAGCTACCTAATGCAACCCCTACAAGGAGGGATTTGAACCTTGGTCTTTTATGTGGTAGGCACACTATACTAACGTCAGACCATTGAAGTTGGTGAATAATGCTTATGCGGAAAATATGGTCAATTAAAAATAGCTCAAACAATCATACATAAGAAAACTGCAAAGCACATGGATTTGTACATGTTCATCCTACACAAAGGCTACATCCTATGCATGAGCTTGCTTTTCCAGGACTTACAAATACTTTCCTATGCATGAGCTTGCTTTTCCAGGACTTACAAATACTCACTAAAATTGACTTCAAAAAAATACTCACTAAATAAACTTACTTTCATTACTGTCCAAGCCATTTAGAAAGTACACAATTTATAATTAATAGATTGAAAGTGTTGTGACCCCTAGTTTGTGTGTTTTTTATGGGGAGCGGATGCAGTTGAAGATTTGATTTTGACAAATCTACTACTATATCTTAAAGAACGTCAAGCCGCCGACCATCATTATTTTTCGTTGAAAATTTCATTTTTGTCCTTGCAATTGAGGCATCATTCTAGAATCACCCTTAGCTATTTCATTTCCTCCAATATAATCTCCACACTTGCCTCCTGTTTGACCTTGCACTCCATTTGATATCCCACCCGACTCTTCTCCCATCGCGGCCTCCAGTAACACTGATCAGAGTAGGTAATATCAGTATCGGTATCGTGTCGATATGATATATCGTCGATATATCGACGCCGTATCGCCAATATCAGACCGATTTTGCAAAGAAAATAACCTTGGAAGGGCAAATATCAGCCACATCAAAAATATATCGGTCACTTGTCGATACCGATATCGCTGATATATGACGATATGGTTACTATGGCACTGATCGAGCTCCCTCTTTCTCTGTTTGGTGATCCAAGCTCATTATTCCTCGAAAGTTGTTAGGGTTTGCGATCATGGAGGAGCGGCGATCGAGTAGGGTTCATATTAGAGCCATCGAGTTGATATGGATTCCGGTCTATGGAGCAGTGGAGGTTTTTTTGATCTCGTGCATGCCCTTCCCAATGAAGATCCAATAACTAGATCTCAATGTCCTCTTGCAGCATTTTGGCAATGGTATTGAAGTCCCTGACGATGAAATCACGACTGAAGAGGCTCCTTGAGCGGCAATTCTCAGGGATTCTCCTGTCGGAGGAGCAATGGAGGTGAAGGAGAAGGATTGTGAGACTGCTGTGATTGGGGGGCTGTTTGGGAGTGACATGGGTTCTTGAGAGTGGAGCATATTGGGGTATATAATATGAGTATTGGATCTTATGCCCTAGATGTTTTGAGCACTTCTTTCAATGTGCATTTATATACCAGTTTGGTCTTCCACAGGATGTGTCGAAAAGCCTGTCACCCTAGAACCAGAGGTTGTATGCATATATCTTGTCTCTGCTTTTTATGCCTCTGTAGTTGACGTGAAAAAACTCGGGTCATCGTATCATGCCCAGTGGCATAAAAAAATCATATCACCCCCAGTCTCTTGCGTTGCCTCAGTTGAAATGGGAAATATTGTCAATTTTAAGTGTCAGGATCATGCTGCAGATACAAGACCAATAGTTCTTTTTTGTAAGACTTTTTGTTCTCAATATCTTAGACATTGGCGGCAGAACAATCCTTTGTACATTTGTTTATGTATCATTCTCCTGTAGTATTTTGTTGTATAAGGAAAAGGTCGATATCATTAGTTCGGAACTTGGATTGTATCGAGGTTTCTAGACGTGGTTCTATTGATGTCGTTTTTGACCCGAGGTCCTAAATGTCAACTTTATCAGATGGTGGTCTCGACAATGAAATTCTCCGTCAAATGCTCGTGTCTTAAAATAGTCAATGATCTCTTGGGTACCATTGCTGCTGCCATATTGTATGAATGTCTTGTGGATTCCTCTATTATATCAAATGAGGATGTCTTGGTCAATTTTGTAAAGGAGTTGAATGCTGGACGTTATTCAGGAGAAGTTGGCGATGTTATAATGGATGCAAGTTTTGCAGACCACATAAAACATATGAAGTTTCCGTGAAGATGCTGGCATATCTGTGCACATTGTATACTAAAGGGATGTTTAACACCAATTCATGCTTGTTGGTCCATGCTACCTCTCGAGTTTCTGAAATGATCAGTTCTGCTGTTGACATGCGAGTTTTCTTTTGTTACTGGCTAGTATTTGTCCACTGATTTTCTTGACCCAAGTGATGGGTACCTTATAAGACTCAAAATGATGCCAATGGTTTTGGAAGTTATGGCTCATTGGCAAATTCTTCATTTTGTTGGGACAGTATGACTGCAACAGGTAATGATGGAATTACATAGATAACAAAATTCACACGGAGTCATTATGTAAAAATATCTATGTATTTAGGGTTGTTTACTACTTAAGGAGATAAAATAAGGTGCCTTGACTTAGCAAGTGGGGAAATGTGAATTTCCATCTTTACTTGAGTATAACTGGGTGGGGGGTGGGGATGCGCTGCTCAGGGGTGGAGACTGTTTTTTGTTAGACATTTCAAGAGATATCTTCAGAATGTGTTAGCTGCTTAGTTTGCAGCTAATTATCAACCATTTCTAAGTGAACATCCTACTTCGGATCATAATAAGCAATATCAAGTAAAGATAAGTTATTCCAACCTTGGAATCGAGGGGCCAAACTTTCCCGTGAGTGTTTTTGTGAACAATGGCATGTTTCCCAAACGTTTATAAAGTCTTTGTTCTCTTTAGGATTTTGGATATAATTTTAAAATACAGTCAATTGATTTTGGTTTGTGAACAATGATATAATTTCACTGTTAAAATTTCTAAAGATAAAATCGTCATTACAGTGCCTATAAATATTTATTCTCACCATTTTCCGGATCGATCATTAAAGAATCTGTCAGTATCCTTAAAATCGCTGTTCTGAATAATGCTGAGAAGATTTTGACGGGGGCATCGAGAGGAACATCACATTATTGTTCAACACAGCATGGTTGGGCCTTGGCATATTAATCCTTTGTTCATTTTGCTGTAGACGTCTTGGCTTCGACAATTGCCCAGTGCTGTAATAGCAGATTTTTTGGCAGTTTGAGGAAATCCTTTATGTGGGGGTTTCCTGGTGTCGGTACTTAGTATGCGAATGACACATTGTGCTTTATATAAAGGTTGAAGATGCAAGCTCAACGAGTTAGGACCCTGATAGAGGCTTCATGGTTGAGTGTCAATGCTCCAAAACAATTTTCATGCCGTATCTCATGGAGGATCAAGAGTCTGATGAGTTTGAGATGGCTTTGAACATTGTGAAGGGTCACAACTGCCCTTGACATGTGATTGCCCCTTGCGAGCCCGTCCTCTTGGTCGGTCAACTGAACCATGTGGAGAAATGAGGACAAGGGCAAGGTTGAGGGGTTTGAATGTGAAGTTGTCTAGAGGAGGTTGTATAGTTTTATTAAGCTTGATGGTGTCATTTTCCTTTTGTTCTACATATCTGTTTTCGATCTCTCGACAAAGGTGGAATAGTAGATTGATAGTATACATAAAAAGTTTTCCTAAATGCCAAGGAAGGGGTCGAGGGGTTGCTTGGTTAAGTGGGACCGTGGGAGGTGTGCATACCACAAAAAGATGGAGCATCGAGGATTGGGCTATTTAAGGCATTTCCGTGGGGCTTTGCTAGTTGATTTCGAAGGTCTTGGTGGGAGGGGTTGAGTTGTGTATAGAATGATCCTTGGGTTGTGCTATGGTTGGTTCTTGGAAGCAACCGAAGATGAAGTAATTCATGATTTGGAGGGGATTGATATAGTTGTTGCCAATAGTGGTGTCACTCCTTAAAAGGAGGTTGGGTGATAGTGAGGATGTTCAATTTTAATGTGACGACTGATGGGGAAAGGGGTCGTGGTCGAGGTTTTCCTTCTATTGCTCATACAATTATTGAAAACATGCAAGTGGTTGTGGTCAGATGTTAGAATGGGGTCTGGCTATCTTGGTTCATAATTTAGTTGGGAGGATTAACAATTGACCCTTTTAAGGGGGGAAATAACTTACTTTGTTAGAGTATTGGTATGTTGATCGAGTACTATTTTCCTCACTTGACACTCTCGTCCATAAGAAAATCATTTGAAGTAGGTTTGTCATATTCTTGTGTTGAGGACTCTTGGCTTGCATGATACCTTTGTTGTTTGTAAGTGCAGACCTTTCATCCTATGCGAAACGATCAACACATACTTCATTTGCTTTATGAATCTGAATGTTGGCATGTGAACCATAAGCATGCACAGAGAATGACATGAACAGAAATGAACATGCTAAGGTGGATGTGTAGTCATAAACAAAAAGATTAGATTTGGAATGATGCGATTAGTAGGAAAGCTGGTGTTTCTTCAATAGGATAAGATGATATAAAATCGCTTAAGATGGTTTGATCACTTGTAAAGGAGGTCGGTTGATGCACCCGTTAGAAGATACATGATTTGGGATGTTTTTTGAGAGAACGGTGGAATGGACCTCCCTTAGAGATCTATCCAAGGAATAATTATCTATATTTTAAAAATAAAAATAAAAAAAATAAAAAATTACATCTGCCATGATTTATAGAGGGTCATGGCAAGCCCCAACACTCTTCCAGAATAAAATCTCCCCCCCTCAAAATTACACCATTTCTACCCAACCACACCGACCAAACAATCGCACAAACTTTCATTCTCCCTTCCTCAGAACCTGACTAGTTTTTGCATAACGAGCTCCAGAAGGTAAGCTTATCCGCTCAAACTAATCTCGGACATGCCACACTTTGCCACACCTCGACAGATCCAGAACAGGTAAAAAAATGTGGTCCATGTTTTCCATGGCAGATCCACACCACTTGCAATCCTTCTCCACACCTGGAAACAACCTTGCTCTCCTAGTCGCCGTTAGAATTCGCTCGTCTCAGCAGTCAAGAAATATCTTCACCCTAGCCGAAATATTCCAACTCCATATTCTCGCACAGTCCCTATTTAGATCCATATAAGGAGCAGAAATCTGTCGAGAGAATACTTTATACGCTTTCCTGATCATGAATAATCCATCCCTCCAGCACTAGGAGTCCCTCCCTTCCATTTGGTACTTCAGCTTTGCCTAATCTGCTAGAAAAATCCAAAAATTCCTCCACTCTTTGATTCGATAAAATAACATCAAACGATGGTGTCCACAAATCGTCCGACCACACCTCCACCACTTAAGCACCCTTATTTGAAGCCAAAGCAAAAAGTCTAGGGTAAAGATCACTCAGTGCTCCCTCTGTCCAATCATCGCTCCAAAAGCGGAACTCCCAGCCATTGCCCAATAACGTATGTAGAGAACCCCCAATATCCAACAATACAGAGCACACACTTCTCCAAAATGTGGTTGGCGACGCAACACAGTCCGCCTGAGCTATCAAGCTTGCCGAGACACCATAGATAGAGCGAACTGGGATGGACAGAAGGTCATTCCCAGGGCCCCAGATTTCACAGCCCACTTTGCCAGCAATGCCCTGTTCATGTCGTCGAGCCTCAACACTCCAAGCCCACGCTCTTGAATCGAAGTGGTCATCGTAGACCAACCAACCAACGCAATACCCTTGTTCCGCCAAGGTTCAGAAAGTCGGTATGCGGTATTCGTGCGGTCAGGCGGTCTGAAGCGAGTAAGCGGATATGCGGGAGTATATACGGAAGTATATGCAGATTATGCGGTTTGTATTATTTTAATTTAAAAATATTTAAAATAACAAATTAATTTCAAATAATTGATATTTATGATTTGAAAAAATAATAAATGAAATATATGCATAGACTTTTTAGTACGACCTAATTTCAAGCAAAGCATTTCAAAAAAATGCTCATTTAGAATAGAGAGTAATCCATAACAAAAGTTTGAAGGTGAAATTAGTTGGCATATTTACTGTTGAAATATAAAAATATGACAAAAAATTATACAATAATAAATCAATTCCCTTTAAAAATATTTGTTATGTTTATATAGTAATTAACTAAATAAAATTAGGTTATGAATCAATATAATTCAATGATTAAATAATCAAACTCCCTCTTATCAAGTGTTAATGGGATGACATCTAACTAAGGGATTTAACACAATTTTCTAGTGCAAAATATCTGAATAATTGAGATAAGTATTAAATGAAGAAAGCAAACTACTCATAGATATATTTTTCACGAAAGAATATGTATCGGATTCTATAACTAATTATATTGAATTCAAATTAAATAAATGAGACATGCAACAATACTGGAAGAAATAAAATAAAAACATTTTAGGTAAACAGACAGTTGTAATTAAATAAAAATTGCATAAAATCATTCTGTAAATAGTTCAATTAAAGTACAGGAAAATTTAATTTTTCCTGCAAGCAGCAACTATAGATGAGCCTGAGATCTATATCCAAAAGGCGGCCGAGTATGCGGCCGCATATGCGGTTTACTCGGCCGCATACTCGCCAAAACCGCATATACACCGAATATTGTACATGCAGTTCGGTCCAGTCACCGAATACGCATATGCGACCGCATATGCGGCCGCCTGGGCCGCCTTTCGGAACACTGAGTTCCGCAATGAAGAGAACCAACGAAAACAATGCATCAATGTCTCAAGCCTACCACGGATACTAGCTGGCAACACCTGAGTAGATATGAAGAACACTGGAATGACCGATAAAATAGCCTTGATCAAGACCCCACTTCCCTCCCGTCGACAAGAACGTTGCCTTGCAGTCCGACAACTTTTTCTCCATTTTCTCAATTAAGGGCAACCAATCGATCTGCCGCACTCTTCTTGTCAACAACGGTAACCCCAGATAGGTGATTGGCAACGTCATCTGAACAACCTCATAATCCCCCTACACAACTCCGAAATCCCTGAGAGTTGGTTAAACGGGACAAAGGCCAACTTTGTACGGTTTACCTTCAATACTGACAGGTCTCCAAAATATCCAGCATAGCTTTCACTGCCTTTCACTCCTCCCCACCTCCCTGAATGAAAGACAACGTGTCATCCACATACTGCAGGCTGCAGCACTGGCACTGAGATATCACCTCCAGTGTATCCTCTAAAAAACCCCAGCCTCTGCCAGACCAGACATTGTAACCAAACCATCTACAACCAAGATGAATAAAGCGGGGCCGAGGGGCAACCTTGCCTCACCCCTCGTTGCGGCTGGAAATAACCCCCTCCTGTCTTCTTCCATTCACCAGAACCGAGAGAGAGGCAGTTGTAACGCACCTTTTCATCCAATCCACCCACAATTCTGGGAAACCCCTCTTCAGCAACGATGACCAAAGAAACCTCCAATTCCGACTGTCATAGGCCTTAGAGAAATCGACCTTCCACAAAAAACCAGCAGATCCCTTCCGCTTCCAATCTGCCACAATCTTTGATACAACAACCACTCCTTCCAATAATTGCTACCCCAGTATAAAGGCTGTCTGTGATTGCAAAATGAGCTCATCCATTACTCCAAGAAGGTGATTGGTCAGCACCTTCGCAACAATAAGGTAAATGGCATTCGACAATGTAATCGGCTTGAATTCGTCTACACGCACTGCACCCTCCTTAGGAATTAAGAACGACATTGAATTGTTAAGTTTCTCTATGCACCTATTCCCCTCCTTGAATTCCGCTAGGAAATCCATGACATCCGTCTCACTACCTCCCAAAACTCCTTGAAGAAGGCCACTGGGAAGCCATCGGGTCCTGGAAACCCATCTGCATTGAGATTGAAAATCACCCTATGGACCTCCTCCCTTGTGAAATCTGCGAGAAGTGTCTCATGGCGGTCTGCCTCCAGTTTCTTAAGACCCCTCCCAGACCATCTCACCCTCGAATTGAGTTGTCGCCTGCTGAAGCTGCGGAAATGATTTACGAGCTCTTCCTCTCCTTGTCCCCATTGAAGCTCTCCTTCTCCACTTTGAGTTCAAAAATCATGTTCTTCCTCCTTCCACTAGCCAGTGGCCACTGTGTGAAAAAACTTTGTGTTCGCATCCCTTTCTTTCACCCACCTCTGCCTTTACCTTTGTCGCCATTCTACCTCTCTTCCCTATCCTTAGACGCCACCATGGAAGGACATATCGATATCGGTACCACTGTCGATACGATATATCGTCGATCGACGCCATATCGCCAACATCGAACCGAGATTGTGAATAAAATGGCATGTCGATACCGATATCGACCATATCGGCGATATATCGGTGACCTGTCGATACTGATATATCGCCGATATATCGGGATACGGCCTTCCATGGACGCCACCTCCTTCTGTTGTACCCCCTAGCCTCCAATTCCTCACTGCTTAAGGGCCATGAGTCTTCAATGACTTCAAACCTCTAGATTTTCGTAACAGCCTTGTCCTATTTCTTTGTTCTAATTCGACCCACCGCCTTCTTATACTCCATCAGCACGCAACACGTCATTTTGAGCTTTTATGCCAACATTTGTGTCGCAGATCCTTCCATCTGCAATGTGCTCTAGAAATCACTGACCATGTTACCAGAAGCCATCATCCAATAACCATGACCTTTCAAACCTGAACATTGATCTCGTAATCAACCCTCGCCTGAGTCCCACAAAATTGGCGTGTGATCAGACCGCGAACTCGGAAGACCACGTTTGGTAGACAAGGGAAATAATTCCAACATCTCCACAGAGACCAAAAAGCGGTCCAGTCTAGACTTAGAAGCAATGTTTCGCAACGTATACAGCCTGTTCCCAACATCCATGACCACCATTTCTCAGTCGCCCACAAAACTTTGGAAATCACTAGAACCTGGATCTCTCCCACCTCTGTCGTTTGGACGATCCAAAACAAACAAAGTCACATTGAAATCCCCTTCAACCACCCAAGGGATGCCCTGGTACAAACTTCTAACCACTCAGCTCCTCCCTCAAAGTCGGATCATGGCTCCCACTAGCCATACCATAAATCGACGTAAACAACATTTTGCCGCTCCCTTGCTTGCACTCCAACAACCTTTAGCCCTACCTATCCTTTCAAAAAAAAGTTTTAGCCATACTTATACGAAGTCCTTTAGTCTCTAAGGTATGCCTCTAAACCTCCAGATTCTCATTTGCTCCATCTTTTGTCTCATCAATCAACACAATATCATCGATGAACAACATACACCAATGTATATCATTCTGAATGGGACTAGTCAATTCGTCCATAACTAAAGAAAAAAGTAATGGATTTAAAGCTGAACCTTGATGCAGATCGATGCTAATGTTGAAATAGCCAGTCTCACAAAAATGTTCCAATTCCTTTCACAACCTGAGGAAGAAGCTGTCAACTTTAAACCTTTCATTGTCATTTTCTTCAAATGTGGTGTTTCCATGCTATGCAATCCCCACCAACAGACTATTTGTAAGAACAAATAATTAACAGTCATTAAACATACAAGTCTATGAATTCTTAATGAGAATTTGACTTTATACATGGATTGAAATCATCATCAATGATTGACCTTTGTATGAAAGCCAAAGGTTTGCTAAATAATCCTTCTGTTCCTTCGTATAAAGGAAACACTTTCCTGATTATGATATCTTGAATCTCTAAATCATGATAGAAAATATCCATACATTCCAAGAATCTCTTCAGAGCAGGGTCTTCCCTCTGGATTTGAGCTCTGTCCCCTATAAAAGGAATAGTGATTAAAAAATATGTAGCAAGTTGGATGAGGCTATCCAACCTTCCTTTTGACTTCGAGTCAATGTCATTAACAAAATATTTGTAAGACGTTTCCACATCTTAGAAAATGATCATGATCTCTTTTCTTGCATCTTGTAACTCACCATACACAAACCTCATAGTCGACTTCCTACCTCCATTAATAATCTGTAAAACATGTACTAATGGAGAACAAACATTCAAGGTCAAAGACACTTGAGTCCGAACTGAAGGACTTAGAATAATGGTGGAAGCCATTTCGTCATTCTTTGTATTGGACCATTTACAAGCTCTCCACTCATTAAACAAAAATTTAAGTCTCAATTTGTCCTCCATCACAGATTGCAAGGTGAGATACATGGTAGGAAATCTTGTTGTCCTGAGCTCACTACCTCACTCTTTTACTTAAATTATCTCATCAAGCTCAATGTTTTTGCAAGACTGTTTATGAAGACAGTCAATGTGTTTGTCTTTGTTATGCCCATTTTCACCTTCGACTCTTTACCGATCTTTTCTAGTACAAGATTGATGTAATGTGCTGCACACAAACTCTTGAAGATATGTGGTTACTTGGTTCTCAAGATTCTTCCAACAGCCATATTGGCAGATGCATTATCTATCACTACTTGGCTACGTTGTCGGGTCTAACTTCATAAATGGATGTATCCACTAAAAAAGCAATGTAGTCAGCAACTCATCGGTATGAGCAAGGTTTGAAAAAACTAAAAATGGAACGAGACGGTTTCCTTGGAATCGAGGCGGGGTGTAGCATCGAGGTGTAAGCATCAATTTACAAGGATAAATACCTACAAAGCTACAATAAAATATATACTAATGAAATTATATATATTCTGACCAACATATGATATATATCACTATAATATATGATGAAATTAAAAAGATATGAACACCGAAAATAAAAGATATACACATGTATGTACATTTTTACCAATTTTCCATCCAATTAGAGAATGAATATGTTGATATTCCCCTGAATTCTAACCGTCTAACTCAAGTTGAAGAACTGGCATATGCATCCCCTCCTGCCATACCATACCCCGACAAAACGGGGGTCTCGCTGCCCAGTCAGTGAGCCTTGTTAGAATACTCCGATCTGTTTATTCCATAGAGCCCTCGGGTCTCTTATATAGGGAGAAAACCCTTGGGTAAATTACAGAGTCTTACAAAATATAAATAGAAATTAGGAAACAATAAAGCGTAACATATATATAAGTCTCTACACTCCCCCTCAAGATGGAGCATAGATATCTATCATGCTCAGCTTGGAAGAACATCTCTGGAAAGGTCCTCTGAGCAGTGGTTTGGTGAATATGTCAGCCGTCTGATCCTCTGAACTGACATGAGAGGTGGAGATGAAACCCTTCTGAATCATGTCTCTAGTAAAATGACAATCCACCTCGATGTGCTTTGTCCTCTCGTGAAAGGCTGGATTATTGGCAATAAATAATGCTGCCTGATTGTCACATTGGAGATTCATAGGCAAGGGGACATCTACAGTCAGATCTTCTAAGACTGCTCTAACCCACATCATTTCTGCAATTGCTTGTGCCATGGCTCTGTACTCGGATTCCGCACTGGACCTCGCCACAACAGTCTGTTTCTTGCTTTTCCAAGAAACTAAAGAGCTTCCTATAAAGATAGCAAATCCAGAAGTGGATTTACGATCCCTTGGACATCCTGCATAATCTGCATCTGCACAAGCTGAAATAGATAGATCTGTATCTTTCCTAAATAGCAACCCTGTGCCTGGGGAAGACTTCAGATATCTCAATATCATATACAAGGCATCCATATGAACTTGCCTTGGCTGCTCCACAAATTGACTCACCCGGTTTACTGCAAAGGCAATATCCGGTCGAGTTATAGTAATATATAAGGGCTTACCCACCATCTCTCTGTACCTTCTTTTGTCCACCTCCTCGGTATCATCATCGTACAGTTTCATGCTTGGGTCCATAGGTGTACTTGAAGGTCTGCATCCAGTCATTCCTGCTTCAGCTAGCAAGTCCGTGACATATTTTCTTTGAGTCATCACCATTCCTTGTGCATTTCGTGCAAACTCTATCCCTAGAAAATATCGTATCGTGCCCAGATCCTTCGTAATGAACTGGTTTCCCAACAGGGACTTGGTTATCTCAATCCCCTGAGCATCATCTCCTGTGACCAAGATGTCATCAACATATATCATAACAACTGTACCTCTAGGGGTCTTCTGGATGAACAATGAATGGTCCGCATTTGATCTCCTGAACCCCTGTTTTTCAATTAGCTGAGACAGCTTCTGGAACCATGCTCGGGGACTTTGTTTAAAGCCATAGATAGCCTTATGAAGTCTGCACACCATCTGAGTCTCCCCCTCAACAGCAAATCCTGGTGGCTGCTGCATGTAGACTTCCTCCTGTAGGTCTCCATACAAAAAAGCATTCTTGATGTCAAGCTGAAAAATGGTCCAGTTACGTACCACAGCAACAGATAGGAGGATGCGAAGAGTGGAGTGTCTAGCCACCGGTGAAAAAGTATCCATGTAATCTACCCCATATGTCTGGGTAAATCCCCGTGCTACAAGTCTTGCCTTGTACCTATCAAGACGTCCATCCGCATGATATTTCACTGTAAAGATCCACTTGCAACTCACCACAGGAGCACCTGAAGGAATGGGAACAAGAGACCAAGTCCCTCGAGACTGCAGAGCACGCATCTCCTCTTCCATGGCTAGACGCCAGCAATCAATCTTCATGGCATCTTGATAGGTCCGTGGAATCTCAACAGACGAGACAACAGCTACAAACTTCTGGAAGTCCCCATTGAGACGATGAAATGAGACTTGAGAAGCAAGCGGGTACGAAGCACACTGTCGCCTTGGCTTCCTTTGAGCTATAGGCCGATCAAGATCGTCTATGACTGGCGGATCCTCCTCCTGTTGTAAAGACTCCTGCACCGGTGCATTGGCTAATCCGTCATTAGTGGTAACATCAGAACATACCTGAGGCGTGCTGGATGGTTGGCATGTAGCTTGAGCTGGCCCTGTTCGCCTTGTATAGAACTTAGGAAATGGTATAATTGGAGGTGGTGGTGGTGGTGGAGGTGGATTAGAGGATTGACTCAGACTTGGAGGTGGAGGCACATAGACATGAGAGTCCGTGGATGTGGAGGAGATTAGTCTGTCACCTGCAGGGGAGAAGTACATGACTGGTTCGAAAAAGGTAACGTCAGCACTCACATAGTATTTGTTATGAATGGGATCATAACAACGATATCCTTTCTGTGTCCTGGAGTAGCCCACAAAAACACACTTGATAGCCCTAGGAGAGAGCTTATCAAGTCCTGGAGATAACCTGTGGACAAACACAACAGTACCAAAGACCCGAGGTGTAAGTGTAAACAAATCTTTGTCAGGAAATAGAAGAGAGAGGAGACTTTTCGCCAAGTACAGTTGTAGGCATGCGGTTGACCAGATAGCATGCTGTAAGGATAGCATCCCCCCAAAAAGATAGGGGTGCGGAACTTTGAATAAGTAATGTGCGAGCAATGTCAAGAAAGTGTCTATGCTTTCGTTCTGCAACACCATTTTGTTGAGATGTGTATGCACATGTGGTTTGGTGAATAATGCCTTTAGAAGAAAGAAAGCGAGCAAGAGAACGAGTGCAAAATTCCAAGGCATTGTCAGTACGCACATACTTAACAGTAGACGAAAAAACATTTTGAACCTCATTGATAAGATTTTGAATAACACTTCCTGCTTCTGATTTATTTTTGAGAAGAAAAGTCCAGGACACTCTAGAAAAATCATCAACAACAACTAAATAAAACCTGTGTCCCTGATGATCTGGGACACGATTGGGACCCCAAATATCTATGTGAAATAACTCAAATGGGGAGCGACTGCTCCGACCCTGACGACTGGGGAAGCTGGACCGATGGTGCTTCCCTAACTGACATGCTTCACAACGAAAAGACGAACCCGGAGATATCTGAGGCAGGAGGTGGCGCATTTTCTGTAGTGGCAGGTGACCAAGTCGAAGATGCCAGGTATATGGTGAGACGGAGCCCTGAGAATGTAGTGAGACTCCAGCATACGAGGTCCGTACAAGACGATAGAGGCCATTGTGCTCAGAACCACAGCCAATCACCCTGCCCGTTAGTATGTCCTAAAAAATGACAGAAGATGGATCAAATATAGCACGACAATGCAAATCTCTAGTAATCTGACTAATGGATAATAGATTCATAGAGAATTCTGGTGCATGCAGAACATTCTGTAAGTGCATAGAGGGCAGCAAATCCGTCTCCCCCTGACCGACGATCGGGGAATGAGTACCATCAGCAATGAGTACAGAGCGACCATGCTGTACAGCTCTATAGGACTGCAGGATATCTCTATCATGACATAGATGATGGGTGGCTCCAGAATCAACAATCCAACCTGTGAGATCATGGTTATGATATGAGACCGGAGGACTACCTGAGTCAGTAGCAGAGGCAGATGTACTGGCAGATGCCGAAGCGGCAATCTCAGAGGTGTCAGCACCCTCTGACGATGACTGTGGCATGATATCACGAAGCCGTGCCACTAGCTCCTCGAACCTGTGATCTGGAGTAGATGCTGGTGGACCCTGAACATGATCAGCAACTCGTGCAGAAGGAGGAAAACCATGCTTGGAATAACATGTATCCTCCGAATGACCAGTGCGGCGACAAAATGAGCACGTAGAGCGTATGCGGCCTCCGCGGCCACGTCCACCACTTCCCCTGCCACGAAACGAGGACGAACCACCACGTCCCCTGGAAACTGCCATTGCTGACGGAGTCGCAGTCGCTGTATTGGACGGAACGGGTACACGACTGAGCCTCCTGTATACCTCTTCCATCGGTGGGATGGTGGCATCTACTAGTATCTGAGCGCGTGCGGCCTCGTATTCCGGATCTAGGGCAGCGAGTAATACGCCAACCATAGTGGCGTTGCGGAACGTCTTCTGCTATTCCGGCGTGGCTGTAAGTGGAATGGTGCTATAGAGCTTCTCGAACATGCCACG
Organism: Ottelia alismoides; assembly: GCA_037367405.1. Taxonomy (NCBI): domain Eukaryota; kingdom Viridiplantae; phylum Streptophyta; class Magnoliopsida; order Alismatales; family Hydrocharitaceae; genus Ottelia; species Ottelia alismoides. The sequence goes on along the minus strand of JAZKJV010002909.1, from coordinate 30,511 downwards.
AAGCGACGTGTACAGGGAATGAAGAGGCTTCCCATTCTGCTTCGTGGTAAATATATCATGCTGCAACTGGAGCATCTTCGTCTCATTGCGGACCTGAGAGTACGTCATAGCCAAAATATCCCACATCGCCTTAGCGGTAGGCTGGTGAAGGACATCATTCGCTATCTCCGTCGTCAGCGTACCTGAGAGCCACACCTTGGCATACGCATCATCAGCCTCCCATGAGGCATAGATCCCTGTCTTCTCCGGCGGTTCATCCTCGGTAAGAATATGCTTCTTACCACACGACTTCATGAGACTGAGGAACTGCATCGCCCACAGTTCGTAGTTCGTCCCGTCCATCTTGACGATTGGTGCCGAACCTTTGAAGGCACCTATGGCGGGCATATCGAGCTTCTGTTCTGACATAATGCCGGAGAAGAACAACTACTGATAGACCAAGAAAATACTGTCTACCAAGACCTTGTAGGATTCAAGTGCATAGGTAGACGATTATGCACTTGAATCGAACATGACGCCGAGTCCTAGGGAGAAGGCGGCACCCCAGCCACGAGTAGAGGCTTTGAAAGCCTCTACTTGAGAAGAACGGCGGCTGTGCGGCGCTAGGGGAGGAGGGTCCGGCGCTGGAGAGCGGCGGCGGGGGGGATCCGGCGGCGGGGGTGAGATCCGGCGGCGGTGGTGAGACCCGGCGGCAGGGACTGGCGGCAGGTGGGGCCCGGCGGTGAAGGAGAGGGGGCCCGGCGGTGAAGGAGAGGGGGCCCGACGAAGGAGAGGAGGCGGGGGGGGGGGGGCTTCGAGCCCGGGGGGGGGGGGGGTTGGGCGGCGAAACCCTAGAGGGGGGGGGCGGCGGTGGAGATGGAGAACCCTAGGTTAGGGTCATGGCTCTGATACCATGTTAGAATACTCCGATCTGTTTATTCCATAGAGCCCTCGGGTCTCTTATATAGGGAGAAAACCCTTGGGTAAATTACAGAGTCTTACAAAATATAAATAGAAATTAGGAAACAATAAAGCGTAACATATATATAAGTCTCTACAAGCCTGGGGGGAGGGGAGGTCTAGGGGGAGCAGGTGCCCCCTTTGCAGGAGTGTGGGCGCAATGCCCTTGACGAGTTTTTTTATTGATGATTTTATTTACGGGTATATGGATCTATTTGTATAGGAGTAGTACACAAAATCCCCTTGATTCTATCTTGTCTGTCCTTTTCTGTATATTACATAGCTCATTATCTGACCACTCCTTAAAAATAAGTTTACAGGGTAATGTTTTCTATGATATCTGTGTATTCATATGTTTAAGGGTATAGTTTAAAGTTTTTTGACATGACATATTTATTGGTAAATATGAACATGAAAGCGGTCAAATTTTAACATTCATCTTGTATAATTATTACATATTAAACATCAAGGCCTTTATTTACATATGAAATTGTTATTAGGATAAATGATTCAAATAAAAAATAATTTGAAAAATAAAAAAATGCCTCAAGGATTGCCTCGAGTAGATGAGGTGGTCGCCTCTCAGAGACCTATTGAGGTGGTCGTTCGGGGGCATTTCTCGACCGCTTCGTCTCAAGGCGTATGCCTCAAGGTACGTTTTTTCGAACCATGGGTATGAGATCTGCATATGAGTCAATAGAATTCAAGAAACTAGTCCCAAGCTCATAATTGACGCAGATATTCATGATGCTCCTTCCTCTCCTATCAGTCTGTGCACCTGTCATAATGGAACATCCATAAGTCTTCCAACAATTACGATGGCCTTGCAAGAACTCTTTTCTTTCTTGTACCCGTTCCCTCAAAAGGGTGTATATAAGGTCATAGTACGTTGGAGGCTTATATCCCCTTCTATACTGCCCAATTGCGTTGCACATTGGTAGAAAGAAGTCATTTTTGACAACATTGAAAATGATGTCAGTATCATAAATAGAACTGCTTTACCACGAAAGAATCCGCACATGCACCTTCCTCCTTGACAAAGGTATCCTTGATTGTGGATTGGCGAAAAGTCTCCACTGACACATCTTCTGCTGAAGTTTGAGGCCTTTTCCCATCCATCTCTCAATCAGTCAAATGGTTGATTAATCTTGATGGAGATTACTCTTAAAGATATTTCATCCTCGCAGTCTCCTCGTTCCTTTTCACTTTAGTTTCCGCCATGTTGTCCAAATATTCCTTCATGCGATTGATCTATCCGGCTACAACTTTCCAACATAAACAAGTAACCATGCTAGAGCTACTCAGATTCGCTAGAAAATCATACTTCTATTCCGGATCATTGGATCTATGAGGAACAAAACTCCATCGCTCTGAGTAGGAAGCTCGCTTCCAGTTATTGACATAGAAGAACCATTATCAGTTGATGGTACCATCTGGAGGCCATAGTTGCCTAACATTCAATCAAAGAAAATAATAAAAAAGTATTATATGGTCTCTTTTTTAATATATAGAATCAAAATTAATAACTATGTGGTATGCGTCACACAAAGAAGCTGATTTAATCTAAATAAAATTAATAACCGCATACAATTCTTAACTCATAACTATATGGTATGAGAATCTGTAGATTAACTTTAGTTAGTAAAATTAATAACTACGTGCAATAATTAACTACAGACCTAAACATTGTTACTAAACAATAACATACAATTATACACTATAGTTCATATCTTCATATGCCAAACTTTGTTAGTAAACAATAACATACGCTACATTTCATAATCATATCCTAAACATTGTTAGTAAAAAATAACATACATTACAGTTCATATCCTAAGCAGACCAAAGTTGGCTCAAAACAATCAAACATAAAAAAATAGCATGAAGAGAAAAACGGAGATATATGGTTACCTGACAGAGGTTATCATGGTCACAGAGGAGTTGGGAGGCGGAGGAGCTTCTCATGGAGGAGTTGGGAGGCGGAGGAGCTGAGAGGTGGAGGAACTTCGCACGTGAGTGGTAGAGGTGCTTTGTGGCACTGTTGGAGGCGGAGGAGCTTCCAAGCGGTGGTGGAGGCAGAGGTTGGAGGAGGCGGTGGAGAGGATTATCGGGTTTCTGGAAGAGAGCTTGTGCTTGGTGCCCTATTGGAGGTCCTGGATCATCGATTTTCACTGGAATCGAGTTAGCCTAAACTCTATCCTATTCCTATCCGGATCTTAAGATCCGGATCCGATTGCCCAATTAAGAGATGCTGCTACTTAAGTGGGCGCATGGTGTGCATATGAGGCCACACAACTCGTATATACGCAAATGACACATGGAGGGGGAGGGGGGGCTTCATGTATGCGGTGCGCTGAGGAGGCTGTGCACGCCTATGCATCCGCATGGACCGTTTTTGTGAACACTAAACGAGATGCATCTTGCATGGAGGTGGGCAGGAGAGATCGATTTTACTTTCTCGCAAGCTTTATGATGTGCTGAACGTAAGCCAGAAGTCGTTATACCCAACTTTTACATTGGAATGCAGCTCTGGAAGGTCAAGGCATCTCTAAAGGTGAGGCTGCAAGCCATGCTGGTTAGTAAGGTTTTAAATTTCGATATCGGATATCGTATCGATACCATGTCGAAATGATATTTCACCGAAATTTCGGTCACATTTTGCCCAAATCGAGTAACATCTGTGAATGCCTCTATATTGGCATTTCGCTTGAAATTTCGGCCTCCCATGTCGAACCGAAGTTTCGCCGATATTTTGTGAAATCTGAAACCATGACCTATAATCCTACTGGTGAGGCTGGTAATCATGCCCCATGGGAGCAAATGGGACATATGCTTCGAAAGTAATTGTCTGATCTGTGGCTTGGGAGAGGAGGGTGTCCCTCAATTTCTCTCCATGTGTTCTACGGCCGAGGAGGATATGAAGTGATGGAAATTTATTGGATAGACATGAGAGGTGTGGAGGCATTTTGGGAAACCTTCATGGTCAAGATTGCAGGCGGGGGAGATTCGGTGTTCAGAAGGCATCGTGATAGGAGCTAGGCTTTTGCAGTCCTTTAGGTCATTTGGACTGTACAAACACAGACCATGGCAAATACTATGTGGAGAATGTGGCGGATAGAACAAAGACACTACATGCTTCGTGGGTGCAATTGTGCGTGAGGTGTACAGTGAGATTGTTGGTTGTTCGTGTCCTGTTTTTGCTTTTGTTTTTGGTCCCCCTATAATTTGGATGACATCCAACATTTTGTGATCATCCTTTGGGTTCGTTAGAAACAAAAATCAACGCATCCCCCTAAACAGTACAAGTTACATAGGATTTCTGAAATAATTATGCGATCTTAGAAACTAATGTTTACTTGGTCAAAAGGTACACCAAAGTCTTCCCTGCTGAGTAGCTTTTGTGGAAGTGTCTGAGTAGCTATTGTGGAACAGTGTTTATGTAATTGTTTTATATTTACTGGAGCATATTTGCTACTGATCCACCAGTATTTACTTGCATTTCTCTGGTTCAGGCCAAGATCATTACTTGCATTTTGAGTTGAAAATAACAACGCAGACTTGAACAGTACAGACAGATTTCCTTGAGAAGAGCTGGGTCTGCTTAGGGGATATGCAATCTTTGTTTCCTTTTTTCATATCTATCACCATGCGCCTCAGATACTAAAACATTATGCTGACATTTCTCTTTTACTTCACAGCTTGAAGACTTGCAACAAACGATTTCCAACCCAAAGTCTATACTGTCTGAATATCTGAAGATGGTATCTGCTGCAAAGTCTGCATCTGACGGGAAAGACACCAACACAGTGGTGGAGGCGAATGTACCATCTGCAAGTTCCTCTCAAGCCACTACGACTAAGAACTGTTTTGGATCGCCGACAATATCAAATGCTGCTTCCAATGGCAGTGTAACCCATCTTGGAGTGGTTGGAAGGGGTGTTAAGCGAGCTTCAGTGGTTCCACTTGCTCCAGAGCCTTCTAAGAAGCCTATCACCGTCCCTTCGGAGATTGCTACCGGAAGTCCATCTCCTGATCAAGCTACTACTGAAGGTATTATTAAGTAATCTACAATATTTCCACATCTATTCTGATAGCTGCTTGCCTAGCGAAGAATTGGATGCTTCAGCTCTGAATTGAGGGAACTAAGTTTTCCCTTTACTCGTCGAGATATTGTTGTATCACTCTATTTCCATGTGCCCTGTGCTTCCTACAACGAGTTCTTTGTGGTGCCTTCTTATCTAGAGGATTTTTTTGTTTCGCATACTTAGATGCTGGTGTTTTTTTTATCTTTTTTTTATCTTTTTTCTTTTTTTTCATTAGTAGGATTTGAACCCTGGTCCTTTAAAGTGGGAGCCACTGCTTCTACCACCAGACCATTAGAAGGGTTCTACTTAGATGCTGGTGTTGCATATACTGATGTACCATTTCAGCTTTCTAATTCCGGTCAAGGATGAAATAGGTAGAAGTTGATCAGGTTCTGAACACGCTCAATTAGGTCTTTTTCGAAATTGTCAGATTTTCAAATGTTCAATCAGGCTTGACTTTTTAATGGAATTCTGGAAACATGTGTTAAGCATTTTTTACTGGACAAGAAGCTATTTATATGTGCTTTGGAGAATATCCGTTTTTTAGGGACTGACCTTTTTTTTTCATTATTCTTTTGATTAAAAACAATGCAACATTGTCCAATATTGTTACAGGGAATATTTAATTATTTTAATCGTATCAGTTAACCTTAATTTATTTTTTCTGATTTTGTTTGACATTAAATTAGATTACTTGTACTTTTTTGTAAAGTTTTTTTGAATTAGTGATTAACCTTTCCATTTTCAATACATTTAGTTCTAGACTTTTAAAACAAGTCTAAAATATGGGGGAAACTTAATTGACCATCCCAGTGGAAATGCAATGCTATCTACAATGTGTTGCACTTCACTTTCGATGATTCCAAGTAGTTATGGCTAGAAAACATAAAATGATCAACACCATGTATGATTACAGTGTTTTATTTTAATGCTTAAAATAATGAGATTTTTACCAATGAAAATTTTAGAATCTTTGTAAATTACTTGCTTGACCTTGTCAACATCGTTATTATCTCCTCGACATTATGGGAAGGGCGAAGTCGGGGAGGTGTTAAGGAGGGGAGCAATGTTGGGGAGGCGTTGGGGAGTGGTTTGTGTTGGGCGATGTGGAGACGGACGGAGCTGGGGTGACATTGGGGAGGCACAAAAGAAGGGTTGAACCGTGTAGGGGCAGTGTGAGGATGGGGGCAGAGTTGGGGTGTCATCGGGTGGTGCTGTGGAGGAGGGCAGAGGGGAGAATGACGCGGGAAGAGGGGTGGAGTTGGGGTGACGTTGGGTAGAGGGGCAGCATCTGGTGGCATCGGGAAGGCAGCGACGTTAGGGTAGCGTTGTGGAGGGCAGAACATTGTGGGGCGGCGCTGGGGCGGATTTGGCATTGGGGCAATGTGGTAGAGGAGGGCAGAACATTGTGGGGTCGGTGCCAGGAGGAGGGTTGATGTCGTGATGGTGCTTGAGGTAGTTGAGGGAGGGTTGACGAGGGTAGGGGGAAGGGAAGGAAAGGAGGGGGAAGGAAAGTATATGTTTCTAAATTTGATAAAAAGATGGTAATATTGATATTCTTTGGATGGAATCTAGGTTTATTTTAACGGGTTAAATGGATGTGGGTTAACTATAGGGTCTGTGATGTATGGGTTGGCAACTTTATGAGATCGAGAGGATAATAATGATGTTTACAAGATTGAACAGATAATTTGCAAAGATCATAGTGTTCGCGGGGTAAAATTCCCTAAAATCATACCTGCAATATGTATGTAAATCTAAAGTATTGACTAAATTATGGAAATCATATACTTAATATTAAGTGTTCGTTACTCATTTCTCATAAAAACTATAATATATTTTGTTAACTTATCATTGGGAAAAAGGTTCCTTGTCAAACCAAACGGGGTTCATTTTTGGTTTTCAATTTGTTTTAATAATACAACCGCCGATTGAATCTTTTGATTTTTTGTTGATAGAAGCAATTTATATCTTACTCTTTCCTTGTGGTACCATATAAAAGCCTGTGTCCTATTTCGGATATAAATTCTCTGGCTTCGATCTCTACAAGAAGTCTACGACCCAAACACTTGGAAAAGAAAAAGAGATTATTTTTGGAAAAAAAGGCATCGGTGTACTTAGAAAGCTGGAAACTTGGATTTTACTAATTTAAAGATCTTGCGAGGAAGTTAAATTATACAGTAGAAGATACATGCAAACAACAACATTCAAATAAAGGTAATACATCAGTTTCATTGTTGGGTTGCTCATTACTTTGGTTCCTTCTAAACAAACCACAAATCTCTCAAATAGGAAGTAACTGGGTTGGTTTCATTGTATTTCATTCCAATTGGTTGTTAGTACTTTTTTTTTGAGTTGGATGCATTCATGTGCATTTTGTTGACCACTAGGTTGATGGTCGTATATATCAACGACTGATGTACGACGTTACTACACATTTAATCTCATCGCAAGCCATTATGCAATAGATGTTCTTACATTTACATCATTCTATTAAATAAAATATATTTATATTTGTATCATTTATAAGATCCCTATGTCTGAATAGAGATACTTACAATGGCCATTTTGGGTATCATACATCTGTTTATCTAAAGAGTTGGATTGTATAGGCTAATTCAAAGTTGTTGATCTAATGAGCTAGAATGATATTCAAAGAGGTTCTCCAGTCTGATAAGAGATGCCAATCTTCTCTTAAGATAGATACCTGAGTTACACTATTGATGCATGTCCTCTACATAGGAATATAGATTCATAGTTCTTGGATGAGTCAAGTTAAAGAGATAATTTGATGAGATCGAAATACTAAGACCCTTCTTATAAACTGTCACTAAATGGGCACATATTGTTTGATTGGATACATATATACATCTATATGTTCGAATGTATACGTGGCCACTAGGTTGATGACCTGACAATGTCTATACACCGATGAGCTGGTGTGCATGCAAGGACATATGACATGCATGATCATAGGAATCATGTGAATTTATACTTAATAAACTTGAATAGAAGAGCTCACTCATGAGACTTTGGGGTCATAACAAATTCCATTGGTGGTCATCCTTTTTAGGAAACATGATACAATTCGAGAATATCAATATGTACTTTTGGAAGACAACCAAATATGTGAACAAAAATTTTAGATTATTTAAAGTCTTGCACTATGTAAGATTCTTGAGTGTTGAGAATACTCAAGGTAGACGTGATCATAGTAGATTGTACATAATGACTCTTCCATTATGAAGGAATGATGAAATATGATGGATTTAAATGACTCCACTTAGAGTCCAGATGAATGAGATTACTTGGCTTATATATCAATTCATCGAACCAAATCAAGATCCAAAGGGTTGGAGATTGATATGAAATAGTTCAGATTCAATCAGTGATATGGTTTGGTATGTGACTCAAATAGATAGCTCAAGTAGTCAATTACCATGATATCAGCTCTGAGCTGATATCATGGTAATTGACTACTTGAGCTATCTATTCGAGTCACATTCTGATCTAATCTGATATCAAGTCATTATCCGTGGTCTATACAATTCCTATGCATTATCTCCAAATATCCACGAATGCAACACATAAGTCGTAATATGATTATGATTTCTTCATTTGAGAAATTGACATTCAAAGTAACTATGATTGAGAATTTTTTTAATGACTAAGTTTCAAAATATATGAACATGATTCACATATTAACATTAGAAATAATACGAATATGAGTCACATTTAATATTAGAACTAACATGAATATGACTCACATTCAGTATTAATTAAGATTACCTTAATGTGAAAATGATTCACATTCATTATTAGTTAATGTAAATGTGATTTATTATCATTTCATTGGTCCAATGTGAATAGGATTCACATTTGTTGATGGATGATCTATCCTTAAACCTTAGAAGGAGGAAGAATACCCTCGGGTTATCTGGATCTTCCATTATGTAATTGGGAGAGGTTAGCACTCTTGTATTAGATTATATTTCACGACACTTCCATTCCTGGGAATGATAAAATGAGATGAATTTTAATGTCTCTATTTAAAGATAAGTTGAATGTGATTGTATTAAATCTTAGTTTAATGAATCTGATTAAGTTCCAAAAATTGAAGACTAATGTGAAAGAGTTTTGGTTAATTAATAATGTAGTTCCATATTTGACTTAAAGTTGAAAAAAATTTAGTGATCATTCTCTAATATCAGATTCAATATGGTACTAAGTCACCATACACAGATATACTGTCACCTTATCAATATATTCAAGTATCCATGGTTGTTGCACAAGTAGGATATCTAATATGATTGGGATATCCATATCCATAGATAATACTATTCATGACTATTTAAGTCATGAATTGAGATATCCTAGTATCATCGGATCATGAGGAGATCTTGTTGATTAGATTCACATGGATCACATATTACACTATTCATGATATCACTATCAAACAATATAGATTCGAGATATCCAAATATAAATGTCTAGGTATCGCTGATGCACGAATTGAATCTACGAACTAGATAACGAGAAATGTCGATGCCACTATCTACGAAACTTCAAGTGAGATAGTCAAATTGGAATGTCCAACTATTGCTAACTCATGGGTTGATTTGAGAACATGATACACGGAAGTCAAGAATTAACTTCTGTAGATTTGATTCACATATTTATGGTGAATTTGATTCGCACGAATTATAATTGAATTTATGAAATTGATTCATGGTTGAATAATGGTTATGCTCAAAGTATGATCAATCAAAACAACTCAGATAATTACAAATAAGTAATCCACAAAGCACGCACATTTATACACGTTCACCTTATTATACGGTTTATGTCATGTGCATGATCTTGGCCTTTTATATCTTATAGACATTCACTAAACGCACTACTAACTTTACAATCCAACTCATATACAGATAACATGATTTACTAGAATTTATCTTCTAAATAAGGAAAAAAAATACAGAGGATGCCTTAAGGTCTGTAACCTTAATAAGGGTTTATATGCTATTTGGGATGAAATATAATCGCATAGAATGACTTTTAACCTAGAATGAAAGTAAACAAAATTATCCTAAATAATTTATTTCAAAAGATAAAATGAATATGAATGTAAACCTAAAGGATCCTAGCAGAAGATTGAAGCAAAGTTTGAGAAAGCATATGAACACAAAAATCAGGGAGCAGCTTTGCAATAAATTTCTAGGCTCAAATACTCATTAAACTATATTTTGATGTATGGATGAGAAGAGGATAGTTGTTCCTTGATGCATGTAAAAATAGGGTATAAACGATGTCCTTTTTATAAGCTTAGGGACGAACAAAATACAGAAGGATCCAATTTATTTTACGCACAAACGATTCAATAACAACTATTAGATGATGCTGTACCAGTGCATCTTTAGCTAGTACCGACGCAACAATGGAATTTTAAGATTTCTTGATACATCTACATCACAAATTTAACTAGTGCAAGCATGAATGTACTAATGCATGAGAGTTATTAATACTATAAAAATAACAATGACTGAGATTGAAATCTTCAAAAGAATAAAGTTTATCGGTATAAGGTAAGGTTTATTGGTGTAATATTAGAGGATTTCATGGGTATAAAAATGAGTGCAGGCATATCAGTTCTTTTCGAGAAAAGATTCGGTTCATCTAATGTAGAAAGACCCAAGTTGGGTATAAAGTTTGTTACACACCATACACAAAAAAAGCCCCCATTCACATGGATATTGGCACCAAGCATCCTCTACCAAATATAAAGATTACAAGTTAAAAATTGGAAAGTCACCGCAATCAACCATCAACCCAAAAATACGACAAAATGTCCAATAAGATTTAATTTACCCCTACCCCTTTCAAAAAAGAAAAGAAAAGGAAAGAAAAGCCATCACACTCCACCATTTAGCCTAGTTCCCCAGATTGAGCTCTTGATTGAAACCTAGTCCAACAACATCTATAACTATTTAGGCAAACATGTTCCCATGATGATCATAAGGCTCACTTGTCAACTACCTCTTCTCTGCATGCACGTACTATGCCGTATATCCGTCTACAAATCCTTTTCTACAAAATTGTTTCGTAACAATCCATAAAGCTTTCTTCATAAGGTCACACTTCTTGCATGGACACATGATCTTCCCATTTTGATCAACAATCCGTACTCCCTGAGCATAAGAAAACCTAAGAAAGCCTTCCACATCATGTAAGAATATCTCGCTAATAGATGCATCGATATCTAAACGTTCATTCATATATCTTGGCAACTATGTAACTCCATCGACAGACCTACGCTACCAAGAGAATTTGAGCTAAAACATACATGCATACATGCGTATGCATTCATGAGTGCATGCATGAGTGCATCCATGCATGCACGACTGCATCCATGCATATATGCCTCCACGCATTCATGCATCATGCATGCATGTATCCATCCATGCATGCATCAATGCATCCATCCATGCTTGCATACATTCATACATACATGCATAGACATGTATACATACTGAGGCTGTCTAACCTTAGAAGAGGCTCCTATGCAAAATACAAATTCAAATATTTAAAGATATGGCTTCCTTAATACAATTGGTGCGAACCCTAAGGGAAAATGTCGATGTAGGAGACTCGTGACTCATCAGATGAGTAAGTATGCGAGCAGGCATTTCTTTTGTCTTTTGGCTCTCCTTGGTGTTCCTATCAATTGTTACTTTAAATATTCAAAATGACATTTTTCGCCTGAACTAACTCAGCTCGTAGGCCGCTGATTTTCTTGAACCAATCACTTGCCCCTCTTCCCCTAGCAATTTGTAATCTTTGCTCCATTACCTCCGAAACAAACACGGCCAAAGTGTTCTTTGGGGAAGACATATAAGAATGCTTCTTCTGAAGTCATCATAGGGATCGTCATGTCACTACCATCTATTGATTGCGTTGGCTGCAACCACTAAATCATCTCCTCCTATTTTATAAGTTAAATAAAATAATGAATAAAATATTTAACAAGATAAACGCTAAACAAATATAAACTTACGTGTGCTTTTTCATAGCTCTTGTGACACCACACACGAGAACCACTGATGCCACTCTTCCTTTTCAAGAGTTTGATGGTTTGCACTCGATCGGGAAATCTCATATTCTCGACTGTATAAAAATATTAGTTATAATTTTTTATATTAAATATGAAGGAAATTTATGATATTAAAAGATTACTCAATCAAGCTTCATCTTATCAGTACTCCTACTTCATTGTCCTTACCTTGTAGCGGGTTGTTTGTCTCTATTCGACTTATTTTTAGATGAAATTGTCTACAAAAGATATTTAAAAAATAGTATTAATTTATTAAATTTATTTACTCAAAATTATATTATAAGTTACCTTAAACACTTCAGATGACCTATAGTTACAAGCTTCAATCTAATCCTCTGGAGGAATGGATTATGGATTAAATCGATATGCTTCATCGAGAAGTTAAGTGGAATAAAATATCTAATAATAAATTAATATACAAAATATTTCAAATTCTCAAAAATAAAAATTATTAAAAAACCTCAGATCGACAACTATATCTCCAATCTTTATGTATCTTCGCCGCACGGGAGGGGATTCCAACACGAACTAAGGGATTACCACCCCTTGAAAATGTTGCTTCACAAAATAAAAGACCCATTCAAAATATTGCTTCATAAAATAAAAGATTGAAAAGTCAAAAAGATATAAAATATATAATTAAAGAAATTAATTATACTTACCGCAAGTTCAAACAAAATTCAATCTTTTCTCTCCTGATGCACACTATGCCGGTCTCTAATACACAGGGGGACATGCCTCTAAATGAGCATATGTAAGTGATTAGTAAATAAGGGACAATCATATGCCTATCCCTTAATAGTGACTTGTACCCTTATCCTCTCCCCCGAGGCAAATAATCGATCCTTGACCACGACACATCCTTATTAAATAAAATATAATTACTAAAATGATAGTGAAAGAAAGAAAAAAAGACATTCATATAGTGCACTGATACCGCTCATCTCCACCCCATCATGATCTACACCAAGATCCACATCATCGGCCTCGAACCCCCTATTGTCATGCCAGTCCATCCTCTCCTCCTCTGAAGGATGATGACAGTCTGTAAACAAATTTGAACCATATTTACGAAAAATGAGACAATTATAACAATTCAAAAATAAATGTTTATGAAAACATAATAAACATGCACTTAATGTTTAACATTATGATAAGCAAACTCTTCTATAAAATGACCATTTTCTCACATTCAATATTGTAACAACCCCAATGAACAATTTTTTTTGAAATCGTTCATTCACGATATTTATCATCAAGAAGGTAAAAAAACTCGATAAACCCAACAAGCTGGAACAAATGGCTGTTTAGTTTGTAGTATCATACACCTTTTACTAAGATTGATATTATCATGATGATGATCCAACTTAAAACAAGCCTCGCTAAAAAGCATAGAACCAATCACATTTAAACAAACACAATGCATTATGATCGAATGACGTTTCAACAATCTCCTTTATGATGCCGTAGTAATTGTTACATCTCGATCTTAGGGAACTCTTTACATAAACATCGGTCAAATGATTGTCTTCATTTGTCTTTTCTTTAAACCTATATCTACTGATTATGTATCTACGGTGGAAATGAGCGTAAGACAATGGTCGTAATGCTCAGGTATCAAAATCAGCTATCCATTGTGGATCCTCTCTGGACTTTAGAAGCAATACGTTATTCTTAAAACACGAGACAAAATTCAAATCATCCTTTCCACCAAAACTTGTTAAAAATATCTTATACAAACTGTTATTCTCTGGAAGTTGTTTTAAAATGTAAAGGTGTGCAAGCCTGCGGTCAATTGCATTCATTGGAAGTATTTATAATAGCCATTCTTGTATTTTGAATATAGATAAACGTGAATCATCATACTCATTGTAGTCAATTATATTTCTCTTTAACCTTTTGAAGTTATCAGCTTCTGAATTTAAATAAAACAAGCACAACGAGATAAATTCTTCAACAAAATATCCCTCTACAATGGAACCCTCCGGTTTTGCACGATTCAAGACGTAATCCTTCAACTTCTTCAGAAATCTTTCAACTAGATACATCTACCTATACTAAGCATGCCCTCCAATCTTCGCTTCACATGGAAAGGAATATAATGAAATATACCATAATATCGAAGAATTGGGAGGAAAAACTTTCTCCTACAAGAATATTGTATTAACCATCTTCTCATCCCAAATCTCAAGCAACTGCGGATCGAGTATAGTAGAATAATTATCTTTGAATAACTATCGATATTTTCTAATGGCTCTGAAATCATAGTTGGTATCAAGCCCTGAATGGCTAAAAGAAAGAACACTTTCATCAAAACATGCAAGTCATAACTTTTTAACCATTGATTTACTTAACTGTTCATTGATCCATCGAGACACATTAGACAAAAAATCACCAGGAACTCTAATTGCTTTCAAATATGATAAATTTCTCTTTGTTTGTCCGGAGGCAATGTATATGGAGCTTATTGTAGAAAAATCCTCCATTTTCTATTGCCACCAAATGGAAATGTTCTCGTATTCCCAATTGTTTCAAGTCATTTGTACTGCGTAATGTATCTTTCAGAGAATCCATGAGATTAAAAACATCAAAGATATTTTCCATCACATTCTTTTTAATTTGCATCAATCCAAGTTGTACTTGATTGTAAGATGGGTTCAATAAGTTTATATGGTGAAGAAAATACCTTTCTTCTTAAAACTAACACCAACCAAGACTGCTAAATCATACTTGAAAAATCAACCAAATCTGATGTATGGATGATTCAACCGCTGTTCTAGCACAACTTCACCTAACCAACGTATAATTCTAATTGAAATGTTGTTGTTTGGATTTTTTTTGAAACGTCACATGATTTCCCATCAAAATTCTTTCAAAATTCATTTCCACGTCATTTATGTGAAACATGCGAAATTTACCTATGACCCAATAACATATCTTATTGCTTTTATCTAAACATAAGAAATGTGTGTCATGCATATATACTGGACAAGCCAATTTTCTCTTAGTACTCCAACCTGATATGTTGGCGAACGTTGAAAAATCATTAACGGTTCATAACGAAGTTTCTCTCACACGAAAAGTCACCTTCTTTTCGTAATCATAAGTTGGAACGCCGACGTTCTACAACAACTTCAATTCTTCATGAATGTAAATAAACATAAAAAATAATACTTGGACCTTTCAGACCATGTATAAATAGTGATATCATCATAAAATTGGATTTCATTGACTGGCCAAATCGAATAAAGATGGAAACATCGATTGGTAAGGTTTAAACCCATCACTAGCAGGACAAATAGAACATTTCCGACATTTGTATCGAAGTCAGGAAACTTCATATCAAATGATTTCCATTCCTGTGAATCTGTTGGATGCCTCATCATATTATCAATGGACTTGTTCTCAAAATGTCAAGTCATCCACTTCACAGTCTGTGATGACATATATAATCGATGCAACCGTGGAATCAAAGGAAAATAATCGAAAACTGTAACTACTTCATGATTCTTCTTTGATCCGCACTATCAATTTTTTTGACACGAGAGACATAAAAATTGGACATGCACTTAGGTCTTTGTACTCGTTTTAAAATAGACTGCAATCACTAGGACAAACATCAATCTTCTGCAAGTGCAAACCCGATTTCTTAAATTCCTTCTTCGTCTCATACCAATTCTTTGGAAAACTTTCATCCGTTTACAACAACTCATGAAATAAGTATAACATATCACTCACGCATCTTGATGTAACTCTATGACACGCCTTAATCATAAATAACTCTAGTAATAATTTCAAACAACTGATCTTGCTTTCATGAACAATTATCTCTTCAACATCTTTAATAAAATCTGCTAGCTTCTATTAAATCAATTATATCGGTATCAACACATCCATGATCCGCTATCTCTTCACTGTTGAGATTACTCTCATCGATAGGAGCATTTGACGACGTGGCCATCAACCATACAAATGGCATGTTAAAAAATGGTTTTACGATCATAGAACATGTCATTGAATCACTTCAGACAAGTGCATAATTTGCAACTATAATCGGAACCACTTTGAAAAATTCTCTTGTTGTCATTTTATCCACTCTAAAAACTCTAACATCCCACCCTTGTAGACAAAATAATTAAAATGTCGCTTTCCTATCCTAGATTATCCACATCTCCTAAATTTGTAATAAAATATGTTAAAATTGTATTGAAAAAAAATATCAAATGCAAGAGATGTTCAATGCAAGAACAGACATAGAATCCTCATACGTTTGGAATGGGTCCGATGTCACGTGCACATGAAAAAAAATATACAATTCAATTTTATCTAATGTAAAGCTTCTAATGTTAGTATAATATTTACAAGTACTAACAAATATAACTACATACTAAAATACGTAATTGCATATTAATTAAAATTTTGTGTAGCATTATATCACAAGCAAAATTTATGTAAAGAAGGGTGTAAGTTCATTGTGGAATATTACAAGGCTTTAATTGACATTAGTAGACAATACATCACATGTTGAACATCAAAGAAAAAGATGCCTACAAAGATATGTAATCATTTAACAAATCTAAAAATAAAAAATCAAACATTATCAAGGCTCAGGATATCATAACTTCCACTTAGTACATATTGTATCCTAAATATTGGAATATATCTATGTACAAGGAATCATCAATTACAATTGAAAAATAGAACACGCCGTGACCTTACATGAACAACCATCAATTCCCTACACAAACTCCATTCGGGTGATAGAAAAAAGAAAATCACAAGCTTCCAAATCTGGGTGGTTGGATTTTGCATCGACGGATGTTGATCACATAGGGGATCAATGTCTGCTTGAGATGGTCAACGAGCTCCTCCAATAATTGATTCTCATAGGCAACTAAATCACCACGCCATTTCAAGACACAAATCTTACAAGTTAATATTTATTAAAATGGTA
Source organism: Ottelia alismoides (assembly GCA_037367405.1). Lineage (NCBI taxonomy): Eukaryota > Viridiplantae > Streptophyta > Magnoliopsida > Alismatales > Hydrocharitaceae > Ottelia > Ottelia alismoides. The sequence goes on along the minus strand of JAZKJV010002909.1, from coordinate 13,425 downwards.
TACAATAATCATTTCCTCTCGTCTGAATGGGGCTAAAAAATTTGATTGAAACATAACAACAAAAACCAAAAAGCTTCATAGCCTCATGAATTTTGAGAAATATTATTTGGCAACATCATCGTCCTAATTTTGGTGTGGTGGTAGTGTGTGTGATTACATCATTAAGGATAACTACTTTGAAAAAAATATAAAGTGATTCTAAAAATTTTCAAAATTTTAAAAACCGAACAAGGCTCAGGATATCATAAACTACCACTCATTACTCCTTATATCTTAAAAGACTGCAATATATTACCTACAAGGAGTCATCAATTAGAAAGAATATGTCGTGGCCATACTCTAACAACCATCGATCCACTCCATGAACTCCACTCTGGTGAGAGCAAAAAGAGAAGGAAATAAAATCGCAAGATTCAAATCTAGTTGGTTATGTTTTGCCTCTATAAAGGTGTTGGAGGAGGGGATCGTTGTCTACTAGAGATGGCAAGCGAGCTCTTCCCCGAGTTGTTGATTCCCCATAAGCAATTAAATCACCATGCCATTATAAGATACAAGGCTTACAAGTCAACAATTAATAAATAATATACACACATCATTGCTCTACTCTGAATGGGATGTGGTGACAATGTGTGATTATATCTTTACGGATACTTTAGAGACACACTCTCTCACTATCTACAATATCATTAGTGCCAAAAGTGTGTGCCTAAAGAATTTAGGCTCAAAGTTATTGAAAGATGACAATATCCGTAAAGTTATTGAAAGATTCCAATATCCAGAAGCATGCCATCACGTTTATAATTCCTACCACTTTCACCTTGCAGTAGCTGGTTAATATCTTGGGTAAATTACAATTTGAGTTCCCATCTATGAATCCGATCCCAGAATGGGTCCCGATCTTTAAATTGTAACGATTCGGGTCCCAGGACCATTTAGGAAATGGACATTTTAGGATTCATGATGAATATGCCCTTGTTGGGAAGGAAATGAGAGTTGGGTTCCAACTTTTAAACAAGGACATACTCGTCATTAACCCCCAAAAGTTCCTTACATTAATGGTCCTGGGACCTGAATCGTTACAATTTAAAGATCAGGATCCATTCTGAGATAGGACCCATAAATGGGGACCCAAATTGTAATTTACCCTAATATGTTCTGATGCTTATGAAAAACATCCTCTATAGATGGTGGAGGTGAAACTCTACCACCACCCTCCTCCTGTAGGGTACGAATGGATTCTCGAATCCATCAAGTCTTAGCTCTACATTTTGCCATCAACAGAGGCCAAACTTTTATTGTAAATAATACAAGATGATTAATTATAGGCAGCCGAATCATCATACCATTTCTAGATACATGGTTTACAAGTTAATAATTACTAAATGATATTTAATCATCGTTACCTCTAGTCCGAGTGGGTTTAAACAAACCATAGAAATATTTGAAATAAAACCTAGAAGGCTGTTAGATAGCCTTACCATTTCAGGTTTAGGGAATATTAATTTGGTAATATCATCGTTCCAATTTTAGTGCGGAGGCTATGGGAGGATGACTGTGGCGGCTATGGGTTGTGGTTAGGGTTCAAAATAACTTAAACAGATTTTTTCATTCAAACTTAAAAGGTTGCTAAATAGCCTCGCCGTTTCAAATATTAGGAATTACTAATAAATTAATATCATTGCACCAATGAGTGTTATTTTAGGAAGTAATATCTCACAGAACACTCTTCGCAGTATCAAATAAAGTTATTAGTGCCAAGAGTGTATCGGTAAATAATTTAAACATAAAGCTAGTGAATGATGCCAACAACCATAAACATGCATCTTATAGAAAAGAAAATGCAAAAGTAAGACACAAAGACAATTTAGGGCATGTGACGGAAGAAGTTTTAAACAATTAAAAGATACAAGAGTATAGGCATGGAAGCATAAGCATAATCTTACTCACACACACCGTAACCCCAACTACATCCCCACATCTACAATAGACCCCGCATCAACTACAATCACAACAGATCTCACAGTCACCATCCGCGACCATCACAAGCATCACAGACCCCACAACCCCTCCTCCTCCCAGGAGACTTCTCTCCACTCATAGCTCCATCACGACCACCACCAACAACCCCCACAACCACCACTCACAACCACAACAGACCCCACAACAACCACAATCACAACATACCTCACAATCACTACCTACAACCACCACAGACACTACAACCCCACTCACAGCCACTGCACCAGCCTCTCTAATCCAACCTTTTGATCAATAATTTTATGATATCAAGATGACCACCATACATGACCCTAATTGTACCAAGGAACCTATTATGAAAATCAGTTATTCTTCCTTTCAAATTAGTCATTTCTCTACAATAACTTTTATTGCATATTGGCTCGCCGTGATCTCAAATGTCCAACATGGTCCTCCTCTACTACCCCCTCATGTTGGTCTTAGATTATCGAACTGATCATGTATGATGGGAGAGAAAGTGTGTGTGAAATCCTAACATGAATCTACACAAGACTGAATCCTAGTCGATAAATAGAACTATCAAGAAGGACTTTTCTATAGTTCCTCTTCGATGATTGTCCAGACTGGTAAATCTTTTTTGTTAGAGAAACTTGCTATTCTAGAGACATGCTTTCCTTGGAACTAGAATATAAGATCTCTATTGACAATAATCAAAAGATGAGGCATTGAATCCCCTTCTAATAGGGGTCTATCGGTCACGACCCTCACGACCATTACCCACAACCACAACAAGCCCTTACTGCCACCACAATCACAACAAACCCAACAATCATCAACTATAACCACTACAACCATTAAAGATCCCACTACCCCCACCCATAGACCTAATCACAGCTACCGCCCATAGCCCCCACAATCACCACCCTCAACATCCACAACCACCACAAACCCCAAAACCCACACTCGAAACCACCCCTTACAACCCCCACAACCACCACCCACAGCCCCCACAATCCACACCCCCACAACCACCATGGCCACCACCCAAAGCCCCCACAACCACCACCCACATCCATCACGACCAGAGCAACCTCCACAGACGCCAACCACAGAAATGCCCGTTACCACCCACTGCTCCATACAACCACTACAACCCTACAACACCCACCACAACCATCACCCACAACCCCACAACCACCACGACCTCACAACACCCTACTACAACACCATGACCCCACAACCCCCCGTCACATCCAACACCCAAATCTCCCCATCACAACCACCCCCACAACCAACATGACGCCACATCCCCCACCCACAACCACCATCCACAACACACAACCCACAACCACCACCCATAGAAAAAAAACAACCCGACGAGTGTACCCCATGACTGACAAACCCATCCATCAACTGAAAACCCCTCCTATTTCCCAATAGCCACCAACAACCAAATGCATCACAATGTGAAATATAAATCAAAATAAATCGTGTTGAAATCCATCGATAAGAATACATCACACGACAATGAGAATAAATCATACATGCGAGAGATGGATCCACGCAAATATACATGTATTTACTTGAATAGGAAGTAATGAGAAGAATAATTGGATCCATGCATGTCGGAGGGAGAGCTCAAGATTCGAGCTCTGGCACCATATATCGACAGAGGAGCACTGATGATAAGAGCGATGAAGGATGAGCTCCAGCGATGCGAGAAGGGGAGAGGAGGGAGGGAACGAAAGAGAAAAATGCAAAACTAGGCATCTCTCGGTCCTTTTGTAAATGTTTTACTGACGGTTCTTAAAATACTGATGAATTATTTCTCGACAGTCTGATTTACATCGGTAGTTTCATAAGCAATGAAAGTTGTGTTGGGACACGACCCCGTACCAACTATGCTCTGATACTAGTTGTTGGGAACGAATCCACCGGATACGGATGCTGATAGGCAATCGATAACCACCATACGGAGCACGTGAAGAAAAAAACAAGCAGATATAACGGTAGTCGGTCACCTCTCACGACCACCAGAAAAGAAAGATAACTATAAATTAGAACGAGTACAACTTTCTTCGTTTCCTCGCTCTCTAATCTCTTTATGCTCTCTCTCTCTCCTCTCTAGGGGTTATATTGTTCTTGCTGTGGTGTTTAGGAAATGCCTCCACCCCTCTTTATATAGCTCAAATACAACCTCATAGTCATATTCCCATTAGAACTATAGACATAATACAACTCAACTAATATTAGGATTAGGAATCAAATCCCATTAGGATTCCTAATCCTAATTTGACTCTAATCCTAACAGTCTCCCCTTTCAGTTGAATTCCATCACGATCTCTCCATCATCTTGAGTCTGCACTGGACCATCATCATCTTGAGTCACAATAGAAGCATCTGGTCAGACCTCGTGATTTGGATCGACATCTGAATCCTGTCTCCCTTGATCTTGAGCATCTACCCTTGGTTTCCAATACATGACCTTCATCATTCGTTACCTCATCTATTGACCTCCGTAGAGACTCGGTCATAAGTAGCGAAGCAAATTTCGTCCAATGTGATGGTCTCCTTACCATAAGGTAACATCGTCACAATATGATCGTATGAAGATGGAAGGGAACTCAACAAGATCAGTACCTTATCCTCCTCCTTGAAGAGAGATTTTTCTTTCGCATTCTTCTCCTCAAGTATGAACACGTCTGTCAGAATCTTGCTGTATTCATCCAAGTGCACTTCGAGTTTTGTTCCGTCAGTCATCATTAGACCATTGAGCTTCTTCTTCATTAGTAACTGTTTCCTCGAAGATTTAGACTTGTATCGTCCCTTGAGCTTCATCGAAACCTCTACTGGATCCTCTAGGCCTACGACTTCACGAAGAGTATTGTCTGCCAAGAACATTTGTATTGTATTGTTCGCGAGATCCCTCATCTCCTTCCATTCTTCATCTTTCATCTTCTCTGGCTTCTTTTCTTTATCCTGGAAAGCTTTCGCAAGTCCTTCTCACGTGAATATGTTCTTCACATGTTGTTGTCATAAGGTGAAATTGTTCTTTCTGTTGAAGGGTTCCACAGAGAATGATCATCGATGTAAATTTTGTCATCCACTTTGTATCATACCTCCTTATATAATCTAAAAAATTAGATCATAATCCTCTAGATCCGAACCATCCAACTCCTTCGAAGTGCACAAAAATCCCAATCTGGAATCCTGGATCACCTCAATAGGACTTTGGATGCTCTTTATCTCAACGGTTCAACATAACTGTTGGATCTTAATTGCCTCTAAAGAAAGCGTACCTGTTGTGTTGCGCCGTCTCTTTGATGTCGAATCTTGCTATGATCCGTCACATCCTATCCGTTGTTGTTGTCGAACCAAGCTATGATACCCATTGTTAGGACATGACCCGGTACCAACTCTGCTCTGGTACCAATTGTTAGGAATGAACCCATCGGATACAGATGTAGATACACAATCAATAACGATCATACGAAACACGTGAGGAAAAGAACAAGCAGATATAACGGTTGCTGGTCACCTCTCGCAACCACCAAAGAAGAAAAAACACTATAAATTTGAACGAGTACAACTCTCTCGTTTCCTCGCTCTCTCGTCTCTTTCTTCTCCCTCTCTCCCCTCTCTAGGGGTAGGCAATGCCTTCACCCCTCTTTATGTAGTCCAAATACAACCCCATAGTCATATTCTCAAATAGAACTATAAATAGAATACAAGTAAACTACTATTAGTATTAAGAATCCAGTCCTATTATAATTCATAATCCTAATTTGACTCTAATCCTAATAACAAGTTGGAAATCGCAAATATCTAACTTGTTATACCATTATTTTGAATTTGCATATATCTGGGATGGTGCTAGCCAACGACGGTTCCAGATTGCCGCTAAAATATGTACCACGATGATTTTTATTTTATCTCGACGGTATGGAATCCATTGTTTTATTGTAAGCTACGATAATTTGCAGTATATCCCGACAGTCGTGCAATCGATTTTAATTCTGACAACCTTAATGTATGTGTAATTTTGATTTTCATGGATATAGAACAAGTCCACAATAGTTTGCTTCCGTCAATGACGGAGTAAGAACCACCAACGTTAATCAAAAGAGTTCAATGGGGTTGCCCCTTGGGGAACTAACGTGACTCTTCCTGCGCAATTCCGTTAATTTTTTTCTAAAAATTTCTTCCTTGAATATTCATCACTATGTCAACATATTATGCTATTCAAATTTCGTGTGCAACAGAGACTCCTACGGCTTCCATCCAGACAGTCATTTTTTAACAGTTTCAGAATTGCTAAAAACGACCCTTCTAGATGGAGGTCGTAGAAGTGTCTGTTTCGCGTGAAATTTGAATGACACAATATAGGGATATATTGATGAAAATCAACGGAAGAAATTTTCAAACAAAAAAATAAAAAAGCAGGTAAAATAATGCAGGGGAAGCCAAGTTAACTACTCCGAAGAGGGCAACCCCATTTTATCCTAATCAAAACTATTAAAGATGGTTATCTGCAGAATTGTCGACATTAGTCCTTTTGGCCGGCCGTTACTTTGAAACCGTCGAGGTTGGTCTCACATTTTTGTAGTAGTGTTTGATTTAACAACAGGGTCGTCCACTTGGTTCTTTTTTCCAAAACCACAATAATTCAAAGTGCAATCAAGTGAACAACAAGACATAAGATAGACTGTGTAGTTTTTCGTTAGAAGTTTGAGATGGGAACCTGGTTGGAGGAAGATCAGGTCTCGGCTCTCTCTCCTCCAATTTCTCTTCGTGGAACATGTAGCTCTCTCTCCTGCTCTGCTGCAAAACAATGTAGGCTTATTAGAAAACAAAAACTATAGTAATCTTCTATGGGCATAGATCTGAAGCTTTATAAAACACATTAACACGAGGATGTGCTGAGAAACCTCGAATTATTGCACACCCATTCTGCAGAACCTGATTTTATGACTTCCTCGCACAACCGCCACAGTTTTTATCATGTCTGGTATCCTCTGAACTGCGGTTTTTTACCAGACGATCCGCCTCGCCACAGTCTAGCACGCATCCCAGTCTCGATAGTATGGCAATTCTGTGTCTCATGTGATTGTCTTATTTGCTTGCTCCTTTTTCATTTGAATCACCTAATTGAAATTCCCCAATCTTGCTTGTATAGTTCATGAACACAGCCTGTTTTCGAACGGTCTCATTCTAAAGTTGGATGCGGCAAATGCAGTGGGAACCTCCAAGGTCCCCTTTAATTCCAAAACTAAACCAGGAGAGTTGGCTTCACACCTGCCAAAGGTCTCGATTATTTTGGAAATAACGCCACTGCGATTATGTCTGAGAAATGATACCATTGACAAATATACTCATCTACGTTTAAAGACGTCAGGATCATATATACAAGAAATTAATTATGAAAGCGCAATGTCGGTTGCTATTTTTATATATGCAAGTGCGACCTTCTGATGCACTGTTTTCCTGCATCTGATTCCTTTACTGTTTCAGTTCTAACTTAAAATGAATAAAATGGAATTATTGACAAAGTTGTGCAAGGGAATACCAGAGTTATCTTTTCGTCTTCGACTGCTTCCCATAATTCTTATTTACTTCTGCGGATCTAAGTGGAAGACATCACATAGCATGAAACTCTCACACAATGTATCTCAGTTCAATTAGAATTTCCCTACGTGGTGCAGATTGGATAAGCTGTAAGGTGAGCACTTTCAAGTTTCAACAGAGTCAACAATATTTTGATTACTTAATTTCAAAGAAAATGCTGTGGCTGTAATTTCCATTTTGAAGACCACTTTTAAACAAAACAAAAACAGGCTCGTATTTTAGATGAGCTCTCTTCGACTTTTTCTCTGAAAAAATAAGAGGGAAATTATTTACAAAGAATTTCTTCTGCTTTTCATTTGCCATCTTCACTCGGGAATAGCAGTCAATTTGGGATCAAATTTACGGGCCCTGCCACTGGCTCTCCTCCTCCTCCTGCTGCTCGTCACATGTGCGGCGTCTGCTGACGGGGAGGATGACTTGGGCTTGCAGGAGACGTAGGGGTGAGCTCCGACGGTGAGGGTGGAGCTGGCCCTGAGGGCGAGCTTGGCCATTTCGTCAGGGTGGAGGCGGCGACGGTGCATGGAGGAGGGGAGGACGAAGTAGATCTGACCGGGCTCGAGGGCCTCGGAGGAAGGGACGGCAGAGAGGGAGCAGTCGAAGTTCATGTCGTCGGCGCAGCAGAGGAAGGAGGAGGAAGGGTGGTGCCTGAGGAGGACCTCGGAGGCCGTGACGGGACCCGAGAACTCCTGCAGGCGGCCGTCGGGGAGGATGACCTTGGCTGTGGAGCAGCGGTAGTCCACTGCAGTGGATTCCACGGAAGCACAGATGCCCATCTTTCTCAAAATTCTCTTCTATGACTCTGGAGATGTGGTCTTGTGACTCTTGTGCTGATGCTACTACTGATGTGGCGAGGGTGCGGATTCATATAAATTTATAGGAGGGTGACACGACAACATGTGCGACTCCGAACGCTGTCTGTTCGGTGCGCTTGGAAATGATGGGTTGGATCTTCGATGTTGACATTGCCCTTTGCCAGAGAGAGAGAACTTATCTACTGGTAAGGGGATCTTAATTAGTGGAAATTCTGCTTCATAGACTCTGTGTTTTTTTAATCCAACTGAATTGGTCGGTCCAATTCAATCGACGAATCGGACGTGAGTAATTTGGTTATTCGGATTTTACGGGTTGGCTTAACTTGGAATTTTATGGATCCAACTACTAGTTCAATTAATTATCTAGGTTTAGTTTAATCGAATTTGAACCGAAATTCGAATATGATTTTATTAAAAAAATACTTTTATGGGAGTTAAATCTATGACCTTTGGTTACCTTACACCCACGGCAGCTGGTATTGGATATTATGACAGTTTTTAAGCGACAGAATAAAGTGCGAGGAAGATCTGCCACATGCATCCGTCGCCTAAGTGCCCCATTCCCAAGTCTGGCCCACACTCGTGGCTCCTTTTCGTTAAAAAAAACCTAATCCTGTATGAGAGGAAACCACGGGCCGCCATTTGTCTCTCCTCTCACATATCTCTCATCTCACTCAACCTCTTGACATCTTCTCAACAATGGCATTGGCGGGACTTGGTGGCCCGCTGGTGGCGCTGGCGGTAGTGCTGAGGGTGATGCTGGCGTTGGTGCTGGAGGGGGAGCCGACGGTTCCATTGGCGGAGGTCAAGGGAAATGACAGAGGACGGAGCGTGATGAAGGGGGTGCCGATGGTTCTGTCGAATGCGATGGTCATGATCGAAGGGCGGAGTGTGATGATACTGGGGAAAAAGTTTTACATGTGTAATATCTCAAAGCAGCAAACTCATAGATAAATAAGACGATAGTTGTATAGATTTGGGAATCTGAGGCACCTTAATCCTGGTGCATTCTCCGTGTTATGTGCACAGTTTCTTATATTTGGAAGAAAAAACAAGAGGTTAGTTGATACCATGCCCGGTACAATGCATTTTTCACCATATCAAGCAAGCATGATTTAACTAGCGAGCAAACATGGATTACCCCTCAAACCTTCGAATCTCTGAAGAAAAACTTAGGACTTGGACTCCTTGTACTCAGTCAGATTTTCTGTGTTCTAACGAGCTTTCTACCTCTCCCTCATCTTCCTGACTTCTTGGGTTGCTACAGTAAGGTTTAATTACTGAGATCTTAAATCGAGACCCATTTACCTAGGAATTGCACAATTGGAATTCATTAGGATCATCTTGACAAACTAGATACAAAATTGATCGTTATCATCTTGACATTACATGTAAGGATTTTTTTCGATATACTAAATCAGATTGAATACACTATGCCTGAAGGTTTAATCGCATATGTTAACCTGATATTAAATTGCTATCTAAAGTTGATCGGACGGATTCAAAAATTGAAATAATTAATTCAAGTGAATCTATTATCTATTGGAGGTGCCTCGGATTCCCAAATGGTTGTATCTCAAAGCAGCAAAGTCTATTGGAGGCATAGTGTCCCTACAACAACTGGATCTTCCCCTAGACGATTTTGATGGTTCTATTCCTGGATCTATTTTGGTTAGTGGTCGTGTTGATGAGTATAGACCTTTGATACTCTTGAATTCCATTTACCTCACTGTTGAGGACATCTTGATTGTCCAGTTGAGTATGCCTGGGTAGATCGTATCTTTCGTTAGATTTCTTTTATCAATGTTTGGTCTGCTGTGATAAAAAGTATACAGAGTCACCCCTGAGGGTAGTTTGTGAGTGCAATGGCCCATGGTCTATCAATTTTAGGGGCTCATTTTTACATATTCTTCAATCTTTAGTTTAGGGAAAAAAACATTATCTGTCCTATTGGATTCTTATAGAATCGAATTTTAGTGAAAGAACTCATAAAATGAGCCCTTATAAAATCAAATTTTCGATGAAACAACTCATCGAAATATGAGCCCTTATGAAATCGAAGGTCAACAACTCAATGTGAAAGCCCAAAATTTAATGGGATTCCATAAGAGCATATTGATATTGTTTCCCCAAAAATTGTTAAGGGCCCATTCTTTTCTTTTGCCTAGGACCAACGAAATGTCAGGGACGACACTGAAAGTATATCAGCCACTGGGGCAATTGCTGTTTGGAGAGACTGTAAACTCAGGTTTCCTATGTAAGATCGATTTCAGCAAAGCTTATGACTCCATGTTAACTCTTTCTCTGGATCTCATTCAGATGGCCCAACTTCCCTAAGAGGTGGATATTTTAGATTAAGCATTGTATCACTACTTATCTCCTGTCGTGTACTGATGAGCAGGAAATTAAAGGGTATACAAACAGAGAGCAATGATTGACAGGGTGGATCATCACTGCTTGTTCTGGCTACTGATGCTTTGCCTTCTTACGATGTGCAGTTCAATGAGATGGATTTACTATCTTTGAATTGTTACATGCACCAACTTCTTTGGCATGATGTTTTCTATCAAATGGGGCTGCGATTAGATGCGTGTCAGATAAGGCTTTTTGGACAATTTTGGAGAGGATCCGGATTGGAAGTAAACCATTGGAAGTCTGAAGAAAATTATGCAGAATATGTAGAAGCTCTTGCAATGCCATATGAAAGTATATCAGTAACCTATTTAGGGATACAAAAAGTGCAATCAGCTAATTGGCCATTCAGGAGAGTTAAGAAGAGCTTGAAGAACTGAACTTTGAAGTCTCTTTCACTTGACAACAGTTTGTGTTGTTAAGTTAGAACTCTGTATGTCTCCTCTATTGGGTTACTTCATCTAGATGTTCCTTTTCAAAGGTGATGATGGGGTCGGACCTAGTGAGGAGAATATTCTTGTGAGAGTGTTCCTGGGTTGTGGGAAGCATATTGCTATTGGTGGTATTGAATAAGTAGTTGAGGATAGCTTGGGGGGGGGGGGGGGGGGTGTTGGGTGAATACAATTTTGCTAAGTAAATCTTGAAATTGTTGGTGCATAGTGAGTTTTAGCACAATTATATTTTTATTCTTTAGAATGCCCCTTGATGTGGAGGGGCTTGCTAAGATGAAAGGTATTGTGAGGATCACTCCAGTTGCGGCCACTTTTTTTAAAAAAAGTCTAAGAGATAGTAATCATACATTTCTGTCTAAATGATTTGTCAGATACTGTTAATTTCCCACAATTACTGAAACTAGCAACCGGTTCCTGCATAATAATAGTGGAGTATTGGGCTGAGGCTGCTGATGGATATATTGTATATGTCCCAACTTTCCCTTCATGCTTTCACATTCTGGGGGGTTCTTGCATTTTGATGAATAGCTATTCATCTACCTTTATTCTTCTATTTTGCCTTTAGTTTTCTCTCAAAACTCCTGTAAATACAACTAACTTGTAGAAATTAACACTCAATATTCATCTGTACTTAGTGCATTAATACATGGTATTTAAATCTAAAATTAAAGAATAAAGAAAAATAAAATAAAAATAAATGAAGAATCACATATATTGAATGATCCTCAACGCCAAGATCAAATCAATATTGACTAGGTTCGACCAGGAATAAATAGGGGGAGATAAGGACTTGATGAATCCTCACTTCATCACATTTGTTCTTTCATTTTGGCCTTAAATCCCTAATTAAATACATGAATATAATAATAGTTTGCCAAAATAAGCGCTTTATAAATTACACAAAATATTGTATTACGTATTGTATTTAATTCTAAAATAAAAAAATAAAAGAAAAAAAGAAAAATAATGAAGTGTCAAAGATACTGAGTGACCTTAGCCCCCCCAGAGCCAATCATGATGACTTGTTGACAAGGAATAAAGTAGAGAGAGATATGATGGCTAATTGTACTGAGAATATACTCAAAACCATAATTTAATTTGATAATAATATGCTTTTTGGGACCTATTTTATTCCATCTTTTTTACACCTCAAATAAATAAACTTTGAACAACAATATTATACTAAAAATACAATGAAAAATGTAAAATTGATTTCACTAAAAAAATAATGCACAGTATGCCCGGGACACACAAAATAAAAGGCTAGAATAAAAACTTCACAGACCTATACCTTCTCCATACTGTATCAAAATTGACAAAAATCAATTTTAATTGTATACAACTTTTAGTAAGCTATTTAATGAAGATGGCTTTCATCCATTTTTGGAGTTAAGTGCAAAAATTAGGTTTTGGGCCTCCATTGTACAATATACTGTATATTATATTCAATATAGTTATTCTTTATATTTTTCAACTCTTTATATTTTTAATAAAATTATAAATACTATTTAAAAACATATCCATAATTAAAATGAAATAAAATCATTAACATAAAATTGGAATGAATCAATTACTTTAATATATAGGTAAAATATACTATAATATACCTATAAGAATAATGTATATAATAAATCAACTATGTAAATAAACTCATAAAAATACAACAAAAATAATTAAATATGTAATTAAATAAATCAAAAACACATAAAATACTTGTATATAACAATAAAATATATAGCACGTATTTAAAATCAAATACTCAAAATACAGGTACAAATACCTATATGTACAAATTTAAAAAGTAGCATCTAATAAATAACCCTATAAAAATAAATAAAAAGGGCATTAAATACTACATTTAATCAGAAACATATTTTGTCTTTTAATGAAAAAATAATTAAATAATTTATTATTTTATATCGATTTTATAAATATTTTTAACATTGAAATTTTCTGGTTGGTCCATGTAGACCAACCAAAGAGATGGAAATGTTGACCGTGCGGGTCAACTATACAACCCATATATGTCAAAGCTGCATCTGCCCTTTCTTCTCTCCAATCTTCATCCCACCTTCATCTTTCCTCAAGACCACCACTAATTTCTAGCCCTGGCATCCCTCTCCATCGCCCACTACAGAATCTACACA